>HG996504.1:11205000-11805000 GCA_905340225.1 Abrostola tripartita | reverse complement strand
ACCAGCTCGTCAACTTTAACCCTTTCTGAATAGAGTTGAGAATTGTATTCAAATCGCATCGGATTGGGCAGCTTTCTACGCGCGCCCTGAATACGAGCTAATGTTTAGTTTATCCGCTTATCGCTCGCCAATGGGCATGCTAACCATTTTCGGCGTTCAAGCTGAAGCGCCCACTGAGGGATTATTGACACTTACTTGGCGGTATTTAAAGAAAAAACGGTTCGCCATAACTGCAAAAAATGTGTTGAGGAAAATTTAGGAGGTAACCCTTATACAGAAACCCTTGAACCACTGCAGTTAGTACACGTGCTATGTTGTGATCGGTTTTCCTTGTGTGGTAAGCTGGGTATCTTCACTGGCCATATGGAGCGGCCCTTCTATATCTGTTGGTGACAGCACCACTCTCACTCTGAGGCACTTATTGTCTTAATAGCTACCGCAAGCGTCCTACGATGGATGTCATGTACTCACAACTCTGTTTTGGATTGGAAATCGTCCGCTCGTAAAACTTCTTCATTCAATGTTTTGAAGGAGTTGTTCCGCAGTTAATATGATGCAACATCAACAAACCTTCATTTCCATTGAGGCAGTCAGAACTGTGGCACAAGGGCTAATATTTTTAAATAACCCTTATAATTATTAAACTAAGCCTACTTAAAGTTTATCAGATAATATAATATTTAACTACCTATAATTTACCTATACCCTATAATTTAGCAGAATAATCTTTAGATAATGGATATTTAACACCTTCAATCTCCGTGTTTATTTAAGTTCGCACAGTTTCGCAATCCATTCAAATCCATTGTTTTGACAAATGTAAATCGATCACGATCGGTTGATTCCGGCGCGCGGCGTGCCATTGATGAGGCTTCACGCCCGTCAGCGGGAGCACTGACGGGAGCCTGTCGAGTGTGACGTCACGTCCGCGTCACCGGGTGACGGTTACGACAGTGTAACGTAACAATGAAGTCCCGTCTCCCAGTCTATTGACTTATTGTGACGATTCACTCTCCTGGTAGTACGTGCCGATTGTTGCGATGACTTAATTTAGCAATACCCATATTTTTTATTACTTTTCTCATAACTGAAAATACATGCTATGGCATAGAAATTACTCACACGAGAGAAAAGATTAACATAGATGAGTTAATAAAATGGTAATAAGTAATAACAAAATTCGACTAACTACCGGTTTATATAAGTTCAAAGCGTAATGTTCTGAACCCAATTAGGTCAGTTATGATCTTATGTTACACATTTGCAATAACAGAGATGAGTAATGGAAACCGCAGCGATCGTTGCACCGCGCAGTCTCGCGCACATAGCGTCGTATCTGCGCAGCGCGCGCTCATCTAATCCCCTGACGTGTTCATCAGCGATCTCGACATAAGTGGGTGTTGCCTGCGCCGGCGCCGACCTACTTGCGCGCTATTCCCTAATTATTAGAAGCGGCTCACTCGGCACTACTCAACACTTCAACAGTCGGCACTATGACGCGTAGGGTTACCGCTGTACATAACTAGAACTACTAGGTATACTTATATTTTTAAATAAATTCTCAATTAACCAATCTTATTGTTTATTATTTATTAACTCGTGAAGATTCTGGTTACTAATTAAATTATTATAAATATTTGCTTCGGAAGCCAATATGGCCTTTTCTGTCTCGTAATCCTCGATTGTATGCTAATTTAAGAAGTGCATTCTATTCCATTGAATCTTTAATTTCGTAATATATTGGCATGCAATCCACGGTCATTAGTTAAATGTGTAAAAAATCAATAGTAAGTGTTTTGCCAACCCTAAAGCTAGATAAGCAGATGTTGTAGTGTGTGACGCAATAATCAGTTCCGCTTTCCGTGCTAAGTGTGCTGCCGCCCAATTTAATTACTGCTGCACTTTCTCGGCGCACACGCATAGAACCGCGGCGCGAACGCCTGCGCCACGTGCCACACCGATGTGATGAAACCGCGACTTACCACAATGGCAGGTCTTATTCCTGTTATTGTAATCAGATAAGGAAGTACTGTCAAAACAGCACCAGCTAGCGGTTCGTACAACATTAAATTATGACGATACTGTTATTGTAGACAAGTTCTTTCATGTGGTTTGATACACTTGTACAAGTAGCTGATTAAGAACAACGTAGTGGCGAGTTAATTATCCACGAACGAACGAACAATCCACGCTCTTATCAATATGATTATAGGATCAACACCGCAGAATCTAGTTTATAATATGTATTAGGTAGTGTTTATGTAACCATAATTCGAAAAACTAAAGTGATAGTTTTGTCGGTGTAGAGAAAACCAAAAATCATTTACTTACCTTGAAAGAGATGCATGTGAAAGAAGGTTCCTCGCGGCTAACACGACAGCCGGTGAAAAGCCTAACGTGTACGGTGTAGGTAACTGCGAGAAATTGAGACGTAAAGTGCGTACCTGTAACAAGAAACAGCGAGAATATGCAAGAACGCCGGCCATCATTACAAGATCCTATGCCTATTTGCGACGTTTAGCGCGATAAGTGTCTCGTTTCCAATTCACTCGGGAGTGTCGTCAGCTATTAGAAAACACCCTCTCTCGCAAAACGTAGAGAGTGGACCGTGGCCGAGTAATGTACATGTTACGTACTTTCTTAGCAATTACAGCCGTGAAAAAGTGTTGAAAACATCGACTACTTTCACAGGTAAACTAACAACGATATGTGGACGGACATACATCACTTACATTCATCTGATTATCTAGAGAAGGATCGCTGTATTTTTATCAAAACTGAGAGAGGCTCTTTTGAGATATAGGTATATTCTCTATGTGAAATGAAAGAAATGATGAAGTACACTTGGCATTTCCACGCGTAGTGTTGAAGGTACTGTTGAATCAAGTCTGTGTCAGATATTTCGTTCGAATCTTCTTCTTATCGTATGGTTGATAAACAACCTGGTGTCAGAGTTTAAACCGCCTGTAGGCCACTGGCATGGCTTTACTCACCGTTGAAAAATCTCTCAGGTGTGCCGGTTTCCTCACGATGTTTTCCTCATGTGTGTTTCTTTGAATTGTAACTAGAGATATTTAGGATGAACCAAAACAAAAATTACTCTTGATCTATATCAGACACAGGCAAATATTATCAAAAATGCCGTCGTATCACCAGCTTAATAATATCTACAACATTCTCTCCGCCCCTCTCTGAATAAATTAAATGAGATCAGTCGTAACCAACAAAGTCAATTAATTCATTGTTAATTGCATTACAATCATAGATTACCATGTTAACTGGTACAAGGTGAGTTTTAATTTAAATTTAGACGAGACATTAAGAATATAAACCGATTAATTTAGACAACGTGTCGATAGATTGGATATAAGATTAAAATGTCCGGGGCAAGGCCGGCCGCACTCCATGCATTTCATCTTCTAGCGATGGTCGGCGGTTATCGATGCGTCGCCTAGTGTGACTAAGATTAGTTAAAACCAAGTTAATAATTCAAGACACAAATACAACAAGCTTGGAGTGCCGCGCCAGAATAGCACCTTTCCATTCCCCGTGGGTGTCGTAGGGTGCGACTAAGGGAAATCTAGAAGATGGGCAGCAGTCTTCTGTAACTTCACCACCAACACTGCGATCCCCAAGCCGCTTGCGAAGCGTGGGGATTATGGCAACCCCCTCGTAAGTGGAAGGCCTTTGTTCAACAGTGGACGTCTTCCGGCTAATAATGATGACAACAAATAGCGTTTTTTTGATGATAATGGTATCTATCTGATGAACTATGAAATATGTCATGTTCTGTATTATTATTTAACAACTTTTGTACCATATTTCAAGCAAATAAATGATATCTTATCTTATCTTATCTTATCTTAACTATTCTTTACTTACTACTCTTCAGTATTCCTATGAGCGTCTCTATCGTGTTTGGCCAAGCTTAAAAAATACCTTTGTATGTAGTAGCAATGACGTCGTATCGGTAGTTAAACAAATGACATGCGGGACCGAGGTTGTCCTCATGGCTACAGGCTGAAACTCTAGATATAAAGATGATGAAAAAATACTTCTGATGAATAAATAGGTCATGTCATTTTATAGTCTGAAGATCGTAGAGAAGAATTTTGTAGAGAAGATAAATGTTTCCACCGCGCTTCCCCTGCTAGAACAAAGTGGTCCCACATCAATTAGCCGCCAGTATGAGCTAATTAGTGCCGCTCCAGTTTCGCGACGCATCTAATCTGCGGCCAATAAAACAATCTTCTGTCAGACTCCGTGCATGCGCTATTGTGTGCAATTTCATAATCGTTTTGATGACTACCGACCGACAATTAGTGTAAGAACCCACCTCGTTGTTACCGTTAGTCACACGGAGGGAACAAGAAAGAGATGATCTATGGCCCGCAGTTACAGGTGCCAGTACATCAGGTGACATAACTTGACTACACTAAGGTAAATCTATGAAAAAATGCGACATACTTTTTTACTTGAGGCAATACAAAGCGGCAAAAAATTTATTAACCAGTAAGTGTCATGATCGCACTTAATTGATAAAATTGTTATAATATATGAAAACTTAAAATATTTAAGTTTTATGACGGAAGCTCATAACATAATGTTTATTTATGGCCAATATTTGTCACGATCGGTTACGAGACAATATCCTGCGTGTGATAATATTGCATAATATCACATTACAGCTTCTTGTCTGGTATGCAGCCTCTAATCTATTACCAAGGTCAAACAGAAAAAACATTATTATTCTTTGATTGGTATTTTGTACAAAAAAATTGGCAACACCAAAGCAAAAAATGTGTGTTGGAGTCTGAAGTGCTGTGTGTACTCCCTGATAGCATGTTAATTAATATTTAAAGATACATTACGTATTTTTAATGACATAACGTTGTTTGTTTGAAAAAGGATTGGTTATCATAATTTTAAACGATATAAGCTTAGTGGCATATATACCCTCTTATTTTTTTATGTTCTGTATATATTCCAGCTAAATTCGTGATATAATTCCCTTTAGAATGTCCCGTCTGAGCATTGTATCTTACATCCAAGATATATGTTGTGTTAATCGTCTTTAAATTGGAATGGTTTCTAATAATAGCTTCCATCGGACATCTGGCCGCGAGCCGCACATGTCTTCCAGGGGGCTATCCCACCGTTACTTACATAAACAAGTGCTGTTACATCCAGTAGCGGTTACCGCACCTTCTCCTTAGTTTTGTTATGTTTGTGTTACTGTCAACATCGATACATCTCCTCAGTAACTCTATAGACACAGTAACAAAAAATTATAATCGTTAGTGACTTCACCTCGAAACAACCATACCACCATAATTGTATCATCCATCCAGAATAGGTTTACAGAACAAAATCACCATATATTTAAATGCGTTAACTTGAAAAACAATAGCTGCGTTGGTTAGAAAACGGTCAGGCCAATAGGTTATCAGTTTAACAGGTAGCAAGTACCAGGCGGCCAGAAACGGTTGGTGACATCGCGTTCACTTTCGACAACGCAATCGTTTGGCTAGCGATCCAGCAACTGTACAAAACCATAACCGCAGTGCTCGATGGTCTGTGAACCGCTGTTCCCCTCTGTTGTGAACGCACTCGAGTGAAAAATGTGCGTTGCTGTGAAAAAATAATAACATCTAACTTTTTTTACAATAACATGTAGGATTAGGTTACGAATTACAGGAAATTTGTCACATTCTATCTTATCAGATTCTTCCGCTGTCTTTCAAGGACTCGCATGATATCTGCCTTTAACTCGTATTATTATAAAGCAAGGGGTATAATTCGCATAGTTAGTGAAATTAAAAGTAAAGCTCGACAGTCATTAGTTACAAATGACGCCTATTAAGTCTTGTTAGCTATGTAATTAAAAACATAAAGCCTTTTACTCTAGTTTTACATAACCATGACCACAGTATATAACTCACAGCCGTATAATTTAGGAGCGTATATTTGCATAACAAAGTATGTATTGCTCGTTCATTGTCCGTAATAACTGCAGTCAAACTTTCTGATCGCGGGTTTGAACAACTTTCATAACTCCTGCTAGACGAGCGGAACACCACGTACTGTTCCCGCGTGTGTTCGGCCCGCTCAGCCCGCGTGCTGAGCGGCTGATGGACCATTTCCCTCGTTACCAACACTTAGTAAGCACGCTGGGACGAACGTCAATACTAACTTGTTTACATAAGCCCCAGTGGGTTTGTTCGCGTGTTGGAATGTAAACCGATCACTGATTTGGGAAGTAGAGTGTCACGTCTATTGTTTTCTTTTCAATATGTTGTAAATAAAACTTGTTTCATTTACCAGTGGCTATAAATAGCTCTATCTATTAGTCCAACTTTTTGGTTAACTGTTAATATTCTTTGACGAAGTGGTTTGAGTGATCCAGAATTCCTCTGAATAAAGTTACAACTAATCCACCAACATAGTTACATATTAGCATCATCCGCTTTATATTACACGATGATTACAAACCTTTGAGTCATTAGTAAGCTCAAACATCTTAACTAGGCCTTTTTAAATTATTGAAGAGATGAACTTAAGAAGCCTACTTAATCTGCGGTAAACACGTAATGAATACAAATAAGCTCGTTACACACATAAGCAGGCGTGTTGAACACTAATTAGGGCCGACCTAATCTGTCCCACACTACATGAGCGGCACGTCCCGGCGCGCGGCGTGGGCGGGAGATGGACGGCATGCGATGCCACACTTTAGGACGACACACGCAAACACCCTATAGCATAATGTTAATGTAATAACTTGATTGTCAAGCAACACTATTCTTAAATTGATAAAGGAAATTTGAAAAATGATGGGCACGAGCAGTACTTGAACCTGCGACCTTCGCCGAACCGTGGCGCTGCTCTAACCAACTGAGCCATCGTGTCACTGCTCGCATCTATCGAATTTCAAGTTCCCTTTTAGTATCTACGTCTTAAGGGTGACGTTAGGTATTATCTGTTGGAATCTATGATTACCAACTCAGTGTTATACCTTTACAGCTATAAATCACTGAAACGATAAAGCAGCGCCACGGTTCAGCGAAGGTCGCAGGTTCAAGACCTGCTCGTGTCCATCATTTTTCAAATATCCTTTATCAATTTAGATTTAAGCTTAGCATGGGCAACATGCTAAAATTACACAAAATGTCAACACTATTCTTGTTAGGTTAACCTAAAACCCATGGGAAGTTAGGAAGGTTGTGCAAACTTTTGAGCTATTTATATTTTCTATAATATTAGGTTTGCCCTATAATAGATAAGGGAGTTGAATACACATATTATCTCTAGTGCTTAGTGCGTGCAACCTAAGACCGTACTATAAATGGGAAGTTTAAGTGAGTTATAAGGTATTACAGAAGTAGCTTGTGCCACAAAACTGTTCTAAATCGAGAGTGGATCAAACATGTTTGTCATATTAAGAGCAGCTTCTACCTGCGAAGGTTCGTGGGTGGGGGTGGGTATGTGGTCCGCGGGTGCCAGTCACGGCACGTAACGGGGCTGATCAGTGTGTATGTTCTCGATGAGGCCAGTCGTGACTACGGTAAGCCTGCCGCTTCTAATGCATGCCTTGTCTATGTTTTGTTCCGAGAACAATGAGGTGAGCATCTACTACTCAGCTGCTCATGAAGTAAGCTATCAAGGTCATGTACTACACATATAATGACGAAATTAATAAACTAGTGCAAGTATCAAAGGAGTAAAAGGGAGGCCTTTGCCCTGCAGTGGGACAAAACAGGCTGAAAAAAAAAGTATCAAAAAGCCAAAAATTAATATTTATACGAAGAACTCCCAAACGACGGTTGTTTGGCATTTTAAAAACGTAGCAATCCTGAAGGCCTTTGAAGGATTAAATTTTTGGTTCGTTGACCACAGCGTTAGCGTTGCAGGGAGTGCTCAACAAGTCAACCAAATATAATGTAGCATGCAGCCTGCACTCCGCACTCCGGCCAGACGGAGGGAAACACGCCGCGTGGTGGGCGGATTATGGCACTAATGTTCACAGTAAACAAAATAAACACGAACGTGAATGTTAAGATCACTATCATCATGATTAGCGATAACAATCATTTAAGAGCTGTCGTAATTTCACTGCAAAAGCAACAATGTCAATTATAAAGTAAACAAATAAATTACGATATGTTTTCGTTTCGATAGGGGGAATTGGAAAATCAGGGGAGAGGCCTTTGCCCAGCAGTGGGAAACAATATAGGCTAATTAAAAAAAAAAAAAAAAATGTTTTCGTTTCAACTTTCAAGTTCCTTTGCTGTTCCATTTGACCATACGTGTCCGCTGCACTCTGGGTGGTCAACTGCGCTGCCATTTTTGTTCAGATGCCAATCTCAGCACCACAATATCAACTGTTTAAAGATAGGTATATAACAAATGAGTCGAAATAATTAAGACGTCTCTTTATATGAAGTGGAAATAGAAGTGCATCAGATAAAATGTATTCAAGTCATTATTTCTGTGCTACAATGTCTGTTACAACAACTGAGCGAGATATCGAAATCGGATCGAATAAATAAATCACGGCTGAATATGGAACAATCTTTCAACAGCCTCTTTGATCGCTAACAGTGCTAACGATGCGTTGCTAAAGCTCGCACTAAGGTGGGTACACACCGGCGTTATACCAACACAAAAGGAAACTGAGAAGGTCCACTCATAACAATGCGTGAGGAATTTCTTGCCAGTTTCTCTTAGTCTGCCCAGAATATGTCCTCCACAGTCTAAAGATTAGACCAAGGGTTCAAAGTTAATCAGTGCCTTGAACTATACTCTCTTCAACGCTGGATCCACTAGCCACACGCTGACATCCTGATACTACTACTTCGAATAAAGGCTGTAAGTCTCCTAACCCGGGCACTCACGAAGATCAATTAATTACCTTCTCATTTTTGCCATATTTAAACGTGACTAATTAGTTTCTACTATGGCCATAGGCAAAACTAAGATTATTCAATGGTGTAAGTGAGATCTTAAGATAGATCTCAAGGGAGCCCGAAATACATATGTACCGATACCGAGTCAAAATCAATTTTGAATAAGATCTGATTTGGACGAAGCTTCTCAAATGTTTTTGTTGTCAGAGTAAGCTAGTTATCGCGCATTGTGTGGTAGGGCTTCGGCAAAGAATATATTTTATGATTCTAGCGAGGTACAGGTGAGGCACCGATTGCGCCACTGATTGAGTGCACTCGATTCATCAATGAACACATAAAGAACAGCGGCGGGGGCGTGGTGCGCGGGCGCGGGGGGCGGGCGGCTTCCGCTGCAGCGCCCTTCGGCGTATGCGCAAGTTTATAAGAGATAGCGATATAGAACATACTGCTTTGCATGATTAGAATTAATTTCAAAAGGCCACGATAGTGCCTTAGTGTAGGAAAATATCCATGGAAGAATAAGGATTCTGTTTTGGTACTAATAGTCAACCGCTGGCCATAAATCTTGTAAACAATTTAGACATCGTCGGTACGACATAGTAAATAATATATGTATTATATAAACCGCAATAAAAGTGTATTCATTCTATCAATCGGTCACTAGGTTGTAAGAATAGAAATTATGGTTAATCACCTAATTAGACACAAATGATATTTAAATCGAAGATATTCAATTAATGTTATGTAAATTTTTGTATGGTGACCTTTTGGTGGCGCTAATTAAGTGATTTAATATGTAATTATTTAGTTATGTATTGTATTGACAAATACATTTTCATTTATTATTGTGTCATATTCAGTTCTAGAAAGTTGCTGGTTGAGTGTAGACGAATATTAAATCCCAAATCTGTCGAACTTTAAACTCGTACCACACTTACCACTTCACTGCCCTATTGAAACAAAAAACAAGTGAACAACAAAACAAACTTTATCCTGTAGTGTTAGAGTCCACAATGCGTGTAGACCTGACGTGTGTGCAATTTATATTAGTTCGTGGAAGTGTGCCGAGCGACGGTAACCAGAAACGGATCCTTTTTTCTTCTATTTCAGGAGAGTGTGAAGCAGTGTGTTGTGTACTCACTGTACACGACGTCGGCGTCAGCGTTGACGGACATCGACGTGATTGACGTCGCTCCGTCACGTCAACGTCACGAGAGCAATAAATCGATCATTCCGATACGTTTGGAATTTGAGTTTGAGCGCTCTCTCTGGGGATTAGGTGAAAACAATGCTCGTAATGTAAATTGTTTTAACGTGCGTGTTCAGCAGAACATCCTGCTGCGCTGCGCTCGCCGGAGAAATTGGCATTACAGACACGAAAACACTGAAATTGTAAGAACTGAAAGCAACTTAATTGAAACTGAAACAATGCGATGAAACTAAAAATAGTTTAACTTTATTAAAGGAATTAAATCATATTTTACATATGACTTTTGGTGCCATTTTAGCATGTTGCCCATGCTAAGCTTGAATCTAAATTGATAAAGGAAATTTGAAAAATGATGGACACGAGCGGGATTCGAACCCGCGACCTTCGCCGATCCGTGGCGCTGCTCTAACCAACTGAGCCACCGTGTCGCTGCTCGCATCCATCGAATTTCAAGTTCCCTTTTAGTATATACGTCTTAAGGGTGACGTCAAGTATTATCTGTTGGAATCTATCGCGGGTTCGAATCCCGCTCGTGTCCATCATTTTTCAAATTTCCTTTATCAATTTACATATTTTACATAGTTTAGAACCTCAACGCATCGCATATCCACAGATATAATTATACTCCCATACTATTTAAGTAAGTGCATTTAAAACCCAATGTTCAAGCGCGTTGATCTACTTCAACAAGAGATCACTCAGCACCACACTCATATACTTTACGACGTATTTCATCATAACACATAACAGTTCTAAACTTGAGAACTGTTAACCACAGATTTAACCGACGCAGTCTGTTGAAAGTGAGTATGTGTGTTGCGGTAGGGTGCGGGCCGGGCGCCTAGAAACTGAGTGCGGTACTGTGCGGCCTACCGCTAAGATGCGGTGACTGTGACACCGATACCATTCCATTGTGAAATGGAATTGGTTGGTATTCCTCACGTTTTACATTAGACTCCCACGAGCTTTGATGTCCTGGTACTTTGTTGTAGAATACTCATTCGGCTTAGGACTCTGCCCACGCATAGAATCGTGTCTACGTACTTGTTGTGTATGTGTAATTGCAATCTAAACCCTAGAATTGAGTCGTTTCTGATAGGATAGTTAGTTACTTTACATAGCAAATTAATTCATCGACCCGAAACCCAAACACTAGGAACTCTATCAGGATCAGGAGTCGAATTCCATATCTTAAAGTTTTTTTTAAATTAAAAGATTGTCCGCTCCAGCCATGTCTTATTAATAGCGCTCATGCCTCTGTCCCCTTAAGCAAGAATACCAGACCAAGTGAGCTGAGATTAGATAGTTACAACACAAATCGCTTGTCTATAATCTTGGTTACCGTAACCCGGTAATATGTAGTCAACGGGGTGACCAATTATTTATTACTTCATCACTCAACAATTGTGCAGTATTGCTCTGTCCATACAATTCGACCTTTACAAGCCGTCCCCCAACACCATAAATGTCAATTTTTTACATACTTTTCTCTCAAGGAGTGTGTACAGTTATAAAATACATCTGCATCATGCAATAAATCTCACATTCCTGAAGTAAATCAGGTATCCACGTATTATGTTGTAGATTAAAAATATAAGTAAGTATTTCCCATTTATGTTCAAACCTCTGATAATGTTATAATGTGCAAAAATAAGGGAACTTCGGAACGGTATTAATTCTTGTATTAATTGTAATCTTGGGGATGGTCGTCTGTTTGTCTGACAAAACAAAAGAACCTCATGTACTTACTACTCGCTCACAGTTGATAAATATGAATAGAATTTCGTTAATAAACAGGAAAGCCCCGGCAAAAGCCAGTAGCGATGATTGAACAGTAAGTACCGTTTTCCTGAGCAATGCTTTCTATGTGCGACAGGATCAATTGAAGTAGTCGTTGTATCTGCGATCTCTTGACATTAATCCGCCGCGATAGCCGGCGTCCAGCCCTTCCCGGGTCGATGACACGCCGCAGATAACTCATACGCGGCTATCGCGGACCAGTCTTAGGCTCGCTACATCGATGTGACTTTAGATAAAGCGAATTGTGTTAGTGAGGGTACGCGGAGTATGCCTTACTTCTGAGTTTGAGGTCCTATTTTTGAACAACGTATGTAAGAAACAGTTACTTTTTTTATTATTCAAGAAGATTTTGGTTTTATAGTTTCCTCATGCCATCATAATTTTACGCTAGGTACGACTAAGTAACTTACTCTTTATTCCGAAAACCTGAATATGTAGATCCGTAAACTGAATTAAATAACTGTAGCTGGCCTGAAGCTGTAACAACAAGTTCCTTGTTTCCCAGCCAACAATGAAGACATTAGTAGTTTCGGTCATAAAGTCGAAGCACCAGGCACTCATGAGCGTAGAGGACTATCTCCATCGGCGCGGGCGTGCGACGTGCAGTGAGCGTCCATATCGGTCCCTTCACAATAGCACGGCTCGGTAATACGACACCGGCCCTTAACCACGTAACTCTACATGCACTACAGATTGCACTTTCAACTCGATCAACGGTCATTTACAGCAACCACGTGTGTGTACAAAACTTTGTCTGGAATTATTTTTGAAGTAGAGTGCATAAATCTGTATAAATATTATTTGATGAAATCTTAGATGTGCAAGAATGTGTGCAATGCGAATAATTTGCGAGTTGGACCAATGGTAGTCCGGTGTGAGCGGGAGTGAATGTGATTATCCAATTAAGGAGCGCGCAGGAGTCAACGCACCGCGGCCGTCCTCCACTCGCTGGCGACGATACCAGTATGCCTGGTCCTTTTGGTCACTTGCACATCATTTCTTCGTGTTATTATTCAATCAGATTGATTTCCCCTTTTGTCTGCATCGGATATGAGTGTCTGCGCTGTTCAGATTTTGAGCAATTTAGTTGACAGATGTAATCTCAAGCAATTCTCAAGCTTCAGGCAAAAAGGCTTACCCTTTAGTTATCTCAGTACATGAAAGGTAACATCGAAATTTTCTGTTGTGAATTTATATGTCTATATTTCCATACACCAACAATCAACAGCTTAGGAACCAGTTTCGCGTCCGCTTTAAACGTTTCTCACCGCTGATCATCTCGGAGTGAAGTGCGTTCATTTTTCACACAAACGAAGCGTATAAACGGGCTCAAGAGCGACGTAATGAAAAAGCCGGGAGCGGAGACCTTCGGCGCGGCGTGTAATTTGCGTAAATGGACGATTTTCTTGAACGACGACTGGCCCGCTCAACTTGACCTATACGCCGTAGGGCTGACCAAATAGGAATATGTTGTGCTTCTACTGACCGAGCTAAACATGATCAGAACTACAGTCCTCTAGTCGTAGGTGTTAATAAATAAGTCCAATTCGTAGGAAACTGAAGATATTAACTATTTTGCCAGACTGCCCAAATAACAAATGATTTCACTTTACTGGACACATTATCTACAAATCCGAATAATCGTATACTATCGGTCATGTCGCGCAGCCCTATCGCGTTGCATCGTAGGCCCGGTGCGCGTGGGCAACGCCGACATAGGTCCGACCACTTTATGGTGATTGATGCTAGCCTCACTATGCCTGTGAATTCGTATCAAGGCTTACATACATTTCGAAATCACTACTGCGTCTGTATTAGCCATCGTATGAGTAAACTGCTACACTAAAATGCTTATAGCATTTTTAAAGCTTAAGGGCGCAGTAGTACCCATAAAATTATTTAATTAACCAACTCCAGAAGGCTATGCATTCGGGGGTATTTTTCAATTCAATTCTTTATTGCGTACCATACTCACGTTATGTTACATAATTAATTTGTTAATTTTTAATGTATGTATGAAAATATCCGAAAAAATGTGTTAGTAATTATATCCGCAAAAATGTCCTTAGTAAGATATTCGAAAATTACCGCAAGGTATCCGAAAACATTCAGTACATCGTCAAAATATCAGCAAAATATTTCCAATAATAAAAATAACCGAAAATTTTATTAAAAAAATAAGTAATAGCACAAACAGGTATATTTATTGGAGCGTATACAAAATAAATTTACTAGGTTTCTGTACCTAAGGTTGTATGGTATATATCCATTTTATCCATTGATGTATCCAACTTTGTTTGTTATAGGCATGGTGGGATACAATAAATTGGAAACAAGGAGGGGCATAGCTCTTGCTACTTATATCTTTAAATTATTGCGTGGCAAGACTTCAAACCCAGGTATATTGAAAGAAATAAACCTGTGTGTGCCCGACAACTATGTATGGAGAAGGCGCCTGCCACGTCTATTGGCAGTCCCCAGTAGTAGGACCAATCTACTGAGTAAAGCCCCTATAACGCGTACCTTACGTGTACTTAATGACGTAGCAGATAATATTGATATTTTTACTTGTTCTCTGAGTGAGTTCACAAAAACCGCTATGTACATTTTAAGTTATAGTACCTAATTAAAAAATGTGTAATTATGGCCACACTATTGAATTGGGAAATTCCTGTAAAGATAGTGATGATGTGTAAATAAATAAAAAAAAAAAAAAAAAAAAAAATTTTTCATTCCCTGCATCATATTATTATTCATAGGCGGTAGGATAACCAGCTATAAACAGACGGAAAATAAAAATCTCATGTGTTTTACATTTTATTAGTGTCTGCTACGGCTTACGGCAAAACTTCGTTTATTTTAAATTACATTTTCCTAAAGAAAACCGCAAGTCACCTGCACCATGTCTTGCGTGCTATCTTCCATCAAAACCACTTGACACAGGAAATTCAACTTAAAATCGTTGGAAAAGGGTGCAATTTTTGATATGGAAATACCGTGATGGCATGCAAAATATCGTCCCAATTCCGTGGAATCGATTTTTATGTCGTTTCCGTGTCGTTTTGATACCGGCCGGGCGCGGTGCCGCCTCGGCCCACTTGCTCCCACTGACATAAACTTAATGAGTACCTTGGGGGACATTATTCACATTTCGTGAGGATAGTTCATAAAAATATATTTAAATATTTGGAACTTTAACCTGTTTTTATTAGTGATTAGCATTGCCATTTTCCAATATGATTACGCTTGGCGTAGTATCAAGTACTAGTCGTTATTTCTGGTTAAGCTAACATTGATGTAGAAGCGTACCTAGTTAAAGTTGCTGCGTCCCGCTGTACCAGTGACGCCGCTGTACGTGTCCAGGCTGCAGTACTCTACAAAGGCCGAAGAGATTGTAGAGTACATCAAGATTAAGACGAATTGGATTTTGAGGGTTGTGAGGTTGGAATCTCGTCACAACGTGAATTTTAATTCTTTTGTGGTGAGAGTGCCTACTGAGCATCTTTCAAAATTCACTTCTCCGGAATTTTGGCCGAAAGGCGTTATTTTCCGGCGATTTCGTGGCCGGATACCTGATACCGCGTGATATACGACGCCGACGCTGTGATTGGTTTATATAGTTTTTATATAGTTTAATTGTTTATGTATAGTATTTTATATTTTGTTATTTTTGTATAGTATTATTGTATTTTTAATATGGGCCTTTGTTGCCTGAATCAAATAAATAAATAAAATAAATAAATCGAATGCTACATTTTTTGTGGTTGTTGTATGGTATTTTTGACAATAGCTCACGGAATACATGTCCATTGTCCAATCCTCAGTCCCAGAGCGTGGTCACGCGCCTGCGCAGTGCGCGGTGCACAATGGAAGCCGCCAACGACAATACCCACGAGCCACGACATAAGGCCCTGTGTGTACAAGTGAACACGAGCCAATAACTCGGTCATAACTGACAAAAGAATGTTGTCAATACTTTACAAATCTCATTTAAAGTAACTACATTAAGTTATAAGCAAAATAAATGTTTACTGCAGACATTTTCGCCGACCGAACAATATTGTTCTGTAGCATTCCGGTCGCCCATGTGGACTCAGCCTATACTGTGGTCTTCCTAACAAACGGATAGGTAGTCTTGCATATGACCCTTATTGTAACACGTAACTTTTATACCAGCTTGTTGCGAGTGGAAGAAATACCCATTTAGTTGTAAGTAAAGTATATGGTCATTGTGGCGTTCTAAGGGGGAGGCCTTTATTCAACTGTGGACGACTTCCGGCTGATGATGATGATGGTGATGATCATTGGTATGTTTGTATGTCATAGTTAAACAGAATTATCACGCTGTATTACTTACTGGTTGTACTTCTCTGAGAGATAGAATGAATCAGCGAGCCTCCAGACTACGATAACTCTTCCTACACTGCAACAAAGAGAGTAGATTCTCAAATAAGTCACGGAAACCTGTCGGCAAAACCCAATCCTAAAATATTCTCTAAAATGCCCTGCGTTATCGGCTTTACTTCAAGGATCCCGGCATGGCTCCAACAGTGTGCACGGCGCGTCACGTAGTGTAGGGCGGGTCACGAGCGCATGCGCCGCATAAGGCACCGTGTGACTTGTGAGCAGCCCGCAGACTCCAGCTTCTTTGTCTCGTCGCCGACCAGCACGGACCGGTGCGCAGCTGCGGGCGGCGGCGGCGCAACGCTCGTGAGACACTCGTCGTGGGATTCGTATGACGATGACGAGTGGATATCGTGGTCACACAGTCACACACACTGTTATAATCCTATATGCTTATAGAAATTGTGAACATCCCTCTTAGGATAGCTTACATCAAAACAAAGTCTATGAAGTGAAAATAAATAACGTAGTTGCAAACTAATAAAAACAGTAGTACGATCTATACAAACGGAACTAATAGCTACTATGAGCGGTGTAAGGAATTGTAGCGTTATTGTGTACAGATGACACCGGCGCCGGCGCCGGCAAGATAAACATACTGCATTGTGTCATTGTTTGGGCCACTGTTTGTTGAACCGACGATAGCAAACAAATTAGTATCACAACTAGTCTAAAACCATAGTTCACACACTCCGGTCTATGTTGTCTTATTTGATGTTTTTGTGTGCCATTAAGTGGGCGCATACAATCAAAACGAACTCGCTGTTATGATCGCTGCTCACCTAACTCTGCCGGCAAATTGCCACCTGTCAGCCATTCATATTTTTGTGTTAGACATCACTTTTGTGTCTTAATTAGTGTCTGTCAGAGGCTTCGAGCGACCTTCGCCTCATCATTAGTTTTTAAAACGAACACAAGGGCTTGTCAGACATGCTAATTAGAATCGTTCTGGCATTGTTTGCCGAAATTATTTTTTATTACCAAACTCATATTGGTTGAAAAGGCCATTCATGATGCGGATTAGAGTCCATCAAAACCTCGTTATATTAATATATGTCGCTAAAACTTAATACGCTCATGTTCAGTTTGTCTTTTTGTTAAGATAATACACTATATACGAATACACACACTAGAGTATTCGTTCTTTTATGTTTCATGGAAGTGAGTGTATCGCTCACGTTGTCGTAATCTTAAATAGGATCAATATTGACGTTGTGTCGTTGTTGCATGTTGCAGGGTGGCGCTTTGACAATGGCCTATTACCGCTGCGGGCCGACGGCCATCGGCAGCCGCACCTCGTGGGGGCCGGTCACCTCTCCCACCTCCGTGGAGCCCAAGAGCTTCGACAGACCGCTGAGCGGCAACTTTGATAGGATATTTAATGCTTTTGAGAGGACCAATGCCTTTGAGTACATCAGAAACTCATTTGAAGGAGGGAAGGAAGAAGAGGAGCGCCATATTGGTCACGGAGACGTAGTGGTCAACAGGAAGATGAGCAGTAGCTTCGAGCGCGCGGACTGTGCGCTGGCAGCGCAGACGCCGTGCTCCGAGGACGAGGACTTCTACCGGGAGAAAATCCTGTACTCGCAGGCGAGGCAGCTGTTCCCGCTGCAGGAGGACCTCGCCGACTGGATCAACAAGACCATCGGTGAGTACCTGTGTGGTGACGAGCCGGAACATGTGGCACGTAATGACAGAGGATCATTAGAATAGCGGACAGGTAAACTACCTGTCAAAAGCAATGATTAGGCAAAACCCGCGACTTGTTGTTCTGTGAACAATACTGTGTACTGTACAAGTTATATAATTCCGTACTAAATCGCGATTTTACGAGTTTCTCTGACCTGCAAATGCCATGTGAGTTTGCGGATGAAAAGTTGCACCGCAGATAAATAATTTTGTCAGCTGAACTTTCAAATATACTATAGTATAACGTTCTAATTCAAATGTTGATTAGCCTGTCATTGCAAATCAGTTCAGATTTACAGCACTATGAACGATAGAAATAATTTGATCCTTCCTTCAATACTTATCAGGAATCTATTTCAGAACCTTTTTATTAAAATATCATCCACTTCATAAGACACTTTCAGGCGCAAAAATTTGCGCCTATGTCGACATAGGTATAATACATAATTATAATGTTTGCATGGTTTTTTATTACTATTTAAAGTCTATTAGTCTGCTATTATAATGTTTACATGGCATATGTAATGTATCTGAAATTAGCTAGAAGTAATATCAATAAATCCAAGTTAAAATACAATTAAGTGCGCTCCAAACTCTCAATGATTCTGTTTAATATTTATAGTATTACACAGGGCCAAGGAATCGTAATAATAAAGCACAATTTGTACGACAAGTGATTGTATCATCGTTACCATATATGCGTACGCGGCGTTTTTGTGCGATGCCGCCGAGTCGCCGTGCGCCCGCGCTGCGTGGGTAGTCACCGGACAACATTATAAGATGTGCCGATAATTAGTAGTTAAACTTTACTACTTCCATGACAAATTCTCACGTCGGTGTAGGTGGACCTTTGGAGAGCTGACATCTTGCTCGTTAAAACAAGTAACTACTTAGTATGAACTTACTTCTTTTTACTACCGCAGCTCATTCCCATAAAGTTAATAGGCGTATATAAATCAGAATTATTTGAGATTCGATTTCCTTATCGTTGTGGTTGTTTAAATGTTTGGTATTTTAATCACTCAGTTAAAATTACTCGGTTTGCCATGAGTGGGTGAAAGGCGAGTGAGTAATAAAATATTGAATTTGCCACCTAGGACTTAAAACAATGAGTGCAACAATGCTATTTATTTAAAGTTATTCAATAATGAATTTCGTTTCGAACATTTATAACGTTTGGTTCCTCATGCAGACTGATTTTTTATTGAAAAAATATTGTTATTTGTTAGCCTGTTCTATGATCAAAGTGTCCGTAGGAATCTGAAGTGGTGTGTGAGACGGGAACACCCCACGCCGCCTACGTAGCAGTCAACTCACGGGCACTGGCAGTATAAACACGTGCGAACACAAACAAACGGCCGGGTTTATGAGGAGCGCACCATGTTCCAACTTAGTAGGCAGTTGGTACCTACTTACTACTCTACAATCAACTCATACATGTGTGCAGTGCCGTCTTGAAATTAGTCATAGTCTTTTTGTGTCAGGAAACTTGTTGACGAGACTGAACTCATATTTTGTTTAAACTTTAAATTAATTAAATTTTCCTATTATTAATAATTCTACTTATATCAGCACTTCAAAGAAAACAATAAAGTGTCCACCAAAATGGCAATTTTTCGACAAATTTAGTCAATATAATTAATGTAAGACAATCCATTTCAATCTATAGAAAAAAACCAGACCTATGTATTCAATTTAAAATTGAATTTCATAATACTAATTATTTTTCTCAATCGTCAAAATTGTAATCGTCCTCAGATTACGCACCTTATAACAGGATCCGTAGCCAAACAATAGAACGCGGTAGTATATGTGAAGTCCTGTGCATCAGTGCGTGACGAGGTGAGGCTGGATAATGTGGTGTGTTATCAGTATCTTCGATTCCAAGGCTTCATCAGTTGTAGTATCTGTCTATTCTATGTCATCGTTTAGTCCTGCCTGTATGGTATATGATAAGCTCCTCGGGTGGTCCTAAACCAACTTAACTGGAAACTGTTATGCGAGGTTCCGTCAAGTTATGTCAGCATTATTACCAATTTGGGAAAACTCTTACCCTACGCTAACAATATAATTTACGATAATGTCCGTGAATGGTGTCATTATAGCAGATTATTGTGTCTTAAACCAACATGACACGCACGATGCAGCCACGTTTTCATACACGTCTTCTCAATTACTTGTCTTCCAGAAGATCATCACCATTATACCTGGTGCAAGGCGATGTCTACTTTATTTCGTCATCATAGAATTGACATTAGATCGAGTGATATAAAACATCGATTCGCACATTGTTTAATGTTTTATGCTCCATTGAACTCATGAATGATCCGTGGAAACGATGACGGATGGTTGTCTACAAAAAGTGTCACGAATGTAGGGCATGTATGAGTGATACCGTAACACAAGTCAGGCTGTGATTAGTAAATAGTAATTAGTGCAACGCATGATCGAATGCGTGTCGGGGGGTGCGGGGTGGCGGCGGCCGTAACAACCACCAACATGCAACCACGCAACTGTGTTGACATATGCCTCATTGGTTATGATGTAAAAAAATGTTTACCCTATGGTGCAAATGGGTTAAAACTTAATCAATAAGCTATAAGTCACTTTTAATATTAATCATAACAACGACATGATGATGATATTTGGGCAACACAATCAATTTACAGCCGGTTACATAAATGAACTGAAGATTTTAATGAACGGTCATTCAAGTTGCATATATTCGGACCTTATATGTATACCTTATAATAGACAAGACCTAAACCAGAGCCCTGGCGCAGCACAAATATGACACACAAAGACCATATCGACGACTCATGGCTGCACCTCTTTTTACGTGATAGTTTAATACCCATGATAGCAAAAGTTTGATACTTACTCATTAATTTGCGTATTTGCATACTCCAGTCGTGCCGTAACTTACTGTAAACGTATCGAGTCAATCAAAAGCTAACGACGGTGTCAACCATAATTGAACTAAGGAGGATAACTAATTTATATCAGAAATTCGGTTATGACATTAATTTATAATGAATAAGTCTTGTCTATTTATAAAATTTACCTCATAATTGCATTTTGCAATAAGATATAAAGTTGCCGGATAGTATTAACTCATATTTGAATAAGAATTCACTCAATAAAATTATCCTCTCGCGACCAAACTCATTGAATACTCGTACGTGTTCCATAAACTAGTAATTTAATTACGAAGGCAGCAATTTACCTAATTATAGAGTAAAAGCTTCCAATATACCAGGCATGCATAAAATGCTAATGTGATAATATTAGGCTCTTTAATTAGCGGCCGGCGAACAAATGAGAGGACAGTCAGTCGACGCACGAAAGCTTCCCTGTGAATCCACGCACACTGCTTCCGCGCGCTTGCACGTTTTTGCTAACAACCCTGGTTTTATTTCAATACAGTCCACCCACCATCTACATTATTGGTCCTTCGAGCCGGATCAGGATTTAGAACGGACTTAGTTTTACGTTGCATTTGCCTTTGTGACGCCACGCTGTTCGCCGCCGCAAGGAAAACAAAATGGTGGCCACGCGTGCCGCTTTGCAACGCGAACAAGAAACGACAGTTGAAAATATGCAAGTACAACCTCCTGCACCTGCTGACAGCACCAGAACTTCGAGAAAGTCGAAGCACAGTACGGCGTCGGTAAGGGCGAGAAGGGCGCTATTGGCGTTAGAAGCCGCGAGGGAAAAAGCACGACTCAAAATGGATTTAATTGATAAGAAGCTCGCTATGGACCTAGCAGACCTAGAGAGCTCGGGTTCCGCCAAGGACCCCAGTGAGTATCAACACTGTAATGTGGAGGAGTGGTTAGAAAACAGTGAGCAGGAACCAGTGGGGGCCACCGCCCCGCAACCCTCCGCTACTGAACCCGCACTCAGGCCAGAACGCATGACCGCCGCGGTCACTCGCGACGGTACCAATGACACCATGCACATGCTGGCGAGTGCACTGAAGGACCTAGCTGCTGCCACCACTTACGGTACTAGTGGATCCAACGCAAAGATGCTCAACCGCCTGTGTCTGACGTCGCGACACAGGCATGAATGTTGTCCTTCTGTCGCGTGCGACATGGATAACTGCGGGCGACCGCACCACCGCTTGTTACATTATACCTACAAGAAGAGCACAAATAATGTAACAATAGAAGACGCCGATGATCACCAGGATCAGAAGAAACGTATCGACGTGCCCGAGGGTCAACGACCCCATCAACCTGAAAGTGTGACGAATATAAATTCAATGATAAACAGTACTGTATTGTTAAAAGTTGTGCGCGTAAACTTACACGGCCCAAAGGGAGTTTTCAGCGCGTGCGCGTTATTGGACGACGGGTCCACAGTTAGTCTTATCAGTGATCGTCTGACGTCACAATTAGGGTTGCACGGACGACGGGACACTATGCGTATCCGCGGTGCGTTTAATGGACATGAACTTATGTGCGATACAAATGTAGTTCGTCTCAATATGTCAACCTGTGAAGGAAATAGGTATGAACTTAATGCACGAAGTGTTGAGGATCTTAACTTACCTAGCCAAAGTTTATGTCTTGTAAATTGCAATAACTATAATCATTTGAAAAATGTAAAGTTTAGTTTATGTAACAAAAAGGTTAAACCGGAATTGCTTATTGGGCAAGATAATTATCATTTGTTAATACCTCTAGAGTGTAGGGTAGGTAAGCTGAATGAACCCTGTGCAACTCTCACTCCTCTGGGTTGGTGTGTACACGGAAGGGCAATGACGTCAGCGCAAGTGCAACATAGTACACTCCTCATCGGGAACTACGATGACCAGGTGGCTCAGGAGGAGGACAGACTCATGCTGCAGCAGTTGCACGAACAGGTAAGAACATCATTTACTATAGAGTCAATGGGGATATCTGGTAAGCTCCGGGAAAACGCCGACGATGTACGTGCTACGGAACACCTAGAAAATACAGCTGTTTTAATTAATAATAAGTGGTATGTAGGCCTTCCGTGGCGTGATTCTAACTGTAAGATGCCAGATTCTGAACCAACCGCGCTTACCAGGTTCAGAAGTGTAGAGAAGAAGATGGCCTTAAACGAGGGATTTGCCCAGCGATATAGGGAACGAGTACGACATCTTTTTGATAACGATTTTGCTGAGAAAGTAAATGATTGTATTCTATTGTCAAAATTATAGTACTTACCTCATTTTGCAGTAGATAACCCGAACAAAAAGAAGCTTCGTCTAGTGTTTGACGCGGCTGCGAAAACGAAAGGCTTATCATTAAATGATTATTTACTTAAGGGTCCCGACATGCTCACGTCATTATTTGGTATAATGTTAAGGTTTCGTGAATATAAGGTCGCGATCGCGGGAGATATCAAAGATATGTTTTTGCGTATTAAGATACTACCTCAAGATCAAGATTCTCTAAGGTTTTTATGGCGTGATGACGTCAACAGTTCCGTTAAATCGTCGACGAAAATGACGTCATTAATATTCGGTGCAAATTGTTCTCCCTTTGTCGCTCAATTTATTAGAAATAAAAATGCACAACGTTTTTCTTCAACTATGCCGTCAGCTGTTGAAGCAATAGATAGACAGCATTACATGGATGACTATATAGACAGTCAGCCTGACGAGTTAAAGTGTATTAATTTGGCTAAAGATATTATTTACGTTCATAAGGAAGGTAGCTTTACAGTATGTAACTGGCTGAGTAACAGCACTGAAGTTTTAAATAACTTACCCAATGAGTTGCTCGCGAATAATGCTCACAAATTTCAAATAGGTCAGCAGCTTGATGGCGAACGTATCCTAGGACTTTTGTGGTACCCTCTTGATGATACCCTAGGTTTTGACGTGTCGTTTAAACGGATTCCGTCTAAAATATTAGATGGCCAGCGGCCTACTAAGAGAGAGGCATTACGAGTAATTATGTCGATATTTGATATTTACGGTTTATTATCGCCGTTTACGATTAATGGTAAAATTATTTTACAGGAAACGGGGAAGTCAAATATTAACTGGGATGAGTGTCTAAATGATAGGATTTATGAAAAATGGTTAAAGTGGTTAAATAGCTTAAACTCAATAGGCGACATACACTTACCTAGATGCTACCTGAGCGCTAGTGTGAACGGCGCGAACGAGACGGCTCGTACGCCGCCCGTGAGTACACACACACAATGCGTTACCGCTCCGATAGATTACTCTGACTTGGAAATGCTTACACCAAATCATTTTTTATTAGGTACATCCTCGAACTTACCTTTGTTAGGTCAGTTTAATGACTCCGATTTGTTTTTACGTAAACAGTGGCGAACTTCACAAGCATTAGCCAACATGTTCTGGAAAAGGTGGGTGCATGAAATATTACCTCAAATGTTACCTCGTAAAAAGTGGAACACAGAGCTGCAGCGGCCGTTAGCGACGGGTGATCTAGTGTTTCTAGTTGATCCTGACGCTCCTAGCGGTGTTTGGCCTCGCGGTGTCATAGAGACTACGTTCCCAGGTAAGGATGGTCGAATACGAGTAGTTTTAGTGCGAACTACTACCGGCACTACCTGTGAGGTGGGAAGGGTAATAATTAATTAATTTAAAGGTATGAAATAAAATCGTTAAAGGCGCGTCAAGCTGTCTTGATGATAAGAATGCTTAAACAAAGTCATGAGTTAATGATTGAGAAGACATCAAAACTATCTTGATTAGCCTTTATAATATAGAGCCTGGCACCGGGTTGCCATCTTAGTCAGATAAAGAGAAAGCTCCTTGGTAGGTATATATGCAACAGCAGTGGCGAGAGAATTTGCTTCTCATGATAATTTGAATCGTTATTCCATAAATTTGACGTAAGTCAGTTACGACCAGACAATACGCGATATTTCATGCCTTAAATTATGACGGTATGCAAAGTAACACCTTATAAATTATGGAGTTATTATTATTGCAATATCGAAGTTCCGTTGGCGTTGGGGTCCGTTAATCGGCGCGCTGTACATCGCCGGCCCGATCGGTCACCATCATTGACATCCTTACGATACACCGTTATTGGAATGCGAAAATTAATAATTAAGGTTAAATGCATTACAGATCTGTACGCTTTAATAAGTTGTCCTGATATGTGATCGCCAAATATGATGTGTCCGAGGTGCGACGCGGCGGAATTGATTATACTTTTGTCACCAACGCGGAGTGTGTTATTTACTGACGAGACCTGAAGTTCAAGACAAAAAAAGCGTACATACTTATTTAATAAAAGTTAATTTCTTCTTTTAAACCAGGTTTCACTTCACGTACTGTTGTTTTGATCACTGTGCATTTAAAGCGTGAAATATCTTAAGTATGTTATAAATATATTTTTTTACTTAAAAATATTGTAAATGTTACTTGTCTCCCTGTCATGTGGATCCTTCGACCTGAGCCTCCATTGTCATCCTCACTCCTCCATATCCATTGTCTCAGTTGATAGTGGATGCAGTGGAGTGTCAGTACACTCATGGGTTATCTGTTTTCCGGCGCATGAATTTTCTGCCCAAAACTTTGTTGTTCAGCGGCGATTTCGGCCACAAGACCAACGCTGCGCTAGTTTTTTAAACTATTGAGCCTATTATCTAAAATAAATAAATGAAAGGCTAAAAGTTCGAGTTGAAAATGGAATTATATTATATGAACTGTCTAGCTTGCAGCTTGCCGAAGAACGAGTTTTGTTGATTGTACAGAGTTCTGGATGCACTAGTAAGTTCATAAACTCTTTAATTCAGAAATTTAAAAAAACAACAGTCCGGGCATTTAAAAAAAAATTAGATGCTTTTAACTATCTTAAACGTACAACGATTACCTGAGAATATCCTCACAGATCTATAAGTACGTGCCGACTTCTGAGTGTATCCTATCATTAAGACAATTAGTTAAAAATTACGCTCATGTCATCTGGTAAGTCTACAGGTTCTCCGCGTCCTTGCTGAGCAGAGCGGACGCTGTTATTTATTTATTTCGCAACACGCTGTCCGCTTCGATTATTATCGCGCTAATTATGGACGAAAACCTCCCATGTAGACATGTGGACCGGTTACATGAGTCCCTGGTGCCTTCACTTAGTTCACTAATAAAATAAAATTAATCGCAGTTAACTGCCAATAGAATCGATAACAATCACACCATTTACACAGATACCTGATGTTCCCGCATCCCATAAAAACAACTTTATCATCAGCAGTGATGAGAAGAAGACAACTACTACGACTTGCATGTTTTATGACGTTGTTAATCCTCCTCTACTGGCGCCGGTTGTTATTTGCCATGATCTGACAAATTACAGTCGGTTTTCCTAATTAAATGGTTCTGCAGATTAAAAAAACAACGAGTAAACAATTAACTCCTCGAGATAACTACTGTAAAGAAACTATTATAAAAGATTGCATCTGAAGTAATTAAGTAAGGGGACCATAACGTTGCTAAAGAGGTTGCATCATTGATTGTTAAACCAACGAAATAGGATTTAAGTTGTACAATATTCAGCATCGCACACTTTCAGGGGTCACTCGCTAGTAAACCTTTATCAATTCTAAGAAACAACGTCGTATCGATTTTCAATTAAGATCTTAATGAGAACACACGTGCTCGAACATTAATTGAAGATTATCGTCCCTCACGAACAAAGTGCCTTATTGTTGATTACCATATTGTTATTTTCTTTGAAGATAACGCATTGAGGTCGATGGGTCTGAATAGCTCAAGCGGGAAAATATATATAATCTTTACACGATGATTATATTTAATTAATAATCTGATTTGGTGTCCATTCAGGTTTGATGATGACATGCAAACAAAAAGGTACAAACACCCTACAGATAAACTCTCGATCAACCTTATCAAAGAGAAATAAAAGTACAATTACCTACACGTAAATGCTTGCATACCCCTCTACTAAAAATACCCGCGAACTATCTCAGGCTATGAAATCTTAGTAATGCAATGCAAATCTGTTCTCCTGGGTGGTCGGACAATCGCATCGCACGGGTTATTTATCTTTGTTCTGTACATGTTGTACTTAACACATGTACTCGTATGGAAGCTCCCTAAAGCCGGTTCCGCAGGCCGTGGATTGCATTCTTCCACGGAGAGATTGAAGGGCAGCACAGTAGATTGAGATTCTGATTTATTTATGATTACTGGAGTACTGATCTAATTCCCTCAAAATTACATTTTCTTCATGACGAATCTGAAACAAGTCTTGCGTAAAGAATATAATTTAATGTTACGTAGTGCTTAATTAGACTTCTGGAACGGGGCACATATTGAGCAGCCACCATCACAGACCGACCACTCCGCGCCGTTGTGTTCCCAATGATAAAAAATAACTCTTCTCATATCGCTGGCGCAGCGAGGGTTGCGGTAGGAAAGTAAAACTCGTTGTTCATATTTTTAATTCACAGGAAGCTAACGCACCCAATCGTGTTATTTCTATAACTCACGATACACGAGTACAAAAATTTAAAGAGCATGCCTACATAGGTAATTTTATTATTTTATATAGGTGTCCATGCCGTAACTAGGGCGGTGCCAGCGGTGCCCAGGCACAGCGCGCAGAAATGACCAGACCAGGACCACAAACAATAAAAAAGCTTATATATCATCAGCTTGCCGATATACTGCGTTTGCGCGTATCAATAATTCATGAGGAGCTGCGATTGGCTCGAGCCATTTGCAAACTTATTTGGCGAAATTCGTCATTCCATTGGATGAATTATTTTGCATTAATTACGGGTGTTTTACACACACGGTATTGAAACCAAGTACGCAAGTTCTTTAGATATAAGTATCGCGTTTTAGAAAAAGTAAAATGACGTTACTTTTAATGTAGTTGGTATTGCTGAGATAATAAAATAAAGTATGCCAACGGGCCAAGGATCATCGATTAATAAGCTCCTTGCACAGGCCCCGCGTTCAGCCATTTTTCCTTTATGTGCACTGTGTCCATCAACAATACGTACGCTCCCCCCTGCCGCCACTTTACACCCGCTTAATGTTGCTAGGTTAGGAATGGCAGTTACTACTTCTGGGGTAAATGACGATGTTTTGGGTATTGTTATTTTATGATTTCTATAAGAGGTTATTATATATATTTAATTTAAAAAAGATATATTATAATGCAATAGTTTGGAATTCTACCAATAAACATGATATGACATTACGCCTGTATTTTTCTCAAATGGGTATTCTTATAAACTGTATTTCTAAAAGGCATTAGGTATATAGTATACCCGCATTTCGTAATTTATGTTATAGGTCCTGGGACCAATAGGACAAATAAATGTAGGTGAGGTCAATACATTAAATAATATTAATAGCTTAATGCATACACGAAGTGCAGTCGCGTAATAGGGGACGAGCCTGTTGGCATGGACTAGATACAATTCTAGACTCCGTATTGCTATCCAATGACAGTGCTCAAACTGGTAATCAAACTCAACACCTAACGCACACAAAAACATAGTTCGTTCTCCTTTTAGAAATTTGTGCAAAAATTAGTTAGTAAAAAATCGCGGGGTAAACTCTCAACCAAATACTTGCAACACTGACAAAATGGCCGCTTGGTTTTATTTAACAATCACTACAATTAAAATTATTCAATATTTAAATAAAAGGACATATTTATGTGAAATGTACAAATTAAATATAATCCTAACATATTTTTGTATAATTCCGTCCGCAGTTTTGCACATTTGCATTACGCAGCTCGGCATAATTGAATTAAATGTGCAGCGTGTAAAACGTTCCAGCGATGCGCGCGATCTTTGTGAACTAAATGTCAAATCGTTCAATTACCCTACTTCGGCGTAATTGGTGTGGTGTCATTTTTGTGTGCGTTCACGGCTTCTGGTTTGTTCTGTATTCTGAGGCTCCTTGGTACCAGGGTAGCACAGAGCTGCGGTGGCCGCTCGCAGTTCTCCAGCGGTTCGGGTCATGAGAATGCGATCGGTTTCGATCCCTGCCTTAAGTCCGTCGTGAAAGTTCACAGTCCCGGTTAGGTTATACGTAATTATTGTTGGAATTGCACACTCAATATAAGTACACCAATATGGCGTGCCTATTTCGCTGAGAATTTATATTGGGTTTTGTGGGATAAATGCGTTTGGCAGAAACAATTTAGCTTTATGAGCTGGCCCTTACAATACAGCGACAAGAAATGCGTCGGTATTGTGATGTCAGAATGGTTTCTTTTGATATATCATTCTAAAAGCATTCCGTTATTTTATTAGCTTTGCTTGCTCAGTCAATTGAACTTTTACGAAGACCTTAACATACTTCTTGCCCAAGTATGTCTATTCGGAGTACCGCGAAAGCAGTGGTTGGTATAGTACCTATTTCTCAATACGAATATTGAGCTAACTGTTACATTTTTTTACATTAAACGCTGCAATTTTCTTAAAGTAAACTCATTATTGTATGTTTTATTACTCATCGCTTCATAATTTCGAATAATTTGCTGTTTCATGTGTGTGTATACCTAAATCACATTGTTTACATTTGCAATGGCTATGAGGCACGCATCGCGGCACGCTCGACGGCCCTCGTAGTGCGGCTGTGCGGTGACTATGAAATGCCGTGTCGGCAGTAAATATTCAGTTCTTAGACTGTACTGACGATAAGTTGTTACTCTTAAAGTCGTGTGGGGCTCGTAGCTATGCAGCTACCCGGCAGATCAGTCGATCTGCGAGGATAAGCCGTGCTCGCCGCGGTCAGTCTTGTGATGGGTGACCGTTTTCACATGTCGAGACCCCACCGTGCTTCGGAAGGCACGTTAAGCCGTTGGTCCTGCGCCTGATCTCTCTCCGGTCGTGTCGGTCTACCGTCCCATCGGATTATGAGAGTGAGGGAATAGGGAGTGCACCTGTGTCTGCGCGCATACTTGTGCACTATAATATCTCCTGCGCAGATGGCTAGTCTCATCTGAGACAGGCCGCCGTGACCGAAATTCGGTCAGGAGGAGTTAATACTCTTAAAGTCAATTTTGTAACAACTTTCCAAAAGAATTAGTTTACACATCAGTTGAATTAATAACGCCCATTATGTAATTTAAGTTAATTAGACGTCACAATATGGCGAGTTAAGTTCTGTAATAGGTTCCTTGACGACGCCCGAGAGTGGAGCGGAGCCATGCAACTCGATGATAAACCTATAAAGTTCGTACATTACGTCTAGAAGGTCTGCATCTACAGTTGACGAGGCCTCACGAATTTCACAATACTTCGTCATGCATTTAACATTAACCACTTTGAATATTTATCGCACTATTATCTTGTTTATGTGTATTGCTGGATACTGGCTGATGCTTGTTGCTCGTGCGGTAACTGCAACAGACATTTGTCTATAAGCTCGGGTCGCGACAGTATGCCAGTTTGTATTATAAATGTCCGTGAACAGCCAGGATCGAAGTATGTCAATAGTTTACTTTGTAGATAGGTATGTAGTAAGTTTTATTGAACGAGTTGCGCGAGCTTTAACTCGTAACTTGTTAACGACGAAATTATGCTTACTTACCTCTTAAAGTGAGATTTATCAACTTGCAAAACCTGCTGAAAGTGTAGCAAGGTTTATCAGACTTTGTTGAAGAAATATTCAAATGTCGGTATCGTTTTACAATAAAATGTACAGTCTATGTACTGTTCATAATTTAATCGTATAAGTGGTTATGCCATAATTACATAGCGCCGCGTCCGTCAATTGGAATAAACACTAACATCGTAATCTTATACATAGTTGGTTGTTTTCTGGTATTTAAGATGTCGAAAGTAAGTTCTTATCGTTAAATAATATAAGAAGTTAGTTGCTGCAGTTAATTTTACACTTCATACTACTTAAGTGTCTTCGCTGAGTCTGAATGGTCCCTCTCTGTCCTCAGGTATAACATACCTGTCTGGAGAGAACTTCCTTGACGTGCTGGACAACGGTGTGGAGCTGTGCCAGCTGGCCGCCGTCATCCACGACCGGGCCCGGGAAGCACTCGACCAGGGCCTCATAGTGGGGGTGAGTCACTGTTGATTAATTAATGGAAACTGCAACTTCTTTATTTGATCCGTATCAGGGGGGGGGGGGAGACGTTAATTCATGGTGTCTAATGAAGCCTGTCGGTCTCACAGCCGGTGCCGCAGATCCGCGGGCGCTGCTGGCAGCGCGCGGCGCGGCGCAGCTTCTTCTCTCGTGACAACACCGAAAACTTCATCACCTTCTGCCGCGAGCTCGGTGTGCACGAGAACTTACTCTTCGAAAGTGATGATCTTGGTAAGTCATGTAGCAGTTTGATGTGTATCTGATCAGTTATATGTCAGTTACTGCTGTAAGCCCTTTGGTAATCGTCAGTCTCAGGATATTTGCATTTGCGCGACTATTTTAAACTGGTTTACCTTTAGGTAAATAATAATCAGGGGCAACTTCTAGAGCCCGATAATGTTAATTTACAGGATCACGAATGACTTGGAATCAAGTTAGGCACCCACCTACACTCAAAACACTCAGATCAGACCCAAAGAATAGCTCGTCTCCTACTAATTGTCCCTTCCTCATGCCGTGTCCCCACCCACAGTGCTGCACAACCAGCCGCGGCAGGTGATCCTGTGCCTGCTGGAGGTGGCGCGCCTGGCTACGCGCTTCAACGTGGAGCCGCCGGGGCTGGTGCAGCTGGAGAAGGAGATAGCGCTGGAGGAGCGCGACTCGGGCCTGGACTCCGGGCTGTCCGCCACTGCCTGGCAATTCCGGGACGCATCGCCCGTGCCGCGGGACGACAAGTTAGTTACAATTCCTATTTTAGTCAAGTAATGAAGGGAGGAAAAGTTATTTTTGACAGCATAAATAACATGTTATGTAATAACACGTTGATGTAATTCAATATAAGCACTAATAAACTTTGTATTATATACGAAATAATAGTGACATGGACCTTTTTTCCGATAGGTCTACCAATGAGGTGCAGCCTTCAAAAACAGATCCAAATGACAGTAAGTTCTTACAACACAACTAGAAACTAAAGATTAATAAGTTATTGCGATGCTTTTAATTAACGTAGGTAGATACTAATGATGGCTTCTGTAGTCTGCCTACCGGTTTGGAAAATACGCATGGCTGTCTATATTCATATAATAATAATATTTATTTATTATTATGTATCACACTTTGAAGTGGTATAATTATACGCGTAAGCATATAACTATGATTAAATCTAGTCTTAATAACTTCGCAGCACAACTGTCGGTGGAAGACAACGCAGACGCCGAAAGCACCAAGTCTGAGGGCACGGTAGCCAGCACTGACTCCGACGTACCGCTCAAACCCACTAATGAACTGGACAAGAGGGTAGGTGGACTAGCTTTTATCATTAATTGATAATAGTTACAGTATGCTCTAAAAATCACCGATTTTGCTTAATATAACTACTGTGACTGGGCTTGTAACCAAATTCCTGTGCGATGTTTAGGTACAGCTGGTGACCCGCCTGATGGAGCGCGGCTGCAGCTGCAGCTCGGGCAAGTGCTCCAAACTCCTGAAAGTCAAGAAGGTCGGCGAGGGACGCTACAATATCGCTGGCAGAAATGTTTTCATCAGGGTACGTCGCTTTAAATGTTCTAATAGCTGCCGAGTTTACCATGAGGTTCAAGTGTCCTCGATATAATTCTAAGTGACAATGTTAACAACCTGAGTTTGCTTCCATGTGCAGTTGCTGAAGGGGCGGCACATGATGGTCCGCGTGGGCGGCGGCTGGGACACGCTGGAGCACTTCCTGTCGCGCCACGAGCCGTGCCAGGTGCGCCTGGTGACGCAGGGCCGCCGCGCCGACGTGCTGCCCGTGCCGCTGCCGCACGCCCCCTCCGCCTCCCCCACCTCCCCCGCCAGCAGCCGCGCCTCCCTCACGCACGAACCCTCCGTGGCCGGCACAGTGTCGCCCGTAGACAGCAAGGCTTCCTCCGTCAGCGGAAAGACCTCTCCCGTAGAGTTGCGCAGCGGCCGGTCCACGCGCGCCTCCAGTAAGGCCAGCAGCGGCAAGAGCTCCCCGCAGCCCGACACCCGGCGCACCTCCACGCCCAACAAGCCGGCCGCTGCCCGGAGCCTGAAGTCCGCTCTAACCCTGCCGCTCCGAGCGGACTCCGTTGACGGTCGACAACCAAAGTCACCAGCCCCGCGCACCAGGAAGCAGTCCGCACCTTCAAGCTTCAGCACCCCCAACACGCCGACCGGTAGATCAGTTAGAACGCCTCCCGTAGAACATAGAAAATCATTCACCTCTACTTCTTTGACTAACGCACCTAAGAAATCCCGCAGCATGAGTCTGGCTCACGTGCAGAAGGAGGACAAAAGGAGTTTTTGTGGTACGGACAGGCTCAACCAAGTGAAGAAGAACAGAAGTACCAGCGCCGTGAGCACCCCGAGCGACGCGGGGGCCCGCAAGACGCGCAGCCAGAGCCTCGCCTCCACGCCCGTCAACGAGCCCAAGAAGACCTTCAACGGCACGAATGGCTTCGCTAAGAAGACCAGGAGCATGAGTCTCGCGACGCCGGTGGACTTCAAACCACTGAACAAAAGTATTTCTGTGAACGGAGCGATGACGCAGGCCGCCATCGAGGAGAGCATCAGACTGTCGCTGGCGGCCAGTATCGCCGACGACCACTGCTCCAAGAAACCTTTCTTGCACATCAAAGCCAAATACAGGAGTCCCCCGCCGCGGGAGGTGCCTCCTAGATAATTGCTGCACCCGACAATTGTTCATTCCATTAGTTTTAAAGTTTGACACTTAACTACGGCATCGTATAAAGTTCAATTAGTTTTGGTTATTCGTAAGCATTATTTAGATCTCTTAACTGAGCAATCTCATTTGTATCATCTCTTAGCGTTAAGTAGTCGCTCTAATTTAAATCACACATTCATGCACTCCGTCTGTACGGGAGAACTAGTCATAATGAATTTGTTATTATAATTATAATGATACGCCCATGTAGAATAATGATAATTTCCAATCGCAATATTGTATCTGATAAATTTTCATTATTACCTATTGTTTTTAATTTTTATTATTTCTAAAATTATATTAGTATTATTTTCTTATATTTTACTTGATGTGTGTGATATATTTTTAAAATTTCGCATTTCTTTTATTTAAAATAAAGTTAGTGATTATAATAGATTTGGTGTTGAGTTTTGTTTATTTTATTTCAAAATAATTAATTAAGTCTGTCAGTTAAATGTGATACATTACACTTATAATTTATGAAATAGAACACATGTAAAATTAATCATATTATACTATATATTTGCGCAAACTTAGCAAACTATATTTTTGCGTATTATACCAAGAGTGCTTTAAAAACAGCTAATTGGCAAATATGACTGCAACTAATAATTGTGTTGACGGCGATTTAATTGATATCTTCATCACAATCTCAATAAGATGCACATTTAATCGACAGACTAGGTACGTGACTATAGTTAGGGCTCAGAGATGCACGTCAGTAGATATAGTTAGGGTAGCGACAAACAATTGTGGCCTCTCACGCACATGCGACCTCCACGGTACAAATAATGTTGTTTATTCCACACATGGTATATTTTCATACGAGACGATAGAACATATTTTTGCACTAAAAGTTAGATATACAAGCACTATATAGACACTATTTGAGTCCACAGACATTAAAAATAAATATACTGTGTTCGTTATCCTACGATATTTAGTGTGTGGATATGAATACTTACTGACTTTTAATCGATCAATTTATCTATTTCTAATTCGCTTATTTCTTATTTACTCTAGTGTACCTATTTATTAGAACTATAAAATTATCTTATGAAATTTATTCTCTTTTCTCTTTACATTCTTATAAGGTACGTCGGTATTCATAGGTCCCACAATCATTGTGTGGGCGTTTTATGAAGGCCTAGATAGGGTTTACTAAGTCGACAGATGTCTTCCAAGGCATCAGGGCCGCCTGGTGACAGACAAACACTTGAATAACCACTTCTTGTGTAGACCAGAAATAAGATAAGAGTCGTAAGGTATACGCAGAATAGTCTAACCATGAATACATAGCATATTGACAATAATGAATTAATTGGTGTTCAATATCATGCGCAAGTTCAGATTTTTGACGACTAGGATAATGAGATATACCTACCCATAGTATAGTTAATGACCGCCTTTTACAGTGGGTTCTAAAGCAAATGACCGCAGAGTAAGGCCAATGTCTAAAAATAAGTAAATGATAATATCACAGCAGTAAGTTATTAAATCGTTTTAGTCTTATTGACATCTAGTGTAGTTTTAATGTTGGGTGAGAACACGAATGATATCTAACCAAGAGCTTAGCATTAAACATATTCCTCGAGGGTGATATACTATGTAACTGCCAATCTACCTATCCGCAACACTGTGCCAACGGTTAATTATGTACGGTTGTTAATAAACTTTTTGATATGCAATAAGTCGAGTTGTTTTATTTCTGCACATTCTTGCCGCACCGCCTTAGAGCACAAGGTAATCATATCACTAAGTATTCTGAGTATTGTGAATAGCAAGACCTACAACATAGTGCTTCGGTAGCAGTTGGCTCATCACGAAGTATATTCTAGTAGTAATAGTCCTATTTCGAACACAGCCTACTGAATGAAAATGTTTATTGTTTTTATAGGTAATTACCTACACCAGAATAGCTACGTTTAGACGTCCGATAAGACTGATGTTAGAAGTTCAAGCCGCACTCTACAAGTAGAGTCAGACTGGTGTAGGTTCCAGTATAACAAAACAAACTAAATTCTTCTGTTACAAGATAGAATAACAAAGAAATAAATTCTTTGCCAGCCGTCCTAGGATAGGTACCTAGTACCTACCTATTGTGGCCTTTCTCAAAAGAATAATGAATTACTAAAAAAATCCAATTAAGTAGAAAGTTAATTTAGATTATCCTTAAAATAATTTGCGAATACCCTATATCTACTTAAGCAAGTAATTTACCATAAGGTAATTGAACAGTTGTCGAAAACGTAGTAGCTGAAACCACCACACACAACACTAAAACAACTTATGAATCTTATGTCTTAGCTTAACTTATAATCTTAGTAATAAATCTGACCAAAGTATGTCGGCGGGCTTGTCTCCAGTGCCGCAAGCAGCTGCGGGCGCACGCGCAGGCGGCGCCGGCGCTGGTGGTGCCCGTGCGCGGCTCGGTGACGCCGCACAAGCGCCGCTACACCTACTACAACAAGATGTACAAGCCCATGTGCTACGAGCTGCCCAGGCCACTCAAGATATCGCTCGTCTGACCTGGATAGAGTACCTGAGTAACTGCTACCATATTGTTAAAATAATAGCAGTGTCCGTTCATCACTATAAAACAATATTTATATAAATATTAAAATTTATTTCATATAAGTACATCTACATGAAATGTATAGTTTTCTTATCAACTTGGGAAATTATTTCTGTCAACAAAACACGTTATTAAAAAGCCTGTTATTTTTTTTCTTCACAAGAAGACTTGTGCAGCGAGACGTAGCTCGCCCTGCTTATAGGTACCTTTAGGGACAAAAGGCGGGGTGATTACGTACCTTGGAGATCGGTGTCTCAATAGACCCAATATTTGTTTTTGTTTTATTACCACGGCATTCTAGTCAATACCTTAGTTGTTATTTTTTATAATTGATTGATAAAATAAACACCAAACAATAATTGTTGTTATCTAAACCACATCAGCAGTCGTTGGACCATCTCTTGTCATTTGACGACCTACATACATACAATGTCGTCACCGATTCACAAGAACAAAATAAAGTCTTTAAGTTGAAAATACGGCTTTTAAGGCTGAATTTAAATAGTTATTTGAGTATGCCCGACTAGTGCTTCACTTGTAATTGAGTCGGTATAATATTTCTAAAACGTCAATTTACAATGTCCCGGCTGTGATTTGTAAACAACTAATAGAAATTGTAATACCACCTGCGTATGACACTTGTGTGCGTTGGGTGTTAGTCAATTATCTAGGTTATTATAATAACTGAGGACATACCTTTATATTTTCCATTCGACTAGATGAAGCCGCTTTACTTGACAGCTCGTTGGCTTCTTCTCCTCCGACACTCTGAGGTGACATCAGAAGACTTCGTGTTATAACTACCAGCTTTTACACAAAACCGTACTGAAGTCATTTACGAATTAAATTTGATTCTGCGAATAAATATACAAATTTTACTCAAGTTTATTTTCCACTGCACAAAGTAAAAGTTTATGTTATCTAACTTCAGCCCACTCCAGTGTAAATGCGGGTACCATGAACGGCCGAACATTTATTTGTTTTGATATTATATAAATAAAAAACTTATTTATTACGATTTTAGACTTTATTTATTAAATACCTCAATCGGTAATACAAAATAATTAGAAATTAAGTATAAAATTAATTTTAAAGTAGGAATGACTGAATAAATGCCACGAGAATATTTCATTGTTTACATTAGCCTTGCTCACAACTCTACAGAACTATTATTTTAACTTTATAAACAACTAGAGAGCTTTCTTAAGTATGATTTGTAAGAGTAACGAGATAAATAAATATGATTGGCTATATTAATTAAAATCTCATTTGTAACTTGCTCTCGAGTTTCTGAACTTTAGGTCCGAGAATCATCTAAGTTAAGTCAAATGCGTGCGAATTGTTTACAGGCAATAGTAAATATAATTTAATACGTCTAACTATTTCCTTAGACTATAGTAAATAGGCAATTTTATTACACGCGATGATGTCAGTACATAATAAACTATATAAACATAACTATGTTTAGTATTATGTTATAATATAAAAACTAGACACTATTGAGTACTCGAATACATTGTGTACGCACACTAGCGCAAATATATGAGAAGCACACACACAAACACTCGCTTACAAATTAAAATAAACATACATACAAAAATCATTTGATTACGTTTAGAATTTAACTGGAAACAAGTTAGCATGCACACAGAATCAGATATATATGTTTGGATTGCTAAACAAACAGCGTCACAACATCCTGACATTATATTCGAGTATCTCTTACTGCTACACCTACGAATATTGTAAATAATAGTAGTTATCTCATTTAATACATTTTGGTAAAGTCACTCCGTGTTGTTGATTACATCATTTGGCCAATTAAACTTAAATATACTTACACATAAATAGAAATATCGACGAAAACATAATCAGTAATTCATACGTCGATAGAGATGCATTGATAAACCTTTAAAAAAAAAGACAAAGCACGTCCACTTCTCATCTCATTAGCATTGATATCATTCACAATATCTTATAAAAAAGGCGCTTGAGATTAAATTAACCGCATTATATTCGACTGTACATGGAGAACACATTTTATAAAATGTATATGTAATAAAAAGAGATAAACATGTGCGCATAAACCTATCGTCTTACTGACCATTCTATGATTTCCGTTTGATTTTTACATTCGTGTAATTTACTGCGATTGCGCGATATACAACCTACATGATAACTGTAAAACTGCAAGCGCAACACTTTTATAGGAAAAGTAGGGACTACGTACTATTAAAATGTTTTGTTTCACTCAATTGAATATAAAATAGTTCACTGCACTCTGTCACACGGTTATTTGGCTATGCATATGCTATGTAATAGTAGTTGTCGTGCGGTGCCCCCCTACGGCCGCCCCCCCCGCGGCAGCGTGTGTCGGCGTTACTTCTTCTTGCTCTTGCCGAGCGTGAGCGTGTGGTGCGACTGCAGCGTCTGTTGCTTGCGCCGGTTGAACTCGATCGTGTCATCCTCCACCTTCTTGCGGAGCTCCTCTAAACGCTTCTTCTCGTCGGTGTGATCCTTCTTCAGTTTGTCGAATTTCGCGTGTAACTGGAAAAATAATGATAAATTGATAATATTATTTTATGTTGACGTAATTCTGTGAACTCATCATGAAAACTCACACTTTTATTTATAGCCTATTTTATCAGCCCCTTTCTTCTTTAAAAAGTCACATACACTTAAATAATTTCGAAATGAATTATTTTGACTTTTATAACATCCGCCGTTATAATGTCGGCCGGCTTTTAGGGACAACTTAAAGTCTATGGCTACAAAGAAAAAAATCAGAAAGAGACAATTACTATTGAATTAATAACAATAATTATTTATTATTATTAGCATCACCTCCTTCTCGGCCTCCTTGAGCTCGGCCTCCTTCTCCTTGACCCTCTGCACGAACATCTGGCGCATCTCATCCTCCTTCTGCTGCAGCTCCGCCAGGTGCGCGCTGCGCTTCTGCTCGAACGTCTGCTGGAACGACACCTGGACACAAACATGTACTTGTCAAATGTCAACTTTAGATGCCAATTGGACATTAAATGTATGTAGTTATATATTTATTCATTATGCACAAGTAATGAACAGAGGCGGATTAATGCCTTAGGCATTTTCTCCCAATCAATCAAAGATGGTGCAGAAACAGACACGTGGTAGTTGCAAATTAGAACATGTAAAGAGAAAAAAAAAATTGCATGTAATACTTATACATACATGACTATATTAGTTACAGGATAACGTAATTTTAACGAGAAGTCATCTGCGACTTAGGCCTCAAATGCCTTGTAACCAGAGATTACTCGTCTCTGACCTCTTATCGAGCATTCCATTTTTTTCGTTTTAAATTCATGCATTTATAGTGTCAGTAACATTACAGTACAATACAATACAAATGCTATGTACCTACATAATATTTGATAGTGAATGACAATGTCATGTAAGTGGGAGGTCTATTTAGGTAACGATGATGTACAGATTATGTAAAGTTGTGTAATAATGATGGTGTATAGTAAAGTCCATGCTATGTAGGTGCGTGGTGCACGGCTGCTGTACCGGCTTGTTGTCGGCGTCGACGTCGGTGAAGCCCATCTGCTGCAGGCGGCGGCGGCGGTACAGCTCGTAGTGCCGCGCATGCGTCTTCTCGCGGAGGTCCTCCATGTTGGTGCGGATCAGCATCTCGCGCAGCTTCACGAAGTCGCAGTGAGACTCGTTCTCCACTGGAATAGACAGGCTGCGCGTTAGATATGGGGCAACTCAAAAGTACCTACTATATAAGTTGATTGATATCTAATAATAATAATAATTTTTCCGTGGACATTGAATCATTTGGAATATTGAGGATAAAATGGATAAATATTAAATAAACTGCGATAGACTCATAAATTTTTTTCGCTTCCAGTTAACTAGTTATACATTTATTTAAAGTTTTGAAAATACAAGTTTATGTATACCGATTAGTATTAGTATATGATAATCTCCGCTATCCGATTTCCAAAATTCTTTCACCAATATTTAGCATAGACCTTCGGGGTAAACGATGTTGGGGGCAGATTCCTAAGGTCAGTCACAGAGCGTTGAGAGACAGTAAGTGGTATAGTCACCCTGCACGGTGCCCCAGGGGTACTGCCGCGCGCGCACGGTCTTGTTGCCGATCTTCACGAAGTCCGTGGAGCCCACCACGGCGAAGGGGATGTGCGAGTTCATCACGCTGTTCACCTCCGTCACCGACTCGTCGTCCACCGGGAACTGGTAGATCTCCACAGAGTTCGCCTGCAGCTCTTGCATTATTTTAGACTGTAAAGTAATAACAATAAGGTTTATATTAGTTTCAATTAACGAATAGTCGGCTGAAATCTAATATTATTCCTATTTAAACTAGGTATAAAGGTGTCAATATAGGCTTAATTTTTAGCTTATACATTATACACTTACACAGGTATGCAACAAGAGGCCTTTGTAAAATGTAACCACTATTATCATGCAATTTTTATATTTCTCGTCTGTCACCGAGAAAGCGTGTCGTACAAGGCACCGAACCTGGTGTTGGCCCAATAAATTTCTTAGTCTCTCCAACAGGACTTATGATGAGCAGCGTGTAGCATTATAGACTCTTGATTAGTCTTGATAGAGGGATTACACCTATGCCTACCCGTTTTGGGACAACTGGGTTAATAATTTACAAAAGTTGAAATAAGTTAATACTTTTGAACAATTTCTCATTAACGTTTCAATTCGTTATAATCACTACCATAGCAGTGAGTCATACTACAATAATACTTTGTAAGTGCATGAATCATACGGACACGAATTACATACTAATCTACAAGACAAAACGTAAATATATTTCAATGTGGCGAATTGGCGATCGTTAGTCGGCGCTGTGTACACTTAGTTGCTAACTGCTATCGCCAGAGATCTCAATTTTGTATGTTACTGATTTTTGATGCAGTAATTAATCAGGTACAACAGATACATAATTGTATAATAGTCTTTATAATTCACAAACCTACCTTAAATTTCTGCAGCTCTGTTTTAGAGATGGTGTCCGCTTTGGCTATGATAGGGATGATGTTCACTTTGGTGTCCAGCTTCTTCATGCACACCAAGTCGATGGACTTGAGGCCATGACCTGGAAATTAATGATACAAAGGAACAGTTAACGTAAGTAAGAAGAGAAACTACCACAAAGACAATGTTTATCTACTTGACATCAAAACACATGGAGTAGTGACTGATGTGAAAGAAGCTAGTCAGCAGTTTTAGGAACTAATAGTCTTGACCCACAAGTGATTGGTTCCCGTTAATAAAAATACATATGGTTTCGAATTAGTAAATCAGGCAGCCAGAAACAATACTCTGGAAGCAGGTAACGATTGTACGGACGTCAAGATACACGACTAGTAACTAGTTATAGAGAGAATACAAGCAAATGTTACACGTTGAAAGACCTAAGGATCCAATAGCTGAACCTCCCATGTCATCATCATCAATTACTTTTAAAAACATCACTGATCTGAGATTTTCATAATACTATTTGATGAATAAAGTAAAACCCGAAACCCAAGTCCTGCGATAGTCAGTGTTTATGTGAAACGTTGCGGTCGCTAGAAATGGGGCGCCGTAGCGTGACGTCGACGAGAGCCGCGCTCACTTCCGTTGTAACTCACACCTCACACTCATGCCAGTGTAAACATAATGATACATACTAAGTACAACTTAGTATTTAAAACAATTTAACATTACTACGTCCCCCACACTAGGAATTTCTCCTGTGTTGTGGGTGCTTTTCACAAACATGAAATATCACATACACAAACACACTGACTCGGGACAAACATCTGCGGTTCGCACAAACTTTTGTCCCGTGCGGGAATCGAACCCGCAATCCTTAGCGCGGCAGTCCAATAGCTTAGCTACTAAGCTAATCGGGTCATCTACTGTAACTAACTGTAACTAAGTGTAGGCAAATTTTAATTATTTTACTGCTACTCCTAAAAGCATGCTATTTCAAACTGTAGAGTCCACATTTATCACGAATCTCCGAATGTATTGGGTTTAGTATGCTTTTGTTTTAAGATCACGCTTAGGACTAATCTATTGATTATTACAATCGGCATAACATGTCATTCTGACTGAAATATAATAAAAAGCTTCCAATTATAATCATAGATACAGGTAATATATCGAAATAAATTATCCAGTCAACAAGCAAGTACTGTTTAGTGTAACATGAAATAACATCCAATTAGACATGAAGTTACGCGTCGGCATCATGAGCTGCTGTCGCGGCGCGCGGCGGTCGGCGGTCGGCTGCACAGTGCGCAGTGCACTTGTAATGTGTTTAGTGTTTACATTCGTGCGCCGCCTGTGTACTGTTTACCGACGCACAATCAGTGGCGTGGAATGTAAGGCGCTTCCTTTATCATGTCCTAACACTTGTCACTATTGAGGATACATTAACGATGCTATTGTAATTCGGAAACTACGTGAAGAGCCGATGACATAGTTCCTTTAGATAGCAATAGAAAGCAGTATCCTTTAAATATAACTGACCTATAGTCGTCTCCAATAGACTCAGACATGCAGGCTTACAATAGCAATGTATATTATTGTAAACGCGGAAAATAGTTTACGATAAAACTATTGTGACTATTGTAACACAAACAAGAGGACATTTTAATCTAATAATATGTTGCTTCATTATTAAGTATTCAGTGTGCACATTATGGAAATAAAGAAATAATTAAATCACCTACAATCGTTTTACGCAAGAACTTAGATAAAGATTAATGGATAACTTAAAACAAATAGAATAGAATCTGGTGTATAATACATGCATCAGTGGTCCCGTTACACGCTCTATGGGGAGTCCTATGGAGACTTCGAGGACATACGCATTGTGTGCCGCGCGCGCCCTGAATATATCTTGTGTTTAGCGCGGCGGCGAACGCGTGTCAAGGACAGGTCGTTGCCATATTCACAGTGGGCCATGCCAGGCCACTAGACCAATACACAGAGAAAGTTTATATTGTTATAGTAAACCGAAACTAAATAATGACATATGAATTTATAAAAAAGAGAAAACCTGTTTATATTGAAATAAATTACGTAGGTAGGCCAGTATTAATTAAACAGTTCATGTTTGTCAAGATAACTAATAAAGTACCTAAATAATGTAGGCACTGATTAGTGATTATACATATTATTTGAAGTAGGTACTCACTCCACACAATTTACTAAATAAATATAATAACTTGAACTCATTCATTAACAAATATTTAAATGATTTGATATGAATCAATGTTTTTAACTTCAATTTCATATATTAAACAGAGCACATTCCTTCTTCATAAGAGAATATATATAGTAGAAGGCAAGTCGAGAGAGCACAAATCCAGACTATATGCTGCTACTGAGAATTACATAGTTGTAATTTTTGTAATTTTAAAATCATTGTAAATATGATAGAAAAAATAAGTTTCATTCCTTGACATTGTCTTGTTACATGATGTAATCACTTAAATTACTATAATGCATAAAACATGAAGTGTGGACTCACCAGTGGGACAAATAAAGTAGAGACACACATGCAGCCTGCTGTCGTGGTAAGTGGGTAATGCACGCTTGATCTTCAGCTCCTCTTGCAGGTACGCCTCAAACTGAGCGTCTATGTAGTCCACTACAGCCTTGAAACTGTCCTCCTTGTTGACCTGGTCACCGTAGCCCACCGTGTCACATATTGTCAGCTGCCAATTAAACAACAAATTATTATAATTGTCTCCACACAATAAGAACTTGTTGTCAGGTACAATGTGAATTGTGTTACCAAATAACTGTTTCTTTGAAGGATAAAAACTCTTAGTAACTACCTATAACTGTTACCATACAGTAATCAGCTACATAATAAAGGATAAAAATAGATAAACTTCAATTAAAGTTTATTAATCAAATTATTAAAGTACTACCTCTTGATGAGATAAACAAAATTTAATTATAGGATCATAAAATAAATAATGTGCTTTAGAAATATTAAAGGACAAATTTCAAATTTAAATAAAGCTGTAAAACAATGCTTACGTACCTTCAGTCTAACACTACTCTCCTGTAGCTCATATGTGTGTGCCTTCAACTTGACCGTAGGCAAGTTGTGGGGACTCGGGATGGACTCAAAGTTTGTATTGAAGAGTGAGTCCATTAGAGTTGATTTACCCAGCCCAGTCTCACCTAAACCAAACAAATATAATTTCAGTCACAGTCATTAAATGCTTTAATAATAATAAAATTATCTTGTTACATTAGTTCATTAAAGCACACATTTACTGTTTTCAATGCACAAGGTTGCACAATGGTAAAGATAACGTATGTGGGTGATGAACTAAATGCTACCACTATTAGTCATGTCAGTCCCTCACCTATGCACAGGATGTTGAACACGAACCCATTCTGCACGCTCTTGTTCACTAGCTGGTCAGGGAGGCTGTCGAAACCGACGTGCCCCGACAGCTTCAGGGTACGCATCAGCGTCTCCATCTAAAATTCATAACTTATCTCAATATCAACATTCACACAACCAAGTGACTCGACCTGACATGCATTTACAAATGAAGAGTAATTGACGCAATTAGTGCTAGCGAATGCGATGTTTGTTGTTTGTACACCGGTCACCAGGAATGTAATATTTATTGTTCCGCAACGATAATAAACACAGTAACGGACTCAGACTCCAATTTTTTATCGGAAGAGCAACGCCCCGAGCTTGATTTTCTTTATTAAAAATTGCAAGTAGAGCTTTCTACTATTAATTATTTAATTTCCCATATTAATTATTATAAAATGTACACTAAATAAAAGTTTAATATCTATATTAATCAGAAATTCACAGAATTTCACTCACTTTTTGAGGCTCAACGTCGATCGCCGCCATGTTTACTTTTTGACTGAATTTAACAAAGTGACAACAGTGACATGAACCATGCCCGGATTCGCATTTATGGCCTCACTTCACAGTACAAGGCTCTCAGCATAACATCAACAAAAATATAAAAAGGGGTTTAAATGCTCAAATTTTAATGTTAATTAAATACAAAATTAATCACGCAGTTCACTATTAAAACTCGCAGTTAGTTGCGAAGTCAATCAACTGATCTTGTACAATATTAGAACTGTCAAAAAGGGAAAAATTTACGTCAATGTTGAATTACTACTATTGCTACTTATATGTATCAATTAATAAACATACGTAAATACGTTAAGTCGGTATGTCTAAATTGTTTAATAACGAATGTAAACATTTTAATTTTAATGTGTGATCTTCAAAAGCTTTATTTTCAGTATAATTTTCTACCAATCGAAGAATTTGATGCATTTTGGTAGAAACTAAAAAGTACTTTTTAAAATATACCGACTGGCAACATCTTTAAAATCCAAAATGGCAGAATGCGACTTCGGTGTGTTATCATGTGAGCCAAGGGAATAATGTTTTCTTGAATTTTATGGTCGTAAGTGGATTTTAAAATTGTGTATAAGTGAATTGTGACATAATAAACCATGGCGGACTTAAAATCGCCGCCGTATAGTGATATCAAAAGACCCGAGGAAGTGGTCAGGATGACGACGAACGATAGCCTGAAATTCGCAGTTCTTATCGGGCTGATTGAAGTCGGACAGGTGACCAACCGGGAGGTGGTGAACACCGTCCTGCATCTGGTAAGTCGTCACGTAACTGCTCTCGATGGTTACACCATCGTTACCTAAGTGCATCGAAGTGAAATCTTATTAGATTCGTCTTAGAAAGGTTATTGAATTAGACACTGTATTCAGAAGTTTTTAAAACGTACCTCGTTGTTTTATGGGTTATTGTCGTTTTTAATATTTATGGTAATAATTTACTACACTAACGATTATGCAGTAGCGTGAGGTCGACCAACAGTCGCGTCTATTTTCATTGTTTTTATCGATCGCTTTTGGACGTGAATCGCAGGATCGCGCGGGCTGCTCCGCGGCAGCGGCCGGCGAGCGATCTATGTTTGTTTTGATATTTTACTGCCGTCCGTGCATTGCTTACTTTCACGACAAGTCTTAGGAAGCCTCATGCCTAACATGCACTACAGCTGTACTACAACCAAGCTTGTTTCATAATTTAGGTTTAAACAATTCTGAGTTAATTGATGCGTAAAATTATGACGTGGTTTTACCTTGAATATGTAACAATCGAGATAGGTAACATTATTTATAAATATGGCTAGGGATAGATACATAATCCTCATAATCATAAGTCGTCGTCCTTAAACCTTATACCCACTTTTTGAGCTTATGTATTTTATTTACTAGAAAACAAAATCTTGTAACGCAAGATTTGTGTTAATGTGTGCTTAGCACATCACAAATGCATAAATACCATAATATAGGATCGATTAATGTCCTGTAAGAATAGTGTAATCTTTTGATCGCTTATTACAAAAGATTTGGCATCTACCTCCATACATAGATGTTAACTATAATTTCGTTATCTAGGTAGTAAAAAATATTACATAGGTATTATTTTATCGATATGAAACTATTTGAATCCATTGTTGAAAACCAATGTCGTTTACCTACGTAGGCACAGAATACAGAATTACGAAGGTTTACGACGCATTGGAAAAGCTGCGCCCGCGCAGTTTTCTATTTAATTACTGGTAGGTACCTGGACTATTAACTTAGAGGTAGTAGGTAATCCTATTAGGTATATTATTCTCTTATAAATTTATAAAGTCGCTGTCCCGTGTTAAAAGATCAAGTGAATGTCATCAATAAAGTAGGTATAGGTACATAGCTACTAAAGCAATGTATCTTAATAATAATTATACCCACCTTAATGTTTCGGTAAACTAATAATACCTGGACGTACCTAGGCTGCCTTGTAATATTTAGTTTGTACCAACTTCGTAGGTATTATTATAATAGCTTAACAATACTTAATGTTTCTGCAAATGCCAGTAGTTGTGGTAAATAGGCAGGTTATTTAATATCAAACAATGATTATGGTACTTATGATTATGTAATCTACAAACTGCCTCGGACTGCAGTTACTTACCTATTATACATATACCTACCTATTACGTCATAATTTAAGATATAGTTTGCATATATATTTTTATATGAATGTAGAACCCAATAAAATCCTGTCGAACGCGTGACGAACAATAATTTGGAGCCCCGTATCGGTTGAAGGGTATGTAAACCGTCGCATGGGGTTAAGCAAGGGGCTGAAGTTTCTACAGAAACCATCACAAGATAATTTGGTCGCCAGTTACGGTAAGGCAAGTTAATCAAATTGGTTAGGCTTTTAGGTTGTTAAAACAATTATGTTGGTTACTTAACAATGACTTATTCCACGATAAATCTATGAAGAAAACCATAACGCTAATTGCTGATTTGTTGTTGATTTTTTAGCGAATTAGTCTATTGTGTGTAAAAATATTCGCATCCATTGTCAAAGTGTTTGTGTTGAAAACATCGAAATAACGATCATGCAATACATCGCACTTTTACAATACAACTTACCTATGTTCATTTAAGTATCTACCTACTGCAGATTTAAATTTCCGGTAAAATAATCTATAAATAAAGTAACGTCTATATATAGTACTATCAGTTCTGAGTTATCTGCCGACGAAAGATACCAACTGGGTAGTTATACAGTCCTTGAGTCAGCGGGTAATGGCATAATCAATTTCGTGTGACTCGTGTTGTTAAATGTTGTTATAATTGCATCGACATCATTTCTTGGAACACTTGACCGCGACCTTGTAGTAAGCAGCTATGAAGAGGTTTTTCTTCCATCCAGTTCACTTTTAAGGCCATCCTATCTATCTACAACAATTTGTTTTGTTAGGTTTTCGTCTAGACTTTAAAACTTTGATTAAATACCGGTTTTGCTGCATATGGCTGCGACCTCGATTTGATAAACCTACGTTAGGCAAACTATTTACCGGTATTTAAACGAGTGTAATCAATAGTAGCCTGGAACAAAAGCTGAAGTGCCGTGGTCCGGATATAATTCCAATCGTAATGGCGTTGCTGGAAACTAATTAAACGTGACCCGCACCCCGAGTACGAGTGATCTCTATCCGCAACGCAACGGGTTAAATGGCGCACAAACAACTAGCCCAATTAATAAATACGTACAGCTTCATTATTATAATTAGAAATTATGTGACATTCCAGAGAGCTTTGACCGACAGCGATCTGGCTGATTATTCAATTATAGTGCACATGTTACGTTTTAGTCCTAGTTACAGTTCGCAAAAGTATTGGACTAAACATACAAAATATTTAAAAATAATGTAGTTCCTCGATTACTATACTACTTTACATAAAATAAATTATATAGACAGTTAATGGCTGGCCAGGCTTGATTATAATCTAAAAAAAAAAACAAAATTTAATTTGGTGTCCTTCCAAGGGCGAGCAGTACCCGCTCGGGACCTACAAAAAGCTCTCAAAACGACAATTTATGTGAAAGAATCCAGTGCCAACTTATGGGATTTGGTACAACACGCAATTTCCACAGCCTCACGGAAGCCAAGTAATGTTCTCACAAAATAAATGAATACATCTGAGTGGAAACTGTGTCGCGCTGAATATCGTAGTCGACCGGGACCTAGGACTGTCAGGAAATTGGAAAATACTGTTCATTGAATCAATTTTGTATCGACAGAGTAAAAATAAACTACTCAGTATTATTTATTATTGTTTGAAGTATTGTGATATTAATTAAGGATACCTACGTGAAAATGAGGTTATACAGTATACCTAATTGTTATTCTTAGCGCGCTTTTAAATAGTTTGATTAGGTTCATAGAAACATATTAATGGGATCACAGATTAATTAGGTACGTATAGGTACTGACACTTGAAATCTTAGTATCTACATAGATCATAATAAAAGACGAATAGCGCTCTCGTTTATTAAGACGCGGCGTTGATAACGATAATGATTTAATCTATAAAAGATAGCATGATACCCTTTTGTAAGCCATTACACTGTAATGGAATCTCATTTACTCGTATCTGGAGGTGCTTCAGAGAGCGATGATCCGGACAATCGAAAGATTGGGTAGCTTATACGAAAGCATCTTAGAAACTACTGAACCGTTTGGGGAAATTCTTTTACTATTTAACAGCTTCACTGTATCAAAACGATAAAGAATGGACTGAAATGTGCGAATGAAAACCATATAATCCGGAATTTCAATGGAAAATGGTATGCAATTTAATAATAACTAAATAAGTACCTAAGAACTGTAGTTTATAACAGTACCATTCTAGATTTTTTTGTTTATTTGTAAGCACAGTCCGTACGGGTATTTTTATTTATCTGCCGCCGTTCCCAACATTGCAACACATCTATTAGGAACATAGTATTACAGTCCTAACTTTGTGCTTACGTAAGCGAAAACTCTAGATGTCATCACGAGCTGCTGAACGAAACGAACCAAAAGTTCTATTGAATTCTAAAGTGTCTGTTGTGAAAGGAATACAATATTTTTGTATAAGATTCTTTAGATTCGGCAAACTTAAAGGAAAACGAACGCGAAACGCTGCGGGAAATCCCATTGTGGAATCTGTGCACATTCATGCTATTATTCTATTCTATTAGTAGGTATTCTATATAACAGAAATCAGGTTCGGGGCAGAGTAATCATCCTAATATTCGTATTCGTCTTCTTAAATCAAAAAGTCAGCTCCGCTTAATGTTCGGAACGAAATCATTGTTAGACGGTGTATATTGTATGTTATTATGCGAGTTAATTATGCCTAAGTAGGTAGTTTAGAGCGCCATGAAATTACTTCCATAATAATATGTGCCACGCACATACAGACACTTGCATCTTCCGTCAGGTGACCAATAGCAATGTTGCTTAGACGAGAGCGGGCTGTGAGTGGTGAAGTGGGAGGGGTGATATAATCGGCAATGGATCCATGAACGAGTAGTGTACCGAACCAAACGCGTATCGATTTCACTCACAGGTGGCGCTACCTGTCTTAGGACAGCCGGTGCATTGCGCGTGCGCATCCACCTGGCAACGGTATTAAGTATTTATGCCCCTCGGGGTTATTGTAGCTGCGTTTTAAAAAGTGTTAACACGTGTGCGGCCTTCAACGTTGAAGTGAATGATGTAATATACCGGTGTAGATCATTACTTGAGTATAACTTAACGTAAACATTGGAGTGAACACGTTTCACACCGAGTGGCGTAATATTGTTGGCTGCAGTAAATGTAAAAGCATAAAATTCATTTCAAATCAATTTTTAAAATTCTTTTTTTTTGTGAAACTATGTTGAAACAATCCTGTTTCAGTGATTTATTGTTGTGAGTTATTTCTCAACGTGCAGGGTTGACAACTAGAGGATTATAGAAGTTTGGTTTAATTCAATGCTAATAAAAAATGTAATTGTACAAAACTTTCTGTTTTGGAATATTTTTTTAGGTATTAAAATAATTATCGTATTTTAAATAAATATGATTGTCCGTCAGCCATAATAATTTATATTCACAGGCATAATCAAATCTTCGTTACCCTTTTCGTAAATACCGGCGTGACGATGAGTTAATATTTTATTTAGGTATTATTATCACTGCCCGTAACCTCACTTATTTAATAACCATCTCTTGTAAACGGCATGAGATTTCGTTTATAACGAAAATCCATGCGATCACTACCATCTTATCAATGCAGATTGACGACCTGATTGGCGCAGTGGCTAAGCGATTGGACTGCTGCGCTAGGGGTTGTGGGTTTGATTCCCGCACGGGACAAAAATTTGTGTGATCCACAGATGTTTGTTCCGAGTCTGGGTGTTTGTGTATGTGATATTTCATGTTTGTGAAACGCACCCACGATACAGGAGAAATTCCTAGTGTGGGGCGACGTTTTTTTAAGAAAAAAAAAAAATTCAAGAGTTCGTATTTATCAAACGGCTCAGGGATTGCAAGATTTTAGTGTCCTCTTAACTCTTTGTGATATATTAACGATTGATCGAATTAGTTCTATAATAATGCATAAACCATCTCTGTATTCTAATTAAAAAACTTATAGCACCACATCATAGTATGTCGCACGCTGGCTGCGATAAAAAAAACTGAACGAGTGCATGTAAGCAGAAACATGCGAAAAGTGCTCTCTACGTTGCATTAATTAACAATATCCGATAGTAGAGAGGCTGGACGTGTAGAGGGCCTTATACGGTGCGATCCGTCGCTTCAGACCAATCGTATGTGATCGCTAGTACCTATATGTCAACGTCGTTATCGGATGATATCGAATTCGCAACAAAAGCTTATATATTTATCTTGAATGTGTGGCTCCCTGCGATCTATCGTCACGATTTTATGCCGATTGATTGAAGCGACCCGTAGTACCCTTAATGGGCTGGTCTCCGCGGCATACGCCACGCGAATTCCAGAATGCTTAGGTAGAAGGTACCTATTAGATAATTAACTTTATTGGAATGGAACCCGAGCTCTGACCGAACTAATGCACGTTATGAGAGAGCATTTCTTGGGGATAAAATGAATGCTGCAAATTAATTTAATATCTCATACACGGCACATAGCGCGGCAAAGGTGACATTTAAAGCAATCGTATTAAGTTAATCATACTTTGCAATTGCATTTTCACTGGAAACGAGCTTTAATTGGATCAAAACACTATAAATATATTGAATGTGATTACTAATTTGATATATTTTCTCAGTATTATTTAAAATAGTCTAATGGTATACGTACACCTACATACAGCTGAAGACTTAATCTGGTGGTAGGTGGCGCGCTAGCGGGTCGATAGAACGTCTGCCATGGCTCATTAGCCACGCCGACGAGAGCAATAATATAATTATACGCATTAGCTGCACTCATACACTCAAAACTAGCCCGTGAAGCTAAATTATTCCCAAATGACGTAAAAGTAAACTCTTTACGTGTTAAATCTCAGCATACAACTTCTCATTTTGCTAACTGTGCTTTCCTTAAAATGTTGTCTAAGTGAAACATGGAAGAGGAGTTACCCCATTTCATACTAAAAACTGGTTCGCGTAGCTTTTACTACTGTAGTATTTTCCGGGACTTCCAGTATAATGTACCTATGTTACTTTTTGTAGTAAGAACGTATTTGTAATCGGGTACTTTATAAGGTAACGTAGTTCACACGGGTGTATTTGATATAGTGTCTAAATCTGTGTTCTGCTATTTATTTATTTATTCGGGACATAAAACAGTTACATAGTTAGTTGCTCTGAAACCAAATTGGAACTCAGAGAATATTGTTCAATTGACATGTATAGGCTATTGAGTTGAAGTAAAATAACATCATAATCTATATCATGATTCGCATAACAAGTTGTAATGTTTCAATAAAATAATCAATTTAGACGTCATAAAGGCGAGAATCGATCTGCTAGTCGTCTGGCCTTGGCTACCTGTATACCTGTGCGTGACTGTGGCGGCAGTATCGTAGCTAGTACAGCCGTGGTCAGCGATTGATTGATGCGGCGGGTGTGGCCGCTGTCCCTCGGCTCATACTGAAACTATTCTGAACAGGGGCCAGGATAATTGGCTTGTTTATAATGCACGTGTTTGAACTACTTGCCAGACTTCATTGTCCCGTATAAGTGATCTTTAAGGCTCGATAACTGAACAGATTTGGCACTCAAAATACCCATTTTCCGGGAGAAACTAAGTTGGCCGGACAAAGAGTTTTGTCTAGCGTATCAGGAGACAGGGAAACAGGCAGAATTTTATTTAATTTTTTATTAAAAACAAATGTTTTAATTTACTTTTTCAGAAAAATGATAACAAAAGATTTTCAACGCATTCCTGTAATCAGAGCAGTATTGACGTAAAGGGCATTTGAATAAGAATAGCCCTAATTAACTGACTGGACTGTAGGTGTCAGGCGACGCGAATACAATGAGAAAGACATGAATACACTAGCGATGCAAATGAGCGTAGTGTTGTGGTGGTGTGCAGTGTGCACGTGTGCTGGGATCGATACCGGGCCGTGCACTGGACGCAGGCCGCGGCTTCTACACGTGCCTGTACACTAGGAATGAAGCTATATTGACGCCGCTAATAATATGCACACTGCGACGTAAATAAATTATAAATTATATGGTTGTAACAAGATATTAGTAGGCCTAAACTTTTTCAAATTAGTCTGAATCATAATAAAGGTCTTGTGGAAATATTGCTGATATGAACAACAACTTGAAAAATTGGCGAAAAATTCTATGCTGTTACCAATCTTGACATTATTTTATCATAGAGCTCTGTTATCCGAAAAACAAAAGGAAGATGCTTCCTATAATATTCCTACTACCTATAAGCGGGAAAAATAAACGTTGAGGTGAGAGGAACTTTTTATATTTGGTGCGAACGTGCCAGCCAATCGCCGGCGGCAATTTGTGTCAGCCGCCAATCTTGCCCGGATACTTGGATGAACGGGGATTTATCTCTACTGCCTTGCTGGCTGGATAAGTTTTTAACTCGTCACTGTTCGATAATTTTAGCGAAGTGCTTTTGTTGTATGTATAAATATTATAAATTGGACTATAAATATAACGTCGGTTGACAACCGCGGCAATTTGGAATACGTAATATCTGGGAAATGTGATGTGCTGAAATGGTGCCGTATATCCTTGTTATCCCGGTTACATGTTAAGTAATGTAAATTTTCAAACATGTTTCCTCGGCTCTGGATTTGTCGCTCCCTGTTGGTGTGTTAGCGTTTGTTTCCTTTTTTATGTCAGAATTATAATTTATTAAACATTTATATTCAGTTACTGAACGTTGAACAACAAACGCTTTCATCGATGAAACTCTCTGATAAGTTAATAACCAGGTCTGTACAACTACGACTCTTCAATCTAACTGCGATTCGTTATTAAGTAAAGGCAACCTTCGGATAAATCTCTCCACCTAGCACGAGTAGCTCTCACGAACGGAAATTGAAACTTTTTCGTACTTTCAGGTTCTTACTACTATTTTACTAAGTATTTTTATCTTTAAAGAAATGAATTCATAAGCCGACAGTATGTAACAAGGTCTCCGCTATAGGCTATAACTTTAATTACCGTCTTAATGTAGATTGTCCACTTATGATAATTCCTTCAGCGGTAACCTGCAACATTAACGCGTCCGGTTCCTACTATTGTACATAAAGTATTAATTTTATTAGTGGTTATTGCCGATACCCGCCGGACCCTCCGCGTTAAATGAATATTATATGTAAGCCGAGCGAACTGTCGTAAATACAACGCTTCGTGTTCCGACCGCGCTTAAAGCTAATCCTCTTCGACGAATACGACAAACGGAATATCGATGCTGACTGGACAGATCTTCTGAACTTTGTTACGGCTATGAATTTTGAACTTCTTTAATCATGAAGTGTGACAAAATAACAACAGATCGCTTAAATACATTAAAAGCTTTTTAATTAAGTCATTTAATTTGGCCAATTTAATGTTTATCCTTTGGAATCACTTTATTGATCACAAATTTTCCTGTTAATAAAATTCAGTGAAGGTAGTAAAATATTTATCGCGTTCACAGTATGCTATGTGGACACAAGCGCGGCGCCGCGTTGTGTTGTCGGAGCAAGCATTGTATCCAGGTGAATATTATTTAGCGGGCGGAAACCTGCGGTAATGTACCGCCGGGGATCGGTTAATGAACACGATGCCAATTTGCCTTGTCGACCCTTTTTACGTTACGGACTTTTCTGCCTGCACATAATCGGCGGAAGGATTATGCTGCAATTAGTCAAATAGCGCTTTTGGTTGTCACCGTCAGGTTTAACTTATTTATGGTTCGTTATAACGAGGTTTAGGTTCACTTTGAAATCAAAAAGAATTCACTTTAGTATCTATCTGTCTGTATTGTGAAAAGAAAATATGAAGAGTAAATAATTTATTCTTGTACCATAGAAAATACCACTTAGTGAAGTATTCGCTGCCTATTTTCGTTTATAGTAGGTGTGTTTGGTAACTAATGAAAGTCGACTCTATAGAATCATGAAGGTTAAAACAATATTCGTGTAAAAGCACTCACTATTCAAAGGGTTAATCTACTTTCATATTTTTAATAACAGAACTATATATTACCCGCTGTATGTAAGAGGGTAATGTAATTGAGTCGGCGAGTGCTGGTCATTAATGCCGTCGCTATGGTCCTTCAATTAACTGGATATCGTTCGATCGCGCCGTCACCCACTACACGTCGCTGGCACAACACTAGAGGGCCTCGAGTGTTGACGCTATCACAACCCATCCACAACCACATTACTTCACAAGTTTTAGCTAACCACTAAATAAACAGGAAAGAGGGTATGTACAAATTTCAGTATAAAAACTTAAAAGCCTCGGTGTTTTGTTTAACATTTAGGTATTGATTATTCCATTAAAGCGGGTAATATCCGTTACCGTTACCTCAAGGAAGCACGGATTTAGAGACGTTTTATGCCGCTCTATGTTCGTTAATAATTTGGTACGGTACCGCCGAGCCGCGTGGAATAAGATGTTACAAAACCGATTTAAGAAGCCCGTTCGAGCGACTGTCGAAGTTACAGTACACTGAAATTGACTGAGGGTAGCGAATACAACGATATTTGCTTTGTATTTATTATGCATATAAATAGATATTATGATTATCTCACTTAATTTGTATTTAGTTATTATATTATTCAATCTGGTAAAATACAGATTGCATCATGCTCAAAAGTATTCGTATTTTATACCATTAATTAATAAATTGCTATGAAGTCATTTATTATACAAGCCAATAATATCTTAGTTATCAATTAGTCCCCAGTTGGGCGCCATAAATTACCTAATAACCTGTGAACCGGACGGATCATAAATATAAAATGTGCGCATACCGGCCGGTAAACTGCACGATTGGCGAATTTGACGCGATTCCGTTATTTATCCGAACACCCCACTTGATCACCCCATCCCCCGACAGTCGCTGTAAAAATGTTATGATGATACACAGCTTTTTATCGCACTTGTATTATCGGCATTACAACTGTTATTACACATACCGTAGTCACAACTCAACCGGTATTTCCCATCTCTGATTGACCTACAATACAATTTGTGAGGTAATTAATTGCCTATTACTTCGCTAATGTCTATGATAAAACAAACGATACAGACAATGAGGAAAATCGAGATATTTTTTGTGTAGCGGTTAATGAAAGTAATCGGCTCGGGAAGTTTGGATCATTTAACTCTACCAACAAATATAGTATGACGTGTGTCTGGTGCTGGATATTTTGGTATATTGTTAGTTGTTATGAGGGTAGATAATAATATCGCAAATAATATTACACTTGGAGCGATATAATTTCGTTGTATACTTGTATTTTTCTATTCTGAGTGTCAATACTTACTTAAAAATATTGATATAATTAGATAAATAATTTTAATGATAAATGATTCTATTTTTGCAAATAGATTTTAATATAACACTTTTACACGTATTTTTTTTCAGCCGTGTGGTATCCGGCCTAGAATTGACCACCCCCTTTCCTCCCGTGGGTGTCGTAAGAGGCGACTAAGGGAAAATCCAGAAGATGGGCAGCAGCGTCTTCTGTTACTTGACCACCAACACTGCGATCCCCAAGCCGCTTGCCAAGCGTGGGGATTATGGCAAACCCCCTCCCCTTCTAAAAAGGCGGAGGCCTTTGTCCAATAGTGGACGTCTTCCGGCTGATGATGATGATGATGACACGTATTTTTTTTAAACTAGATAGATGGCGTCGGCATTTCCTAACTGACTACCTCTGAGAAGACCGAAACAAACTCAGGGGTCAAAGTCTCTTTTAAAGTCCAGACAAGTTTAATAAATTATGTGAGAACAGTGTAGGTGGTCTTGTGTGGGACTTTGAACACCAAGCTTAAAAAATAGTTATTTTTGATCTATCAAAGAAGAAGTATTAATAATTAATAGGTATAGCAACTACTGCCTAATTCATGGTAGTCGTCAAGAACTAACCATTTTAGTTTAATATTAAACATGTATGGTATAAGCAAACATCGTTTACATTAAACACTTGACGGGTGTATTCAGTGGTATAATTTGGGGCAAGAATAGAGGTCGTTGGGCTCGTCACTATGACATATATTTACACAGTTAATCGCTCCACTCGTATAAAATAGTGGTAGAAATGGAGGAATGCTCTTAGACAGAATTTGTTAAAAATGTCAAAAGCTCATTAGATCTAACTGTATTGTTTGTAGGAATCTTCTGAAACTACTTCTCACATGATACAATCTTACTTTGATTTAATAGTACCTAAAACCGTATCTTCCGATCATTTTCAGTATAAACCGGTGCTTTCGGCGCTACGTGCCTACGGCTACGACTATACGTAACTCTACGGCGTAGGCGTAAGACGAGCTACGTATGCTCGTAGCTCGGTGGGAGAAATAGAAAATGTCCGCTATGAAATTCTTATGAATCCTATTCACACATGCGCAAGTTAAATGTACCTGCTACATCTTGGTGAGGTTTTAAAGATTTTCGTATTAAACATGAAAAGTGAATTCTGCCCGACTTGTATACGAAAAGTATTGTCCCGTCCAGACGGACGCAGACAGTCGCCGGCTCACCCGAAATCCCATTGTGTCGTGTTATGAAACACGTCCAATAATGTTGTAGGTCGTCGCAGCTGCGCTTTTGTTTAAGTCATATTCGAAGGTTGCACTTGAGCGGGGTGTTCTGTTCGCTCCTCGCCGTTTTGTTAATGAGCGCTCGGTTTCAATGTACTGCGGGATGCTTTCAGGAAGATTTGCACAATATAAAAGCGTTTGGTAGAAAGTGGATGCTGGGGGTTTTAAATTATCTTCTTTTGATGTTGAATGAGCGTTTATTTATATAGTTAAGGGGAATGGTACCGTGTTAAGTTACATTGTTGGTTGTTACATTATATACTAGGTAGTGATAATATTAATTATGGTTTGTATTTGTAATTATTTTAGATTAACCTTACTGCCACTACGTGCATTGTATACCTACTGTCGGCTTGCTAACTGTAGTTTTACTAATCACTGTTTGTTTGTAGACACTAGTTTTAATAATCTTTTCTTTTAAAAACACATCATCCTTTTCCACAAGTATTCTGTCTCACTAAAATAATATGTCTAGTGTGTCGAATGGTCTCTATATGCACACATTTTCTTCTTTACCGTATCTGCATAAGCCAATAGCTACATGGTAGGTTATACACACACAAGCGTAACCTACTGTATTACATTCGACCCTACTTCATAAAATGCAAGTCGTATCCGACATTAATTCCAATTCTTAGCGATCATCTCACCGTAATAGTTGAGTCACTCATTTGCCAATAATGAGCTGTATGGTGAGTAGTGTTATTCGGTGTCTTCCCCACGACTCCGGCGCTTCGGTCCCGGTCTCGGTCTCCCCGCTCTCCCCAACTGTTCGCACTTCGTCGACGTTTATGGATTACAAATCATAACCCTTTGCTAAATCTGTGGGGATGCGAGCTGCACGCTTCTTCCCTAATCTTTAAGCCGTGTTACGTCGGTTCTGGATAAAAGTATTAAATCAATTCTCAATTTATATGTATTTATATATTTTGTATTTATATACGGCTTAAATAACCCTGAAAAGTTATTTTCTTATTTCTAGTATCTTTGTCTGACTTTTTATTTTATTCAACCTGTATAGATCACCCTAAATATATAATTTACAAATGAAACAAAAGAAAATAAATTCTGCACGTGGTAGACACGTACACATGTAAACCGTACCTATCTTTCTTGGGTCTCTGCAATAAACCACGTTATAATGCGACCGCGAGCCTAATGGTAGAACTTGTAAATGTAGCATGGCAACACATGTTGTGCTGCCAAGGGTCCGAACTAAGTGACATTAGCTGTCATTTGTGGTAACCTTTATTTACCTTCTTGTTCGTACCTACACAATGAGGTGAGGACTGTAATTAATTTTTAAAATTGAAAACAGAATTTGTAGTTTAAAATTTATGAATGGAAAGATCCTCTGCATCTATGCCTGAGTCGCTGGAACCTTTTTTATGATATTATTATCATTTAGTATGAAGATACTCTTAACCTCAGTTACTTTAGTCGCAGGAAATCTGTTTGTTCACGGTTAAAACTACTTATTTGACATCGTTCAGTCGCCGGCTCCTCAACAAACAGTTGCAACTTAAACAAAACAAGATCGCGGTACATTGATTTATTATACTTTGTGTATAATGTAATAAGGGTTGGTAATGGGGTGAACGCTCCCGGGTTGGTTTGTTTGTTACCGAGACATTTTGAAAACTGTACGCTCAGAATAGTATAAGAGTTGGAGCCCGCAGGTAATATTTTTGCGTTGGCTATTGGACTTTTGTTTGTTAGACATTTTGCTGAATAAAATGTTTTAGTCGACTTTTCATTATAGTAGTTTATGCATTTGCGTACTCGATTTGAAGCCTTTCTTACTTGTTGCAATGGCCGATGCTTGTTTGCGATATTTGCACACCATTAGCTAAATAAGGCTTCTGTTCAATGAGTTGTGTTGAGTTCAATGTCGCGTTTACGGCTCGTTTTGTCTCCGCCGATATTTGTGCAGATTCTACACGTATTCGTAGTTGAGGTTAGAGTGTAGCAACTGTTAACTGATTCGTTATTTTAATATTTGGTGTATGCTATTAAATAGAAAGTAAATATGTAGTGAAGTCAATGTCTCACTCTCATACCTACAATTACATTCATATTTGACAGAAACAATGTACGTGGTGCGGCCTGTTGGTGTACATGCTAGATGTAATAGTCCTACAGTATGCTGAGACAGGCCTACAAGATAAAACGCTATCTTATGAAAATAATTTATAAGTTTTTAACAAAATCTTTGTTATAAAAGCGCGGAGGCAACTTTAAACTCGCTCCGTCGCTCGCGGCCTTTTATTTAACGTTCTCAAATAGCTTTAATAAGGGAACTGGAGGTGAATATTCGCAAGTCTGTTGAATATTTCAGACACTTTAAGTACTGAAGTAGTCGGTCGGTGTGACAGTAACTCCTCGATCCTGTCGACACTTTCCTCAAGAGTTTGGGAGACTTGTTTGAACAGCTTTATATTGTGTTACTGTCGTCCATACCTAGTGTTCTGCTTGAGGGACGATAACGAATATTACCGTCCTTGTAGGATTATATTTAGTGACTGGTTAAAAAGTTTGTAGTAGTTACTTGCTGTGTTTGGAATACTCTGGAACATCACTGTAGGAAGGAAAAACCAGTTTAAATAACACCTCTCTGTTTTTTCCTCTATTTGTTCAGCCATATAAAAATATGTTTTAAATTGACTATTTAATAATCTGATACATGTAAACGTATTGTTATATATAGGAAGGTACCATTTTGGTAAATTTTGAAACCATACCACTCTAGACAGACATCTGGTTCGACGAAGGCATCAGGGCTTTTTACATTTTCTACGGAACCGTAAAACTGGCTTAAAATTGACGGATGTTGGGGATTAAAATCTTTGTTACTTTACATAATACATTTTATTAAACTGCTTGGTGCCTTATTAAATATGCAAGATGGCTGACATTGGCTGGAAATTCTGTTAGATTAAAATACTTGTGCATAATATAGGTAAATAGATTGCTCGTAAACAAAACTTCAGAAAAGCAATTTATGTTCCTTATAATATTTTGAGTGCGCCTTTTTAAAATTCGATTAATTTAAATAATAACTAAGTGTAGGTGTAGTTAGTTAAAAAATGTAATATTAATTAGTGACTATTGAGACACTATTAGGGAGGACTAATTATGATTACTTACCTGAATTATTCGTTGTTAAATATATGGTAATTATGAATTTGAAATCAGTTAAATGTAAAGCAAATAGTAGTTATAATAAATCAAATTGCTTAGCACCTAGTTGGACGACACCTTTGGGGAAAGCTAGAGTATAGTTAGCGTTATGTTCATATAGTATCTACCTGTTACCCTGTATTATGTGTGTTACCTATATCAACCCAGTCGACGACACAGCTAGGCATAACGTTTCAAGATGATGTCACTGCGGTTTTGTCTGATTACCGCATTGTGGTGGCTTATAATGATATGTCATGTGTTACGTGCGATCTGTAATCTGCTAGCCGGTGGATTGATGCCACCCATCCGTCCAGCCAGCCTTGACTTGTAACTCCCGTGGGCCGTCATAGGTACTCTACGCGCCTGTTCACTAAGCCGGGTCACCTGCTGTTATACAGAGCTTAATTATATTTGAAACCACATGCCGCTGGATTCTCGAGATTTGAATAAATAATAGGTTTCAGGTCATTTGCCTGTTGTAGTTTGCATGCCACGGCAACCTATTTACAAATAACAAGTTTATACGATACTTTATTTTTCACTGTTTATCGCGTGTGTTAGAAATCGGTCAATATGGGTCAGCGCGGTGGCGTCTCAAAGTTCAAGTAATCAAAGAGCGAAGGTCTGTGTAAATTGCCGCAAACAGTGACAGTGGATGTTGGCTGGAAGTCGTTACCACTGAACGATATTTAAGTCGTGTTTGATTCGTCAGCTGAATGTTATCACTTGGACTTGCCGAAGCCTGTAGTAAGATTAAATGATCGATCGATTGTATGCACGTCTTTTGAGTTAAATTCCAGTCAATAGACCTTATATTTTTTCTGTAACGTTTATTTATTCAGTTTTTTGGAACTTTTGTAGCGCGATTGAGTAGCAGACATTGATGGATTTATCCTCGCAACAAATCAAATTTTCATAGCCCCAGAACTACCCTTTGTGTAAGGTCAACGTTACCGCCCCACACCCATTTCAGGCATCAACTCGCGCTTTTGGCTATCTAAACTACTGTATAAAGATCTCAGTAGGTTCAATTGTACCTTTAACTTGCACGTTTCTATTTCTTATTAATATTAGGTTCTATACCGAGTAACATTGAGGGCTGATTAACCTATAAGCCAAGAACATATAGTATTACTTATTGATAATGTTTTTTTTCATTCATAGCAGTGCGTATTTTATTTCATAGTAAAATGTTTTGGCTGTACCTGCGTACTTATTACTACATTTGCTCCAGACCATGAGAAATTACTGTAATTGGGCAAGTTAAAATTTAATTCAGTAAATTGGTACTAACAGTGTATTTTGTTGCTATTGTACTCTATCACATTTTGTATGGTTTTTCCTCAACAATGACATGGTGCTTGTCTTCGAATGAATCAGGAAGACAATACCTAAAGAGGGACCCATTATGAAAGCTTGGAAAGAGAATAATAAGCTTACAAATAAATGATGTCAGTTTTAAAAACAGCTGTTAGTAAGATTGCAATTTCACCTCTTTCCACAGCTGCAGGCGAACATTAATAACAATAATACTCTTTATAGCGCACAAGAACTCGTTAATTCTCTGTCTTAACATTTAGGAATAAATAAATCATCATTGCTATTATCACATTTGAGTACCTATATAAACTTGCAATGTATTGTTATCACGATAAACATGAATGCTGTTCGACTACAAATATGATCGATACTTCAAGTAATGAGACAGTTGTAGCATCCACCGCTAATTAATGCTCTGCTGCGGATACCGCCACATTTATATTAATTACACGACCGCACATCATTTGTGGGATAACTACTCGTCAGTATTACTGTGGAATAATGGAAGCTATGACGTACCCACGTATGTTATGATAATGCACTTAGGTACTGAAACAACTAATTAATTAAACGCTGTAGCGTATTGGAAAGACATTAAAGTATGCAAACTATTAAATTATTGCTGTTTCCTTTGGCATGGAAATTATATTTATTCATTGCGCAAAATGCACAGAAAACTCATTTTTATTGTTTCTAAAAGAAGAATGTACCGACCCAAGTAAAGCTGAGATTAACTATTCCTGTAGTCGTCTTAAGAAAAATAAGAAGATTCTAACAACAGTTTTTAAACCGTCTCTTCTCGACAACTGTAGTGTTCCTTACAGTACTTCCTAAGTCTGGAATCTCGCCACGATATCTGTTGTAGGTTTATTGAACTCTGAATATTCCCTGCGCATGATACTTGTAGCATTATGTTCGACACACGACATGATTCTCTTATGTAAGCCCCCTGTCCCCCTGTACATGAGAAGCGAGGATTTGTCGAAGCGACACTATGAATCTGATATTTAATTTCATATTTCTGGCGGATTGTTGTGTGCTTTGAAACTAAACTTAAACTTTTGGTACTTTCAGTTATCTGAATTATTTTTATGGATTTGTGATATTTACCAATCAACCTGAATATTTTGTAATTTTTACGAGTAAATGTTTTGCTGTTTCACTTTGTAAAACATAGGTAGGTATACCTAATTTGAAATATTAACAAGTGGGTAGTGGGTACTATCTACTGGCTAGCGTATTTCCAGAATGGACAATTTAAACTTTGAATTGCGTTGAGTAAAATAAACAGTTAAGTTATACACAATAAAGTTTCTTGAAGTTTGTCCATTTACCGTCAAGCGGAATATACGTCACGTTAACTGTGCCATCACAGACGAAACTTAAACATTTATTGTTGTTCATATTCCGAAGCTTTATGTAAATAAATAATAAAGCAGGAAATGTTATTCGTTACGAGCAAAAGACAACGTAATAAGATTGATTATTTGAGTCAAGTGCTACGGAAACAAACAATATGGCACCCTGACGTGACGTATATCGCGATGTAGGGCGCAGCTTTACGAGCACCGGCCGGCCGCGCCGGGCCGCGGGCGCCCTGCCCTTTGCTAGCTAGTAGGTACTGCCACATAAACTGGGGAAAGCGCACAACAATAATCTGACAATTTTCCGAGAACAGTTGCCGTGGTGCGAGCTTGTTACAAGTTTAAAAAAGTCTACGCGTTGCTTTTATTTCGGATCACATGACTTTCTATATATTACGGACAGCCAAGTTCCTCAAACCCATGAACTATCTTAACTACTGAGCGTGTTACGTATGTAGGTAATAGGTACACTTACTGATAAATGTCCAACTTATATCTTGGCTACCAAAGAAAATACTTTAAAATATCTTTACTCCGGTATTTAGATTGAATCTTTAAATAAATTCAAAGTAGTATCATTTTTTAAAGTAGAATAAATTAGGGTAATTTATTCTACTTCTACACAATTTAAATACCAAACCAGACACCAATGACAAAAAGTAGCTATTGTACAATGCGCGGTCTACAATGTTCAGAGTAATTAACTAATGGAGTTCGAATAAGAATCGGAAAATAACTGATCTATGTGCTTTAGACGATCGCCGATCTGTACACTGATGACTATTGATTGGCAACTATTGCGACGTCCGTATGTATGTACTATTTATACGGTCGAATAACATGTCAATTTCTAATTCCCATAGTGCAGTGTACCTACATAAATGTCGGAACGAGTCTGATAAATGGTTTGGAATAAATCCTCTTGATTCATAGTCGTATTCCATTACAAACTCCTAGTATTACTTTAAAAGCACAATGAAAACGGTCATAACTTCGTTTTATAAAATCATAAAGCATGTACGCCGCGAGATAGCGTATGCGGATGATTTACGATAATATCTGTCAGAGGGTAGTATGCTTGTGTTGTACCTTATAAAATGCTTCAGAGTTCATTAATATATTTACACTTAATCCACTCAAAGTCGACGGCGGCGATGGATGGTGGGCAGACTACGTTTTAATACATTGCCACGTCCTATTTCAAATTTGGGCCGTGTCGTCGGCGTATTAACATTTCACGTAACATTTGCAGAGCCCCGAAACATAACCCGGTCATAATACTGGTATTCTGTCGTCTGGTGTACCAGGCGAACAGCGCAAGCCAGACGCTTTGTGTTATGTTTATGATTGCATTTCCCGAGAGAGATCGGTGACTAACATGATTACACAATACGGGAGTAATTGTGTTTGATCCATATCGGGTTGCCGCACACATGTCTTTGTTGTTTCGTGATCTAGTATAAATAGGTGGCGCGTCTTTTGACTCTGAATGTTTCATTCAAGTAAATTGAAATATATTTTACGGAGGCGTAGGTGTTCAGGAATTTAGAAAGTTCATGCAATTACAGTATTTGTAATGCTAGATGCGTAGGTAGAGTACACCTGGTTATTTATTAAAGATTATTATTAGAGAAGTAATAAAATATGGAACATGGGCATTATTTGGACCTAGGATATTGAGATATGGTTTACAGAGTTGTCTTATTTAAGTATGTGGTAGGTATAAAAGTTCAAATGGGAAAAATGAATTATTTAGACAATTTTATCTATAGGTTATTTTTTTGCAAAATATGTGGCCCATCTTGATACCCTGTAAGAAAGAAACACCTCGTATCCTATATTATTTATCAATGGTACTAAATATTTATCAATGATACATGGACGGCAAACAAGGTTATCACTGCGAGAGCATTCTGACAGTCCCATTACACGGTGGCGGCGCGCGGTCATCCGTCACGTGACTGCTTCATCTAGCTAAGTTAAAGCGCCTTTTAATATCCACCGCTTGCTGTGTTCTGATGGCCTGGTACTTACTCTATAATAATAATAATAATCTTTAATGACATAAAATAGATACACATTGTTTAAAGAATTCTCTGACCCCTGCGCTAGTTACAGAACTGTGTTGCAGAGGTCAGTGTCCTTCCAGCACATTACAATTTTATTATTTTATTTTATGACAACAAATCTTAGTAACTAATTGAAACGTTAAGGTAAGTTAAACAAAAGCAAACATATAAAAAGAGGTATTTGTATTTGTGAATAGGATTTTTGTGTGTGTTTGTGTGTAGATGCGTGGGTGTGAATGTGTGTTTGCGTGTAGACGTGTGGGTAGTCATTTATTTTAAGTTATAACTGAAAGTAAGTTTTCTACAGCTTCATAGTCGAGCTTCATAAGCCAATTTCGTATAACATTTTTAAATTGTATAATTATTATGTTTTCTAATTTTATGTAGTTTGTTGCATTTATTATACACAAAGGGGGCAAGGAAATTGAAATGTGACATAGATATGTAATTATCGCCTGTTAATTTAAATTTATTTCGTGCATTATTGATATTTTAGTTGTAGGTACCCCTATTGTGTACTGGTACATCCGAATTACCGTCATAAATAGCCAATATTTGTTTTTACGACTTTCAGTAATAACATAGGTACAAATATATGAACGGATCTACTTTTGAATGTTAAATGTGGTTCAGAAAACAACACCCTACTTAATACGACTTAAAATATGGAATAAGCGTGCTTGAAGCGGTTGTAGCATTTTGTAAAGTAACACAACGCTTATAACACGCCCTCCCTCCCTAATTATAACGCTATAGCTATTTATCCCCTACAAAGGTTACACTCGCGTTGTTCGCTCGAGTATAACGCTTTACGAACCTGGGAGAGGCTTTATTTCGTTACACGTATAATTCTGACGTCACGAATCACGATAGCGATACGGGTAAAACACGGGCTACCAACACCGGTTGTGAATCAAACGATCCCATTAATTCTTTCAGCAATCACTCATAATATTTATGCAAGTGTTTCTGACATTTGTATATTTGAGTCATTATTAAACTGATATCTGTGGCGTTTATTCGTAAGTGTTAAAGGTACGTAATTTCGTTCTTAAACACTCCGCGATAACCTACTGGAACACTTGACTTTTACAACTCGATAAATCCAATATGGAATGTGAGATGTAAATCAGTTGAACATAGGTTCACACTTAAGCAATAACGCGGGGATCCTATAAATTGCTTATCGCATTCTCAGCGACCAATATCCGCGTAAAGTTTTATGACGTTGCGTAAATCGTTAGCGATATTCATACGAGGTACAACGTTGTTGAATGCTGTTATGGTTATTGCCAAACAAAAGTACCTTTTATTTACATTCACTTTGATTTCACATTGTTATACTCATGCAGTGCTTTGTTGAGTTGGTTTGTGGTGGCTAATGCCCGATATGACTAAGTAGTTAAAATAAGCGAATTTAATAATTCAAAGTAACTTGATCATCACGGTTTTTATTATTAGTTTTTATAATTTGTTGTGTTTTCGTGCCTATCCAATGGTGCCTATCAAATGCCAATTTCATTGGTTAATAAAACAGCATTAGGTATAGATAGGTACATATAACTTTACATACATACTTAAGTATGGAAGTAAACCATACACGTTACGCATACTTAACTCTGGGCTTTACTCGTTCTGTAGCTCAAACAACAACAAACAAATAAAGAAAATGAAGGTGCGGCGGAACAAGCCTTTCAGCGTTATACTTATAGTGTTTATTTCTGTTATTTTACCTAATTACCACATTTGCATAACTTATATAAAACAAATAAAAACATTAGTTTAATGTGAGTAGTTGTTAACTTGAGCGCTGTACAAGTGTGCACACATTATAAACGGCGTGCACATGTGATTGTAACTAACAGCATTTCCAGCGCTTTCCTATCAGCGCAGCCAGTCCAATTACCAAGGAGGTAATCTGCGCCCGGCGCACGGAAATTGTCGCCTCGTGTTATTAGTGCACTCCGCCAGTTTTGCAGCGAGGCAGCGGTGCGGCGGCGCGGGCGGCGCGCACCCATATCGGATTGTCTACTAGGCTCACATACGCCACTCGGAGCTTTTAGCATGGCACTAAATTTTAATGCATTACTATATTTATACCTACCATAGTCAAATTAAGAGGTTCGCTGAAGAGTGGGACGTTGCTCAAGCCTTTTACAAGCTGCCGTGTTATTTTGGTCGCGTTTAGTCGACTTCATCGTTAAGTGCCTTTACGCATGGATGCCCATAATATTCATTAGTTCCAATTCAATAACTTAATTTTGAGTGGATCTGGTACATATTCTGGATATGGTAGATTCTGGCAGCATGCATGCTGCTACACTTACATCCTACGAAAGACTACAGTGTTCAAGACTAGTATTTGTCATATTTGAATTTGCAGACGGAACTATATTTGAGCAATTGTTTTCGCTTTCTGGTACAGAGAGACCTACCCTGCCGACAAGCGCCATCAAAGGCGCAATCAGTGCTGCCAGCGATAACAGCTGTGATCGAGATTTATCTGAAAGATTCGCCCGAATAGACGTCGTTTAAATAAATGTCCTTTTCAATGCTCTTTGGCGATTCTTTGGGAGCGAGATTGTTCATTTCCACGTTTTATATGTATCAAAGGGTTTTCAACAGTTTTATGGCAGGTAGTAATTATATGGTTGATCTACTCATTTTGTTTCACTGCAACATGGCATTGAAGAACAATTCTTTGTCCAAAGCTTAAATAAATGGTACTCTTGAATATGTTTTCCTTTGACTTGAACTTCACTAATACTCAAAATTGAACAGCAAAGTGTACAAATCCCAGCCAGCAATGGTTTGAACGAGTAAAGTTTTCCCTTTATAATAGTGTTACTATTCCGTCCGGAAGTCAATACCAGTGAGTGTGTTAGTTTGAGATAACTTTGTATCAGCGTGTATTGTACAACTTGTTTCGATACAAGTAAGCCGTTCCGCCCCGGGAGATGCCACAGAGTAATGAGTGGACAACATTTATCAAAGGACCCTTTTAAATGGAACCCTTTGAAGTTGAAGCGTTTGTTTCTAAGGAGCTAAAGGGCTGGTTAGAAGGATCGTGTCTTACTTTCTTTCGTCTCTCTGTAAACTTAGCGTTGTCTACTATTCAAATAAGGTAGCTTATGTAAATAGTATCCTTTGTCTTTCCTTTACTTGTGTATTTGAGGATTGTCAGTTCGTTAGTCCTAAATACAAGAGGTTTTTTCAACTGTAACATCAGCAGGTGAAGATCTAGATCTAGATTTTTACATGCTACTTGCGGGCAATTAAGGATATAAACAGTATTAACTGTACCAACACTTTTTCCAACCCCATATTTTCGTATTCTGTTTTAAGGTGAATTATCATAACATTTTTAGTCCGCGTTACCAGCGCAGTAACCTGTCAGCGTGAGGGGCGAGTTAATAAAACAAGCGAGGTGTTCCAAGCCGCGCTAGTCTACAACGCGGTAATTTCCCAAGCGGCGACGTAAGTGCGTGTCTCCGCGGACGGTTTTAAACGTGCAGGAGTGAGCACTCCATCTTTATACGATGCGGTGTTCAGACCGCGAGTGTGTAGGGTTAGATGGCAATTGATGGGGTTTTGTAAAACTTCACACTATGATACACGTAAATATATACTTATCAAATGTGTTTGTTTACGAAACCTTGTTTATTACACATAATATTGTCCTTATCTTTATAAATAATAACAAAACATTTCCTTAATAGATACAAATTAAATTCATAATAATTATAAAGTTCGCAGTGTAAGTATATCAGAGACGCACAGTTGTAGCGGTATTCGACTAACAATTTGAGTTAAGGTGCTGCAACTAGTTTTAAGCGAAAACACGGTTGAACTTAGCTCAGTTGTAAACTGAAACTTAAATAGTCTGTAACACATTTTAGTCGGACACGCTTACCTGTCGATAGCTGGAACCTGCGGAGTTTCTAAGTGTCAATCCAAGTTATTTAACTTCGTTAAGTATTACTTGTTGGGTTAACGTGCTCGCTCTTTCTGATCTTCCATATATTCATAAAATGGATAAGTTTTTAAACTAATATAAAGCCACAAGTAAAGTATAACACAGAAAGAACAATACTAGAATAATTGCTGACAAACAGTTTAAAATTAGTCAAATTCATTGTTGGGATAACTCGTGTGTCAAAACCGCCTGTATTAAATACGCGTTGTTAGCAGCTCGCCTTGTACAGTGTACACGTTGTTTTACTGATATTTCGTGAAGCCTTTATTTACATAGCGCGGTGTGCGGCTACAATGTAAGGCTTTTTATTATTTTTTCGTCACTTTATTGTCTGCCATTTTGAAGCTTTTAGTGATATGTCTATTTTGTGTAGATGGTGGGACGTCGCATTATGATATTTGTGGCTGGCTTTCTCGCCTTGGTTTTCGTATTCTATTTGTTGTTTGAATGTTTTATTGTGAAGGAGATAAAAGCTGAATAGTGTACTGAACTGAATACAGTTGGAGCAGTGTAATCTGTTATCGTTTAATTCATGCATAAGCAAAGGTACTTCAGGGACGCTCGACTAGTTTTGGGTCTGACTTCATTCGCGCGGTGAGGTGTTTATACTTTAATTAAAGCTTCCGGTCGAGCGCGCAGCTAGTCAGCCACTAAATAATTATGCTAGACAGTTAAACTGTGTACACAAAAGGTAACTTACAGATACCTAGATAAGTTAAAGATAAGCTACAGTTCTTAAGATGATCATAATAAGATCTTTTGTTTGTCATGTTTTCAGTACCTCCGGCAATGGATGAATTTTAATAAGTTTCTTCTCGTTTCCTTAGTAGGCAGAGCTTGGTTACCTTAATTGCTCTCCAGATTTCTGAAGTAAGAGGGAAATTAAGAAAAAGCACGTACAGACTTTTGTAACTCGACTAGATTGCATTTCAATGGGCAATTGGGCATGCTAATCACATTGATTTGAATAATTAAATAGGAACCTATGTTATTTGTCCTTTTATCTTGCTCATTGTCTTTTATTATGATAATCCTTGAGGCTTTGAATGGAAATATGTCCTAAGGATTCAATTGGATTTTGCACAAACTAACTCGCAGGAGACCAGAAATACTATAGTTAATATCTATTTACTCTGTACTTATAGGTACCTAAGTTTGATAAAAGTTAAACTGAAATATATCATCATCGGCCAGAAGACGTCCACAAAGGCTGAAAAATATACCAACGTATTAACATGAACTATAAAAAGACCCTGAAAAACTGAATATTATCAATTTTATCACTTTATTTAATGCAAATAAACACCAGTTTCGGTCAAAAATATTTGTGGTGAGTAAATAAATGACAATATAATAAAAACAGTTAAATGACGTCTGTTAACAACGTAGGTAACAAGTACGCCCTGCCAAAGTAGAAGCATATTTTTATAACTTTTCAAATTCAAACAATCTGCGGAGCACTTGATGTCCACGGGTATTTTTTGACCTTCGTTATTGTTCGCCCTCGCTATACCGTTCTCTTTGCATAGATGGGCGCCTGACAAACTGCCCACCGCTCTCGCAGTTTCATACACATTTTATTTTCAAGAATAGATTTGTTGTTTTGTACATAGATACTAGGTACTATTAGTCAATTGATTGAGATTCTAAACTACTTTATACATTGCGAGACTAGTCGTTAAGCGAGTCGTCCGGGTTTATATTATTATCTAAATTCTCGCGTTAGAATAAAATATTGGATACTTAGCAGTAGGCAAGCTAAGCGCTTAGATACAGTCATCTGTTAAAGTCTTCCTGTAGAAATTCATTTAAATAAATATTAAATAAATCTGACCGGCAAGCCTTCAAAGGTAATTTAAATAATTCCAAGGAAGGTCTTTGTTAAGACACGTCCTTTAATATTTCTTGTATTTCGCCGAAATAATAAAGATACGGTTATACAAAAATGAGAAAATTCGATTGCTAAGGTGTATAAAACTTAATTTAGGTATATTGATGTAATATAGATATACTTGTTACCATTATTATCTGACGGTCACGTGATCAGTCAATGTCAATCTAGGCGATTAACAAAAGTCCAATCCCTTCTCCCTCCTTACAATTACGTACATAATATATCGTCTCTAGCTTTTGTATTCGTTAATTTTGAGTCATTTATCGAGGCCAATTAATTTAATCTTTTGGACGACATCACAAAATTGATTTTAAAATGGGTACAAGTGAAGCGATTTGTCAAACTCCCGACGATCAGTTACGAATCGCGTTGTGTCACTGATAGCAAATACAACAAACATTATCTGAACAAAGATAATAATTAATTGACTGACATGAATCCAAAATGGACTAGTCATGTTTCTTTGAACGAAGAGATACGCCGACTTCATAGTATTCAATTTTGTGTAAAATTAGTCTACTTTATAAGACGTCTTAAGATGGGTCGGTGGCTAAAGAAGCAGTCCCGGTGGCATTGAATTGAAATGGCACGCCCAGGCTATTACGAACAGCCGGCTAGGGGGGCAGACGTGGCCGTTTGATTCAACACATAAACCACACACTACGCGCTACTTTATTATTTTACATAGCTCAGAAAATTGGATTTAATGTCCACATTTATCATTCCGTGCTGTTGTATTCTCGGCGAAGTTATCGTCGCTGGTGGCTCATTTGTTTTTCTAAGCTGACCGTACCACTAGATAGTTCGTGACGAAAATAAATATAAACCAGATTGGTCGCCGGACGGGATTGACGCAACGGTGGACTTGTAGGGCTGGCCATTACGCAACTACGACATCGACGAGTATTTTGTTTAAGTAACGTCATAACAAAAGTGAATGCAAAAACACTTGGCTTTCAAGATAAGTTGAGTATGTATTTCTATGTACTTACCTAAGACTTTCATGCCTCGTGGTTCTACCTCATACCGGTTTTCATTGTTCATTAATAAATTTTGATTTCAAACGTGTATAAACTTAAATTGGTCATCATTTATATTCGTGAAAATTAAAACACGTTATCATACCTACTTGTTAAAAATAAAAACATGTTTAAATTATAGCTGCTCAATATTTTTATTAAATCTGAATTTAAAGGTTCAAGCGAATATTTTTGAACTGAAAAGATCTTAATTATTTTAACACACAGTTTAGTAAGTTTATTTTTATAAAGCGACCTGACATGTGCTAACACGCAGATCGGAGCCCACCCTTCAACAACGAGTGTATTTGTGTGCTCTATCTGTCCTGCTGGGAGCGGGTACTTCGGCCTTTGCCTGCTTCAACGCAGAGAGCTACCTCAGACGTCACTTGACGCTAAATAAACTGATTCAGTACCTGCGGACTTTTCATTGTCATAAGGTTTAGTGTAGAGGTTAAATAAAAAATGGAACAATTTTCTTGAAAATAATCCTCATCTTTTGTAGTTTTATTTCCACAAAGAAAAGTTCATAGTTTTCCGCCATTGTAGAGAGCATGATGTGAATTTGAGATAGTAAACTTTGAAACAACAACTATAACGCTAAGATAAAATGTTGATACTTTTAAAACTTTTTGGACTTGTTCACTCCTGAGTCCTTTTAGATTAGTTGTCGCGGCCCGCCGGGAGCCGGGTGCCCGAGCCGGGAGCCGGGCGCTCAAGGGTTCTTTCGAACCTAAATTAACTCAACAACTCAGTAAATAAATTAGAGAGCGTAAAAAGTTTGTGTCCGTGGCCCGAGCGTCTCCAACGTAGTTCCGTTTGTTAACAACAATTGTCAAAGTGTATAACGGTGACAGCAAGTCGCATGCATTTGTTTCTATTTTCACACTGACGTCTGTGACGGTTGGCCTTTTCATGCTTGGAAAACCGAATGGTCTTTTACGATGGTGCAACCGCTTTATGGTAGGTATTGTAGTGGGAACGGGGTTGTAGTGTATTAGCAGTAAGTTGTCTTTGGTATACCAGGAAGACACTGCTGGTAAATGCTGGTCTACTGGCAATCTTCGCGGAGTTTTCGCTTTGTCATATAGTTGATTACAAGTCTAACAAATGCAAAAACAACAGAGAAAGACCTTACCTAAAACATTAAAGAAAGACTTACAAATTGATTAATATGTAATTAACAGTTTTTATAAACATAACATTTATCTCTGAACATAAAGAAATCCAAAGATGCTGTGTTTTATTTTTGGAATACTATGCCTTGAGTCTAATGTCAAAGTTCAACATTCTCAAAGAAAGGCCCATTTCTTTTATCACGCCAAGATACTAGATTTGAGTCGGTATCCTAATCGTTAAGCACAGTTAACGTTCGTTACCGCGGCTCCCGCGCCGCTGACGAGCCAACTCCAACCTAATTTAATTATTTCCCGTTCTGTTGACAATTCGCAACTCGTTTGTAATATTTCACAAGGTACACTTGAACAAATTAAAGTGGAAGCTCAGGATTTTATACCTTGATCTTATTGTGGAAACGAATTTCCCCGTTTCTGTTATGGAATTAGGTTAGACACTGTTGCATTTACCTTTTGATGTTACATTTGTTCTTTCTGTTGCTTCTTGCGATAAACATTAGGTTCATGTTCTAGCTAAAATTGAAGGATTTAAGAATGTTAGCGCCGCACGCTAGAACGAACTAGCCGTTACGAGATTCCCATTATTCAATTCAGTTGATTCCCAGCTCAGAGTTACGAGCAATACGAACATAGTTGCACTAGTTTAGCGAGTGATCTGCTCTGTGTTGGACGAACATCAAAGAGCAGTTAAGTTGGACAGCCGCGGTCGCCAGCGGGGGGGTGTAGGGCGGCGTTGATTGTGATCGGAAACAATTAGTGTCGACGGATACAGGCCGTGCTGGCTTAATACGTGACTGATTACTACCTCCTGTTGCTTTTAACACGTGTAAAGCGGCGGAGAGGAAGCACTCGCTAAGCTTCTTTGAACGAGGACATGTAGGGAGATACACGTACATCTTACATCTCATTCATCTGCATTTAGCTAATTTATAACTGTTATGTGCAGCAAGTATTGAACAGTTTTCAAACATACAAAATATAAAAAAATCTTCGTACACTTTTTTTCCCACATACGAATGTTACGATTATCTATGGGGATCTGTACAGTTCCGATATCACAAGATTTATGTTCTCGAGTATCATGTTTACGTAGAACGCGACAGTCTCAATTGAGTGATACCTGTAGATACAACCCTTGGATCGTAACCCGTGTTTATGAGACACCATAAAAATGGCGATGGCATTTGCTTCAACTGTTCTTTCGCACTCGATGCTTCTAGATTTCCCGTTTATGCATCACGCTTCTCACTTTACGATGAATCTACAATAAAAACGGTATTGTCTAATGTTGACCTGTTTTAAGTACTAGGTAGGTAGGCACTTACCTATATTATTTCCAATCTCTTTTTACACAAAACTATTGGATGTTCATTAAACAGATTAAAGTAGCAATTTAAGCCTGAGACCGCAACTCTGTACTTATTTAAATTAAATCTGCCTGTTAAATAATTGTGACGTTATGGTTCGTGACAATGCATCAAGAATACCAGACCAGTCATCTATAAACGAGCTGCACGATTTCACTTAAAAACAAAGCAACGGTTTTGATACAATACTTATTTTCGATGATCATATACCTGATGCCCTAATATTAACTGCGCAATAAAAAGAAAACTTGCGTAACAAAATGTTATTAGATTTTACGTCTTGAAACTTGAAAGTGATTAAGGGTTCCCTTTTTCTTTCGTGGTTACACAATTAAAAAGCTACTAGAGATTTATATCGCAGCCTGGAATAGCAACAAAATTTACTCTTATTATAGTTAATTTAGATAGTAATTTGCACCGCAAAAGGTACTCATTAATTAATTAATTTCTGTTACCTATTATAAATGTCATGCTTGTAAAGCTTCTACCAAATACCTACAATGAATACAGTTAAAGTATTCAGTCGGATATTCGGTATATTTTCTGATATGTCCGGAATTTGAGAATGTAAAATGTATTTGTTATATAATATCTGTTTGATCTGCCTGAACGCCCACCACTCCTAGACAGGCAGCCACCGTGTCTCGAGTTTGCAGAAATATAACGGTGGCTCCTTTCAGAAAATTCTCACTTAGAAATGTACTTATATACTTGAAGATAACGAGGGATACTCTTTCTTTTTATACGATCGACTTGTTAGGTTATTGAACCTGTTTTTATCGCAAATATTAAAACTGACGGTAGTTATAAAAACAGCTGTAGGTAGGTAGTGTCGTGTGCGATTAATGCTTCATCCAAAAAGCTGAGTTAGGCCTGAAATAATTGGGCGGAAGAATGTTGATAGCAATAAAACTAACTACATCATTAGCAATTTAATAAAGCTATTAATAGCAGACAATTTCTTGATACTTGTAGCTTTTTGGTGTTCAACTAGCATAATAAACAGGCGTTCTTAATAATAAGCCGTGAAGAGATTCAGCAGAAATCTTGTAATTGGAAGTTTCGGGTACAGCTACTTAAGTACCTAATATAAAAAATATGATTAATTCGTTTTGTCGTTGTAATATCTGTTATGATCTACGTATTAACCCGTAATATGTTTGTTTCAGGTAAGTTCAGTGACCTGCTTCATTAACGGATTGATCAACAAATAGTAAAACATAGGCACCTAAACATGTAGGTCCACAGTGTTCGGCGAGTAATTAGTGATTACTTGGTGAACTCAGTCTTCGAACTTACATTTTGGCGTTAATACATTATGTCTAGTAACTTCTTTTGAGGCCCACTTAACGGCGACGGAGGGTAATACAATAAATATGAACCTGATGGTTTAACTTAATCTGCGGCAATCTGTTTAACGTCTAAATCCGCCGTTAAATATTTGCCCATTTGTGGTAATTACTTTCTTTTAAGCCTGAAGAATATTTAGGCAACCTAATAAAATTTCTGAAATTGGTTGTATCTTTACACAAAGCCTTTAAACAACTTGCTTACTGGCTTTAAGTACTCGAACTTTCTATACCTACTTTAGTATGTTTCTAAGCTTGATTTATTCAAATAGATTTAAAAGTGTTATTTATCTCACAATGGAGCTAAATTTAAACTATATAGATTGCATTATTTTTATAACATGTGTTAAAAATTATTCCATCTCTTAATTCTGAAATTTTTGAATAAAAAGATAGATACCTATGTCATTTTAAAGAAGACATGTAAAGCTAAAATATAATATCGCAAATGAAATTGTGTCGCGTATGTACTTCAAATAATAGGAATGATTTTGAACAGACGATAAAACAACCGCTTCATATTATGTAGCTAATATTTGATCGAAATATCAACATTGGCGTGCGTGGTGCTAGCCTTATGTAAGTACTTCGAGTTTATTAATTAACTCTTTGTACGTAAATGAATATTAAAATGATGAATACTCTCACTTATTATGTTAGCTCCGTGTATCAGACATCAACCTTCTGTACACTAAGTGTTCTTTGTACGTTCTCACAAGGAGACTTCGTGCCTCGTGAGGTTAATTTCAAGTTTTAATTAAGATCTTGGAGATCCGCTCTTCTTAGATGTTGTCAAAAGGATTCTGTCTCGTCTTTTTACCTGAACATTTTCATTTAGCTGACACACACTAACGTTAACAAAGCCTTAAGTTCAGATACTTAGAGAAAAATTTAGTCAGACATCTCCGGCCGGCGCCGGGTGAAGCGGCATGCTCTGGGTAGCCCGCGCGACAGAAAGGTGTAATTTGTACATAATTTATGTACGAATGTGTGCAAAAGTATTTTAATTAAGGGAATTGTTCGGTTTGCGTGACCGGCAGCTGAAGCGTGGGAATAGGGGGAGGGAAGCGGCGGTGGGGGGTGGAGATGTTGCCAGGATTGTTTTTTGATTATTCCGAGTGGCCTCCAGACGGACCCTACCCTAATTAATAAACAGTTCGGGCGTATCTGTTTAAACTATGAAGTAGTTCGCACGATGGAAGGTGCCGGTTAGTGAGTGCCGTCACCGTCTTTAGTGCTTGCCTACTGCTCCAGCGGTTACAACATTATGCTGGCTTAAAGTATATTTATGAGTATTCTGCTGGACTTGATTTATTGCCATCTCGACTGAAACATCTCACTTATATTGAAACGCTACGCCTACTGTAGCGCTGTCTGGCTTTTTAGACGTTTATACATATTTAATGGTTTTAGTGCCATGGTCGCAAACGATCGACACGCGTAATGTCTTCAGTTCAATCTTTAGGCCGAGCAAAGTTGGTTCCAATAAGTGGGTCTATATTGTGTTTGGCCAAATTTGGGTCTGCAACAACACACGGCACACCTCTTCAGGGAATACAGACGTTATGATTATATTTACATACAATTACAAGGAGAGTCTGCAATCGGAGCCCTTCATAGATTTCGTAGTAGTACCTACATACGAGTAATATAAACATTACGTTACCAGTTCAAATGAAGAGCAACATAAGTCTTTATAAATAGATCATAATCCGCTCCTGTCGGCCGAATGATTGTTAACAAAGTATTGTCGTGTCAGCGGTCGGAGCTTTATTTATTTTACTTACTCAGTGTATCGGGGCTTTGGGGAATTGTTTCACGATACTCAATTTGTTTCATTGAACCCATAAAATGATTTGTTTATTCGTGCGCGAGCGAATAATAGAGCAACTATCATCTCTAGCAGTTTTATGACCGGTGTGTGCTTCTGACAGTTTTATTTGAGCCGTGATGTAATGTTACTGCACACCTATGTAAATATAACGGCTTTGAACCTGCCATCGATATGTCATGACGTCGATTTTATTTTTTGTTCTGTTGGGCAATTATTTAAATATTTTGGTAAATTACTAGTAAGTTTGTGTAAAAGTAAGCACTGAATTGAGATACCTACTTACAAGTTTGTAAAGAACTGGACAATAACCGTATAACATATTCAAGCAGTAAAGTAATAAGCCCATAATAAGTATGATTAGGAATATGTGTCGCGTATCCTAACACCAAAACAGAACGATACTATCCGACAGAATAAAACTATAATATTCAACCTTACATTCTTGTTGACGATTCGTTATTATTTCCGACGATACGATACGCATCTTCTATAGAATGCGGCTGTACCCTATTACTATTATTATTATATATTTTAACCTTAGGAAAACTTTGCGACCTGTAACTGAAACTAACGACATTGGTAGGTGAATTAAATATGGTATAAAAAGTTTGCCTGTTTATACTCGCATAATGGAATCCGATAAAAATAATATTTACAAGAAGAAGTGACGAGGGTCCTACTAAACCAACAAACCAACTTTGCAATTACGTTAACATATGCAAGTTTCACTTGAAAGAGTTCAAACAATGAGAGGACATTCTGGGAAATATACCTTTGACTCAGATGGCTTTTTTTTTTCGGGACTAGCCCACCACTCGTGCCCATCATTGTGACTCCTGTAAGCCAGGATCTACAATGATAACCATTGAGAACCATCGAGGCAATGAAGCTCGAGGCGTCCCAGAGAAATGACTCGACTGTCTTGGAACCCGCAACGAAATTAATCATAAAAGAATATATAGGAGGAGTAGGAATAAATGTTTAGTACCCACTTCCCTCCATAGCAAGCGGGAGACATAAAGAGTAATATGCCAAAAGCATAATAAGGGATCCACAACTGAAATAAGCCCAGTCGCCAAGCACCACGGGTAACAAAGTTAAAAACTAATGGGTCCTAGCTGTTATTTTGATTCCAATAGTAGGTATGGCAAAAACGTCTGAAAGCACGGAAGTTTGTTCTGGTCGCAACAAGGTCCTCATAATAAATTACACCGGATGTAGCATGTATGCTGTCTAACAAAGTATTACGTTCATTCTGCCATAGACCACACTCCCACAGGACATGATGTGCAGTTTGCTCGTATTCACTACCTGGCGTTGAGCAGTGGCACAGAGGTGAAGTAACAAGCTTAAAAGAGAAAAGCTTACCTTTAAAGTTACCATGACCCGTCAAGAACTGAGCCACGCAATGATCCACCTCCAACCATGTCTTCTCCAGCCGGTCACGAACGGATGGAAAATACTGGTAAAGGTGGCGGCCCTTAATAGAAGTATCCCATCTAGATTGCCATTCGTCTAGCAGCTCGTTATAGACATCGGTTTGGGATTTAAATAACCTGATAATTTTAACGCGGTCCCGGTTTGTTAGAAATTCGGTGTTAATACCCTCTCGAGTAGAGAAGTACATCGCGGCACGTCGTTGTATTTCGAGATCGACAGGTAGCACGCCTGCTAGTACCGGCAGAGCTTCGGTACTGACCGTCCGATAGGCTTTACATAAGAATATCAACGCTAACCGTTGACTTTGAAGCAATTTGCGTCGCGCCGCGCCTATTGTGGCTCTATCAGCCCAAACTGGTGATCCGTAGCATAAGCATCCTAGGTAAGTTGCCCCATAGATGGTTTTTAAAGTGTTAAATGAAAGACCCCAAGTTGACGTTGATATTCGTGTTAAGGCATAAAAGTTATTTTTTGCTTTTTCACCGACCGTTTTAATATGTTCGACAAAAGTAAAATTTCTCTCTAACACAAGACCAAGATAACACACTCAGATGGCTTGTTGGAACCTGTTGTAAAGCCAAGCTTCGGTCGGAGCGTGGACCAGCGACTTAGCTTTAAAGTAATGCGATCGATTCGCGCTCGCCCCTCGAGACCGACCGCCACTCGCGGTACAAAGGGTTGCAAGTTATTATTGCACCAGCAGGGAGTATTAAAGCTAATATTTATCCATTGATCCGTGCGAGAGCGGAGTGTGTGTACAAGCCATTATATGGAGAGGATCGAGAGCTGAGCCCTGAGTACATTGACAGGAAAAATTGAATGTGTTGTAATGTGATCGTGTTTGTAAGAGATTATGCCCGAGTTTTTACGTCCGATGGCCGTTTTTTGCTGTTTGGAAATGACAGCGGTATGAGCAATCGCTTCGTTTTTGTATCTTTTTATGTTTGTATTCCCCTTCTACCCGTCTTTTGAAGTAACATTTGTTTTATATGTTTGTGTAAACGAGTTTGTTAGATTTGACCAATAAATGAACATTCATTTATTGGCCACATCTAACAAACTCGTTTGCCTCCTCCTGCACACCTCAATTGATCTAGACTGAGCCTGTGTTCCAGACACTACTAATGTTTAAACACGAAAACCATTTTAATAGTACCTTGCAATTTAGAAACATAGAAAATCACGCGTTTACATATTTTCACATACAATCAAGCACATTATAACTCATGACACTATTTAGATAACAATCGATACCAAAAGTAGCCTATAACACAGAATTCTTAAGACCTAGGCCTTCCACTGTGAAACATCGGTAACCCTGTTCCACCAAACACAGTTCCGACTTGTGTGGGAGAGTAGAGAGATAAAACAAAAACTGACGGTATGTACTTACGACCTTTACACAATCTTCCATAATATTGACTTCCTAAATAGTTCGAAGGTCTCTCTGCATATAGAACCACTGTCCAATCATTCAATACAAAAGTTACTAACAAAGTTTGCACAAAAGGAATATGGAAGAGTATTCCGAGGAGTTATGCAAAGTCGCCAAATAAATAATTTCCGGGCGTTCGTTGCGCAACACCCGGCCGCCGCACTATGGGACCAAACAGTATTTTCCATCTCGAAAATGGTTGTGACGAAAGGCGTAAATCCATTGATTTCTTTATGGTTTTATACTCTCAAAGAATGGAACTTACGAATTAATTACAAAAAATATTGAATAACTTAGTTTTACGCTTATAAAATGAACCTCAAACATTGGTCATAAATATTTTCATGGCAATTAAATTACCGTTAAGGAAATTCATTACAAAATTATTCGGAAGTTTACCAAGGAAGCATATTAGTGTTATACATTCTTAGATAGCTTAGAATGTACACTTTACAACCAAATAGGTTTTTGTAAAAAAAAAATTATGTTTATTTTTTTAATAATTTTTTTAGTGAAGTAAAGAAAATTCCGTTTTTGTTTAATTCAATTGGAGTTTTCCTTGTTGCCGAAAGCTGCCGGTGTCAAGTAAATTACTCTATTAGAGACCTTACCTATTCAGTAATATATGGATAAAAAAAAAACTTGCGCCTTTTTTGCGCTAGTGGTGATTTAGAAGCAATAATGTCAATCGGGAGAAAATACAAAAATCCCCGAAAATTACGGTTCATTTGTTTTTTAAAATAATATATTATATTTTGATGTCTATCTTGTTTTTTTTTTCATTTCTATGATAGAGAAGCATACAATAACAAATTAATATACTACTATTATATTCAAGGAATCTTCCCATGGTAATTTTGTTTGCGGTAATCACCTTAACCACAAGTATGATAAACTATATTGCTGCGGAAGTTCTAGTTATCTGTCGTGGTAATTAATTACAATCAGTACTGATTACACTATTTCGGTGAGAACTTCCATAATCAATTGTCCCATGGTTTTTGCACAAGGCACTAAAATATTGGTCCTATATATACTCGTGTTTTCAGCATACTATTCATCAAAGTGTTCACATACGTTTTTCAATAACAATTAACAGACAAAAAACATATAATTATCTAACAATGAGTGAATTTGTTTGTGTTCGACGTGATCTTTGTGATCAAATAATAAGAGGAAAAAGTACTTCAGACCTCAAAAAATATTTGGTGGACAACTTTCAACTATCGGAAACTGACGTTAATACTGTAATACAGAGTATCCAAAAAAATCTAACATCAAGTTGCAACCAGAAATGGACCAAAGCTCAAAGAAAGTCAGACAGGTTCGAGAGTCTATACTCAAATTGGTTAAATGGTGAGTTTAAAGTACCATTGAATTCTTGCAGTACTTCAACATCTCAAAATTCTGGCTTGGATACTTCTGGTGATCGTGGTAGACCAACAAAACCATATGACGAGTGTTCGGAAAGCACAAAGAAACGAAAAAATATGGAACTGGTCCAGGAGTATGGAATGGGACATGTCCGTAACGCTTATGTGCAAGGTTTACGATCCATGGGTGAAAATGACGAAGCGTCGATTGTGAGTATTATAAGAAGTAAGGAAAAAGAAGAGAAAAAAGTAATTTTACAAAACATACTCAATCCAGATAATGCACTTTCCTTTACAAAAGAGGAGGCCTTGAGTATGTGTATTGAAACAGATTTAACCAAAGCCCAATATGCGTACCTAAGAAAAAGGCTCGTTGATAAGAATTTAAGTTCTGTATTGCCTTCTTATCAAATACTAAATGAAGCAAAAAAGGCTTGCTATCCGCCTGCATCCAGCATAACGGTGACAAATATAAGCGCAAAAATAAATCTTCAAGATCTCTTAGACACTACAGTCTGCCGTATTATAAAGATAAAGTCTGAACCGACAAATTATAATCGTCTCAAGTTGTTTACTAAATGGGGATGTGATGGATCCTCCGGGCAAAGTGAGTATAAACAAACTCTACCGGAAGAAAACGAACAAATATCGGATGCTAATTTGTTTATAGTTTCCCTTGTACCACTGCGACTAGTAGACGAAGAAACTTCTGCAGTTATATGGCAGAACCCTGCTTGTTCATCTGTTAGATATTGTAGACCAATTTCATTAGAGTTTGCAAAAGAAACACCTGAAAAAACTACAGCGGTTGTCAGTGAAATTGAAGCCAAAATTAATCAATTAATACCAACTCTTGTGTCAATAGACGACAAAGTCATTGAAGTTAAACATGAACTGTTTATGACAATGATTGATGGGAAAGTTGCTCAAGTGTTAACGAACACATCATCCAGTGCTACCTGCACTGTTTGTGGAGCAACTCCCAGACAAATGAATGATCTTTTAAAAGTTACAACGAGAGTGGAAAATGAAGATGCGTTTAAATACGGTTTGTCGACACTACACGCATGGATAAGATTTATGGAAATGATCCTCCATATTTCTTACAATTTAGGTTTTGAGAAGTGGTCTGCAACAACTCTAGAAAACAAGCAACTAAAAGAAGACAAGAAAAAATATGTCCAAAAACGTTTTCGAGAAGTGCTTGGTTTGCACATTGATAAACCACGTCAAGGTTCCGGTAATAGCAACGACGGAAATACGGCAAGGAGATTTTTTCAAAATTACCAATGTTCTGCAGAGATAACCGGCATTGATGAAGAATTAATCAAGAGATTATATATAATTCTTCAAACTATGTCATCGGGATTCCCTATAAACGCAGAAAAATTCGGCCAGTATACATTGATTACTGCGCAATTGTATGTAAGCAAATATAACTGGTACTATATGCCATCTTCGGTCCATAAAGTACTTATACATGGTGCTAAAATAATAGAGCATTATGCAGTTTTGCCCTTAGGACAATTATCCGAAGATGCGCAGGAAGCCCGAAATAAAGATTACAAGAAATATAGGTTACATCACGCTAGGAAGTGTTCCAGATCAGCAACAAACGAAGACGTTCTGCATATTTTGTTATATACATCTGATCCTTATATATCTAGCTTAAATAAACCAAGTTTTCTAATATCCAAAGAATTGTTTGACGAAGCTAAAGAATTGTTGAAAATGGAAAGTGATGAATAGGATAAGCGCTAAAAATATATTTGTTATCATGTAAATGTTTGTTTAAAGTTAACAATTAGTTAGTTGTAGTTTAGTTTTAAACTTATTTCCATAAAAAGTGTAACTTTTATTAATGTAACTGTATTATATTTTTAATATAACTGCATAATTTTTTGTATAAAATTTCGTATAACTTTATCTTTTTCATTTTTTTACGATAAATATATAATTTGTAAAATGATAGTGTTGGATTTCTTTTATTGCCTAGATATTCACAAATACGTAAAAAAAAAATCAAGGAGAAAAATCACAAAACTACAGAGTTATCGATTATTGAGATGGAAACTACCGTTTGGTCCCATAGTGCGCCGGCCGCCGGCCGCCGAGCTTCTTCAACGACTTCAATTATTCAAATATTACTCATAGCCTCAACTTTTGGCGATGTTTTGTTAACAAAATGCATACCGATGTTACTTTCTATATTGAAATAATAATTGAATTTTCTTAAATTGTTAAAAATTCAAATCCAATCCGAATAAATAGTCCGCGTTCTGATTGGAAAATCTTGCGAAGTAAATTGAGATAAGATTTAGGGTACACTTAATAAAAACGATCCATCGCTCACTCTAGGGAACGTTGAAGGTGAATGGCGAGGAAATATCAAATAAAATCCAACACATTCGGGCTTTATGAGGTCCTATGTTTTATTTGAGGTTGTTACGAGATTCATCAGGTCGCCCTTGTAAATTAAAAATCAATATCTTCGTTAAGATTGTGTTGTGTTGACTAAACTATTAAGAATGACAATTTGCATTGACGTGGAGGGAGGTCGTTCATTAAGAGGGGTGAGTCCGCAGATTGTCGCCGTTTGTTCGCGGATCAATGTCGCGGACTCTTGGCAACTTCGTCTTCGTCACGTTAAGGGCTGCTGCACCCAAATATGTTGTTTAATGGTTCGTGGTGTTGTTTAATACATGATGTGCACTGGAGAAAGCGTTAATCGTAATCAATAATAGTTATTGCTTACGCGTCTATTCGTTAATTGATTGCTCTGAGCCATGCATAAGGATAGATAGCACCTCCATTTAGGTACTAAGTCCAAGTAAGTTTGATATACGTAGGTACGAGTACATTTTCGAGTTTCTAAGTTGAATGACAAAGACGATAAATTGAGATCTGTACTATTAAAATTGACGGCGATCCATATTTTTATGTCTTGGCCGTTTCGTTTGATTGGCAACCCTAGACCCGCCATAATGTTCTCGAACGCGTTCACCGCGCAAACACCAACCTTATTCCTTGCAAATAACGTTCATTCTTAAGAGGCACCACATAGGGCTAGTGTTTAGGCGTCATTAGTGAAATGTCAAGCTGTCGTGACTCCTGAAGACCGAGGAGATTGATTATGAAAATAGACAAATAAATTTATATTGTTACGCAAGGAAGTACTTTTTGTGCTTTAGATGACAGATTTGTAGAGATCCAGAAAATTTTCAATAATTCATCCACAATGGCATATCCATATTAAGTAGTGAAAATTTGGAATTATGCGTGATAGATGCCATTTCATGAATACCACTTATTTATGGAAATTTTGCTGTATGGCAAATGTTGGTTTAATGTTACACACGTTAGCCTACCACTACAGGGAATAAAACGGGATGTTTTACTGCATATATTAAAGTTTGCTAAAATATTAGCAAGTACGTGTATATTTTGTTGTGAATTTCAAGATTACATCAAGTTAACAACGATGATGTCAATCCTTTGTTGATAAATTAAGGCGATTAACTTCATAATTGCTTACTCGAATATATTGTATCAAGACTGATCGTTGCTTGCGTTTACAGCCAAGGCCAAGGAATTACCGACTTTAGGTCACATCCGATATGAGACAGTATATAATCTGATAATAATCTCACCCAAACACATTAGGGCATAACATAACATCGCGTTTATATTCCTTCAGGGGTTAGGCGTGAATGGAAAATCCCAATAACAATGCCTTACTTGGGAATCGAACCCATCAGCCATCACCTGCACAGCAGTCAAGCTTTGAGACTTAAAACGAAGCAATCACTTACTAAATCCCTACCAAATATGATATTATGTAAGACAAAACCAGGATATCATAAACTCGGCAGTGGGTGAGCCAACCGACGTGGATCTGAGCCGGGTGATTTATTGCGTGCTTTTTACAAGTCCGAGGTAACACGAGTATCTGCCGGCTGTGACTGTGTGACTCGTCTGCAACAAGAACTTCGTGAGTTATGGCCTGCATTGTGGTAATGAAACATGTACTACTAGTGGAGTACGAGCCACCAGGGTATAAGCGGTGAGAGGATACTGACTAACTGTAATGGGTTTTTAATTTACAGTTGTGCAACTGTCCTTTTTACTGCAGTCGTTTTACATTTATATAGTAACTTGTGTTCTCCCACTGGTCGATAAATAATTAAAAACATTAACTTTTTCTTTTTCACGTCAGTGCGTGCAAAATGCTAATTTTTTTTATAACGATTATCTTCTCGTGTAAGTATAACAGACGCTCACAAAAGAAAAGGATGGCGATGATAAAGGGTGGCCTATACCTAGCAGTGGAAGGCTAAACTGTAGATTAGTATTAAGATAAAATAGCTTGAGTTTGTATTTAGTAAATCAACAAAACATAAAACATTTAAGTAGTGTCCCGTAATTAAGACGTCTTCCAAAAGCTTAGACTTCACAATACTACAGGTGTATGTGAACCTACGTTCACTATACTGGTCCGTTAAGGCAATACTAAGTTCTTAATCCTTCACCATCATCCGTAAGAGTACGGAGAGCCATAAACTTGAACAATACGTCTCGACTTTACTTCAGTCTGCTGCTATATTTAAGTTGCACAACTTTCTGCTAAGCTTAACACATGAAGCTGAGAGAAAACTTGGATTACTGATAGATTTGTAGAATAGTAGTTTCTTTAATAGGTAGGTTGTTATGCCATGTTTTTCAGCACAGAGATAGTTCTAAGCCTTAATTATAGTTAATGTTAATAAGGAGGAACAATATAGAGAGCGTTTCGTCGAAAATCTGGCTAACAGAAGAAACGTCTGCAACACATTTTAATAGCTCCGAAATATTTCTTAGGAATTATATTAAAAGCTTCCGTGCTATGTGCTCCGACAGGCTACCTACAATTTATTTCATACATTTTTATGCTTCAAATACTTTTTATTTCTACTGTAGTTGCGCTGAATGGAGTAGCAGATTCGAATCCACAACCCAGTCTCGTGTTTGTTTTCGACATTTTTAGTAATATTTAGGTAGTAAATAGAGAAAATTGTTGTAACATATTGACTGAAATATTCAGTTAGCTACATTTATGGGACGGGACAGAATTATAGCATGACGTGTTGCGTAATATGGAAGTGTCAACCTTTTCCGCGAGTGGCGTTATCATATCCGTAAGATCAAATGAAGTTTTACCTGTAGCTGTTGTATCACTCGTACCGCCCCCTTGCCATGAACTCTTAAAACAGGACAGTTTACGTTGTGGAAGCGAGACGCCGCTATGTGCAGTATAATGTGGCGTCTCGCTTCCACTTATAAGTAGTTTAAGGTATCAGTGATTTCTTTCATATTACCTTGGGTCTTGTCGGCAAATAAGTGTTTCTATAAATGTACCAGTATATGAAAGGCCTACTCTTGGAATAACTGATTTCGTTTATTGAACAAGTCGATAGAAAGAGACCTATCGACCAGGCGGAGAAGCACGTAATATAAATTTCTTATTGATTTCATTTCTTTTCAGTCTCAAATAATACCTTGCTATAATACAGTAGGTCCTAATAAAGAATGGGAATTTGTACTGAATAATAAATTCCATCTAACGCTTTGACGCCGTTAAGAATACAACAGCAACGTCAGATCTGCCGTTGAAGTTAAAGAATTCCTTACAACTGAATAAGAATATAAAGGTAATGTGAGACGGGGAAACTGTTAGTGTTATTTACTTAGGGAGGGATCTGTTATCCGTGCCCGCCAGGTATATAAACAAGATACAGTTTAGCGCGCGGCTCCGCTCGTCTGTGAAGTTCTTGGCTTTACAGTGGGGACCCTAAGGCAGTGCGTACGTCACATTACATAGTACGTACCACTAGACCACTAGACCAGTGAGGCAGTTTAGTTATACATCGACAATTATTACATATTATTTTGCACAGGAAGCTCTTTACATATATTGTTTTTTGGTTTGGTGTCACAAGAGGTATGCAAGTCAGCTGAAAAATTCATTAAACTTCTCAAAATACTTTCTGTATTTTCATAACATGCATATTATATAATACATAAGATATAGCCATATTAAAAATTCGTTATAAAACCATTTCCTACTGGTACGGTGAACGAAGAACCTGGGTCCGACAGCAGCGTTTATAACCCTTGTTTAATTTATTTAGTTAAAAACATAAAATACTCAAGTATCTGCAGTACGTACTTACGTAGCGTCTTCCCACGCTATTAAGTGAACCAAGGCAAATGGTTCGTTATCGTGTCTACGATAAAAGTTTACGATTTATGCATTTTGCTGGCAGCTTCCTACATTATGATGTCCTACTCCAGCCTGGATCACCTGCTATCTATAAAATGTATCTACGCTAAAGAGATCAGGACATTTGGTAGAGTTCTTTGAGAATTTACGACGTATGTTTGTATACTAGACCGAAATGCCATATTAATTCGTTACACTATTCATGTTGAATTTGTAACGAAACGAAGTTGAATTAATAGAACTAGACACGTATTTTCAGCTTAAAGACAAAGTTATTTCGATCTTTCGTTTAATTTATAAACAAGTTATTTTTTTACGTTACAATGTAAGAAGTAGAAGAGGCGGTGTATAGGTACATACATATGTATATCTGCTATATCTGTTGTAAGAACTAATTATCTCTAGAATCTAGATAACTAAGATACAACAAATTATACCACCCAAGTCCTCGAGTTAAATGAATTCAGTTAGTGTTTATCTATTGTAACGAGTGTATCTTCAGTACTCCGCTGGGCATCGGCGTCGATTCGTTAGTCGGCTCTCATTACTCTTCGTAGAGCAGCACATTAACGAGGCCCTTCATTCACGATCACCGGCGAGCGGTAACTAATGTAAATTTATACGAGACCCGCTCGTAAGTTACGCCGATATCTCCATCGACCAACGTTTATCGGCCGAACCTCGGAATTAGAAGCTTAAGGCAACGGCATTATAACTAGCTCACTGCACGGACGACTACCACTTTTATTAATACCATATTTAGTGGGCCTAGTTAGGAATGTTGCTCAGACCGTGTTCCTGGTTATCTGCTGTGTTGCATGATGGAAGACGATTCATGATTTATATATGATTTTATACACTATACATCGAACTTTAATAAAGCCGTCACATCAATAATAATAATCTTTAGGGTTGTGAGAACATGAACTACTAACACCCTTATTTTTTTATCTGGGTACGATAAAGTTTTTTTCTGTCGACGCAGAGACGTCCGACTGATCTTAATCTCCACTTTGGTGGCGAGTGTCATGTATTCACGCCTACATATATACCTATTGTATGTAGGCTCATAGAGTACGTGTGGTGAGGCAGATGTATCGTCTCTATAATGGGATTGGGCTGCCTATCGGCCCATTGTTGATGTTACGCCGTATTGTGACCTGGGCTTCTATAGGCCAACATTAATTAACTAGGACCCCATCTCTAATGCGAGTACCGATTGTAAGTTCCTCCGTAACTGAGCGGCAGAGAGTCAACTCGTAAATTATTCACAAACTGGAGGACTATGAATCTCGTAATTATTCACACAGTCGCACGGTGGGCTTTGAGCAATGCGTCGCGGTGGAGTAAAAGTGTCGTTTGGGTGTACTCGGCTCGCACGAGTACAGCAGCGAGCGCTTGGGCTGTTATTTGACTTTCTTGTTTGTTTTGTTTGATATCATTTCAAGCGGCTCATGTCGAAAATCAGTTTTCAGTTAATGATACTTCGTCGTGTTTAAGTTGGCTTTTATGTACGTAAGCAAGGCTTTTACACAATGTATTTTCGTTGGTAATCTTAAAGGGGCCGGAGAAATAATCGTTATTAGATTAGCTCAAGGTCGCGGAAGCCGCTACAAATTTTCATTTTCTTTTGAATATAAAATAAAGTAATATCCTTTGTGATCCTTTGTAACGTATAATGTACGCAAAAAGGTTTCCACACGTCTAGGTATCAGTGGTGTTCTCAGCTGACAGTTGGACGTGGGGTCGGAGGCTTGGGAACTCGGCCAGGCGCGGAACTTGGCCGAGCGATAGCACGCCCTACCTATGTCTGCAAACACGAGCTAACTTATCGATATAGTGTTATTTGATTATTTTCTCAACTCTACCAGATACAGGTACGGGCTGTAGATACCTCTTTTAGCGTTTGCATACTTTACTGTATAGGATATATTTTTACTATCGGTAGTTGTCGGTCACAGAGTTAACTAGGTATTATTAACTCAAAAGCTATTATTCTGCTGCTCGTGCCATTATGTTACGATTGGTAGAAAGGGCAACACAGAGCTTATTGTTTGCTATCTATTTTCATTACCGTGTCAATCACAAGAACAAACAGACAATTAGTTCATCGCGGTGCGTTCTAAAATAACAAGAAAAATAAAGATAGATAAAATCTTAAGTAGGTACCTATGTACATATATGTAATCCTAATTATTTCTCTGTACCTAACGAAAAATAACAAAGTATTATATTTTTTGCTAAAAGATTACCCTCCAAACAAAGAATGACAGCTAATTACGTTTTAATAAACAACTTGAAAAGTAATTCTGACATTGTAATTATAATTATCATAATTGTTATATCCACAGCGGCCCACAAGCTTCCAGTGACCTGGCTAAAATGTCATGAATAGATTTTCATCAAATTTATAGGCGTTCAGTCGTAGCGAGGTCTGTGTGTGACGTCACCGCGGCCGGCACACGCCTAAAAGTTGGCAGGTTTTTAGCGAGCCGATCTGCCGCGCGCATTGATACCTTTATGATGAGTTTGGGGTAACGAGCTTCAAGCACGTGGCTGCTTAAAGTTACACCGACAACTTTACTTATTGCTGTGCGAACATCCGCCAGCGACACCATACCGTATTGTTTTTTTTTTCTAATTAATCGACACGAACCGCAGTTTTACGGTTCGTGTCGATGCATGCCACAAACAAAAATAATAATATTTCATGCATTATTACGGACGTGCCGCAAGCTTCGTTCGGTGTTTTTTATTTAAACGGTTGTTAAAGTTTGCGAACGCTTCGTAAAATCAATGGAAAATACGAAGGTCGTATAAGTAGAACATAGAGCGCCCACTACTTTATGGAGGTCGGCAGATAAAATGACAATATAGCTCAGATAATATGCTGGTCCTTTCAGACCGACGGTGATTACACTTTTACTACTGTATTTACTTTTATTTGACGGGAAAAGACTCGGATACTGATAGTCATAGTCATAATGTTTTTATTTCATATAGGCTACAAAAGAGCACTTACAAAACGTCAAACTAGTTGCACGGTTCCAAAAAGTCGTTTCTATGGAGAAGAACCGGCAAGAAACTCCATAGTTACTCTTTTAAAAATATGGTTTAACAATCATTTCAAGTATGAGAGAATAATGAGCTACACAATATACCTAAAATAAGAATACGAGTAGCATCAAAGTCAAATAAAAAATATTAATATAGATCGGTTATTCTCTCATTTACAATTTGGGTAAAATACATGACAGTGAAATGGTTCAATATACCTAATCAGTAAACAATATTAAATATCAAAATTATGGTTGAATGGCGGGTATGCCAGGGAAGCCACAAATGCAGGAAAAATCAGTGCCACACGTCCCTATCGTCAATATAACTATTAATACTATAGTAGGCTTTCTTATTTAGTACTTGTTTCACATGGGATTTAAACTTGCCTTCTGTAAGGTCAGTTATAGAATTTGGAATTTTATTATAAAACCGAACACAGTTTCCTAAGAATGACTTGTTGCTTTTTGTTAGTTTAAATCTCGGTACAACTATCTTATGTTTATTTCTAGTATTTTTATCATGGTAATCGCTTCTTATTTTAAACTTCTGCAGATTTTTCCGGGTATACATAATATTTTCAAAAATGTAAAGTGACGGCAGCGTTAATATATTAATCTCTTTGAAAAAGTCTCTAAGAGATTCACGAGGGCCTAGGTTGTAAATCGCGCGTACAGCTCTTTTTTGTAGAATAAATATCGAGCCAACGTCAGCTGCCGATCCCCACAGCAGAATGCCATAAGACATTAGACTGTGAAAATATGCGAAGTATACTAGTCTGGCTGTTGGTATATCAGTTAATTGTCTAATTTTCCTAACCGCAAATGCCGCGGAACTCAACTTGCCAGACAGTGCAGTGATGTGAGCACTCCATTGCAATTTGGAGTCAATAATAATCCCTAGAAAAGTTGTTTCGTTTATAAAATCAAGTCGACTCTCATTAAGAATCACATTTCGATCAACATGCGTTACATTAGGCAAGGAAAACTTAAGGCATTTAGTTTTGTTACAGTTAAGTAAGAGATTATTAGCCGCGAACCATTTGCAAAGGACTTTAAGGCTATCATTAATGTTTAAAATTTCGCTATCCCTCCTATTTATTTTAAAAATGAGTGACGTTATACTGCTTACGGGACGTTTACTTAGTTCTGTTATAAAAGTAGAGACAAGTTATTTTATGTAAACTTAGAATGATGTCATCTGTTCTTTCCAACAAACTTGTCTTAAATAGGAATCAGACCTTAATTATCGACTGAAACAACGAATTTACCGGGAACGGTCTTCACAGGCGGGACTTCACGTCGCTAGGTTAGTGCCCACTAGTTGAATTGCAGCGGTGCGGCGGCAGGCGATCTGCATGAAACACTGATAGTTTGCCGCATTATGTAAAACCCGTAGCTAACAGACTTTACGAAAAATGATGATGAAAGCGAAAGTTGACGACCTGATTGACGCAATGGGTTCGATTTCCGCACGAGACAAAAAATTGTGTTATCCGCAGATGTTTGTCCTGAACTCCCGAGTCTGAGTGTTTTGTATGTGATATTTCATGATTGTAAAAGGCACTCACGATACAGGAAAAATTCCTAGTGTGAAAAGCCTTCAAAGCTAGGTTAAGTTGCTCAGTGCTTAGGTACGACGGAGCCTCTGTTGTCAATGTTAAATTAAAAACAAATGATGTACGTTTTCTTTAGCGTTATGTAGACAAAGCGGTATAGGTACTGTTAAGGTGAACAAAAGGGCGTCAGTAGTGTTTGTAACAAGGTTTGTGTTTAAGCAGGAGGTGTCAAGTGGCGCACACTTCACTTGTTTTAATGTTCTGTTTATTTGGAGCTCGGCAGTCGGCACTGCTCGCCCAGTTTAATAACATACCTTTATGTGAGTTGAAATTAGAGCATACGAACGTTAAGACTATGTCAGTATCAACCCTTATACTATAAAAGATGTACAATTTAGATTATTATATTTAGCATTAAAACTTGATGTCTATAATAAAAAAATAATGTACAAGAAACGTACTGTTGATTTTAAATTAAGTTAAACGTTAAACGTATAATATAGATCAAGCAGTGAGATCTCTGAGTGTCACGTGATCTACCGTCTGAAATTAAGGTTCATTTAAAAAAAGTATACAAAGTGAAACATGGGACTACAGAAGACTCGCTGTATCAAGAGTTGAATTGCAATTAAAAGAGCAACAGAACGTCGTTGTCGAGCGTAAACAAATAAGAACAATGTTAACGTAAACAAAGGGCGGCAGCAACAAGACTTGTTTAATCGGGAGGTGTCAAGTGCCCGGCTGTGTGCGACTGTTCGTGGGTGATGTATGTGTGTGTGGAGGTGGGTATTGATGACTCATCATCATCATCATCATCAGCCGTATGGCGTCCACTGTTGAACAAAGGCCTCCTCCTTTTAGAAGGGGGGGTGTTGCCATAATCCCCACGCTTGGCAAGCGGCTTGGGGATCGCAGTGTTGGTGGTCAAGTTACAGAAGACGCTGCTGCCCATCTTCTGGGTTTTCCCTTAGTCGCCTCTTACGACACCCACGGGAGGAAAGGGGGTGGTCAATTCTAGGCCGGATACCACACGACACGGCTATTGATGACAGGTGTTAATGTATGTATGTGTTTCATCCGGCTGGATTTATTCACATTTTACCAAACATGTTAAGGTTGTCAATGAAAATAACCTAACCGAAAAAAGTCCTTCCCGACTTGGAAATACAACCCAAGACGCTCGCTCTTGCGCTCGGAAAGCCAATTAGAAGGTGTAGCGATAGTCTTATACTGAGGATTGCGTCAGCCTTAATAGTATGGAAGGCAATATGCCGTGCGACGACAGTCTATTATTTTATTTGTATCATTTTAATTTAGTATAAATAAAAAGTATTTATGAATGGACTACGTCTGTTTGCGACCACGGCCGCCGACCGGTGCAACACGATCGAAACGTCAACCGAAAATTATAAACATGTTTTCGCGTTAATACCAGTGTTGTAATTTAATTTTTTATTATCATGCAACGTGACAGTTTAAAGTTAGTAGTCAGCTGCTCACTAAGCACTAAACTTGCTGCCTGTTACTGCTACGTGAACAGTATCATTATTTGTTCAGTCAACTTAATTTAATTAAAACAAACACTCGCCATTAAAAGATAAAGTACAACGTAGTGCAGAGTAAATAGCCTCCCCGGTGCGGCTGTCCTCTGGTCGCCCCTGCTCATTCATCCCTGTCAACGACGTAAAGAGCACATAGTCGGTGCTAAATGAGCACTGGAAACTAAAGCGATTTCATTAAATATACTTTTATGAATTATACATCGATGTGGTATACAAAATAAATGACTGTCGGTGAAATATGCGAATACTTAATGAGAAGCTTAGAGATGACAGTGAATAACTATGAGCCATCTTAATATTTTATCAGTTCACAGCACTATGACAGGCGCTTCACATAACAATTTACAAGATTCCTAAAATATGTCTCAGTATGAATTATGCATTATTGATAAGGTTCGATTGTGTGTGTATTTTCTCTAACATATACAGGTACTAGTGGGAAACCACGCTCATCCCTCAGGGGTTAAACAGAGTTGTAATTACTTCGGAAAGTTGAGTCGGTTCAATTTTGAATTTGAGTCACTTGAATGGTTTGGGGTTGATACTTGATAAATTCCAATACGTGATGAATTGTAAGCTAATCGAAGTAGGTTCTGTAAATGTGACAATATTCTTAAGGTTAGGAAATTTTTATCCGTACAACTTTTAAATGTACGGCGTAAAATTTTAATGACATAAATCGATTTTACGACGCGCAGGGATAAGCGGCAGATATCTCTATGATTACCACTTAAACAGAGATCAGCGTTGAAGTTTCAAATTGCCTCGTTCGCTTATAAATCCATCCACTTTAGCTTAAATCGTTACCTCAGCTCACAGTTATAATACTTGTATAGTTAAAATCATATATATCACAGTACGTCTATCCTAATTCCCGCCAGATTGCATTTTCCGCTCAGCGGGCGCTACGTCGGCGTCGCCTTGATGTCAATGTGCTACGACGGGCTTATCCTACGACGCTACGGATGTACGGAACTCCAACGTAATGTATCAACGTCGCACATGAAGGCGATTACACGACATAACTGTTCACATTTAGAGACTATAATAGCGTGTACAATTTCATGTTACATTATACTATTAAATGCGTTAGTGGAAGTTTTGTGCTACGTCGTAGCAGTGCCGTAGCATCGTCTACGGAGTTGGTTTAAGTTTAATAATTTAATTAATACTAGTGTGGAGTTTGTTTTGAATTATGTTTGAACTGCACCCATATGAGTTTATCGTGTTGTTATATTTATCTGATATTATGCGGGCTACTTACTGCATAAATATATTAATTCTGATACATTATTATTTGGTGATTTAATTGTAACAATTCGAAATATCACTTACAATCGAGGCTGCGGAATGTTTTTCTAACTTTTGATCAAAACGAATTAATTTCAATACGTTCAAAAGTTTCGTGTTTATTATTTACAATTCACAAACTTAAAAAAGAAATGATAAAATATATTAGTTATCTTTCAAAAGAATATGATTAATGATCAAAGTTTCAGAACGTCTGCTGCGAATATCTGAGCTTTCCAGCAAAAACTCGCTTCTATTGTTTTAAGTTATCTGTTTTTTATCGGGGTTTAGACGTTAGCTGTTAAGGCGCGTCCGTGAGGCGGCGTTATCTCCTCCGTCGGTTATTAATTGTCGCTTTGTTTTCTTTCACTTGCGAAGGCGACAAGCCTGGAATAGTTGGAGCGACTCAAGTTTTAATTATAAACAATAGGGGCAGGGTTTAAATGGTGCTTGATAACGGAAAGATAGGGAAAGGTTAATTAAAGGAATGTTAAGGAAAAAATGCTTCGTTGGTTGCTGTGTGTTAGGTCACCGGTTTGAGTTTCAGTATAACCGCCGTTTAGTGGGCAATAGGCTTGCCCCCTATTGCATTACATAACTGGCGATATGTGTGTGTTCTACGTGCCTACCGCACATATAACACCCACATATCGCCAGTTTCAGGACACGCTTCCTGGGCGTGATGTTATTTCATAGATAAGTACGAAGGCATTTCTGATTTAACTTGTGTTGCTTCAATTCTGCCCATCATCATGAGTGAGTTTGAGTCGCGCCCGCTGACTCGCTCTCCGCTTCCATCGATACCGCGTCCTTAACCCTGACCTGCTTTCTTCTGATACATATCGGTTTCACAGGGGTTACCCTCGAGCAGGGAACGCGAGCGCTGGGCGCCCATAAATTAGATGCATAACTTATTACCGTGAAAAAACCTTTATAAATATTCTACTGGGACTGTTAAGGCAAACATTAATCTACTAACTTTAAATACATGATTTTTCCTATTATTTCCGAATAAAATAGTATTAAAGTTACCTCGTTAAAGATAGGACCGGGAACATTGATTATATATAAATATATTTCTATGCACCATCTGAACGGGATATCATTCACAAACCTCCCCTGACGAATAAGCGTGGATGACGTAATTAAAATGTATCACTGCGGTGAATGGAAGCCAATCATGGTATCGGTTTCGATTGCACTGCGCGCTGGTATATGGTTCAATCAATTTATATGGATAGGTGGTGAACCTTATTTCGGGTACGTTCTATCTCTATTCTATACACGGATAATTGACCAAACTAATTTTAATTATTCTCGGAATCAGAAATATATTTTACCTTAGTCGCAAAACGTAACCCTCACTGATAGATATCTGTTTATGTTCAATATTTAGCTAACGTAATATTTAAACAGACAGAATATTTAGACAGTGTGACGTCATTTGTTTTTGTTTTTCACACATCTCAGCGTCAGAGAAATGATCCCAAGTATTTTACGATGCCCGCTTTTCTGTAATGTCCAAACCAAACTTTCAGAATATTACCGTATCAGTAGTTTGTGCGTCCGCTGGCCATTAATACGGCTTTGAACCAACTTCGTCGTTGTTGTCATGGAGTTTGAGTGCCGAGCGCTATTTTTGTGCAGCGCTGTGCAGGCCAACTTGTACGGACAACATGCTCGGTTTATGGCACTTGTATAACTTTAAAGTATTACGGGCAACGGCCATGTGTAAAGTATTTAGGTATAAAGTTTTTGTTCTGCGACGGCGGATTATTGTTATTGAGAGTTTTAGACGGTTCCCAGTTTTAAGCAATTGGTTTCCAGCTACTTGGTTAAAACCGCACTGAAAATCTGAAATGCACGGTATTCTGGATTTCTGCCAACACGTCAGCTACATTTTTTTAAATAAAGGATTCCACTCAGTAAAGTATTTCCAGTTTGTTCCATTCGTTTCTATGGAAGATATCAGAATAATTTACCAAAACCTAAATCTCAATAATATCGGCGGCCGCTTACCATCTGGGCCCTTCGTGTCTTTGCCCTCTTTTTATAGAAATCGCTCAATTTGTAGATAAGACATGGACAAAGTTATGCTTTCACTATGTTATTGTGTCAATCTTCTTCTTATCATATAGTTGATGAACAACCTGGTGTCAGAGTTTAGTCTTATTGTGTCAATAAAATATACATACATGCTTCTGTAATGTGGATTACTATTCTGATTCACAAAATACGAATATGTAAGTACTTATATATAGGTAGGTACTACATATGTTAGGGCCTAACGCAGTTCCATGAAATAAAAGCTTCGCAGTTGTTGAAAACAAATAATAAATTGACATTCACAAAGAAAGTCGTAAATATATCAAGTTTGCTGTGGCTTGATTTGAAAAATGGATTCAGTATTCCCGATCGGAAAATAGCTTTCGCGACTGCTTCAGAGCGGAATATTGCGGTGGATGAATAAAACAGAGCCACTACAAACGCTACCATACGCGCGCGGGACTTTCAACGGATGTCTACAATTACGTTTTGAAAATTCATCTATTTATAAATCCATCGTGCCGATTTCAATTGCCTTTCAAAATTGGGTGCGTTTTGACGTTTGTCAAAATAAAAGCTTCGAGCGGAATAACGTACTGCTATCCAATGTCGCATACTATGTTTATTTGATTCGTACCCTGCGACAAAACTCGATCGCTGACCTCGAAGGATTAAAGTTTTCATTTTGGACTCACCACACAGAAATAAGACCTCAATAAAACAAAATGAAACTACTAACGCAATTTAAAACAATCCTTTGGACTCTAAAGTGCAGTAAAACGAGTAGGTGGAAATAAATATATCTATCTACCTCCCTACCCCCCTACCCCCCTACCTACCTCTTACCGGTAGGTTGATTTGATCTACAGAACTTGATAAATATATTGGCCATCTTTTCTCCGGCGTGTTTAATCCCGGCTTTTGCCAGCGTCCGCCTTCCGGATTAATCTTCGCTCCTTTGTCCGCGTATTGGTTAAGGTAACGCTGGCATTTATTACCGCACAAAAAATAGCCCGATACATTGTTCACTAAATATGTATTTGTGACTAACGTAACTCTTTTAAAAAATTTGTGTTATTTGACGTCAGTTATCATTTTTCTGTTCACCGACTCCCTATTTGTCTTTTGTCAAATGTGTTACCATAATAATTGTCAGTTGTATCTCCGGCATGGGGCAACTGGTTTAGGTGGTTTTTCCGTGATGGACGGTGTGACGTCACATTCTGATGTACTAGATAAATAACGAATGAGTTGAATGGAGAACTCGTAACCTGAACGCGTGGTGCCATCGATTTATTGCAGGTCAGTGCGTGGCTGTTCGCTGGAGTTCAGCTTACCGAGTAGTTGTGTCGTGTGTGTAGGACGCATGAGGTAGGTCGATAATGACGGATAATTAAATAACAACTATGTTCAATAACATCAAGAAAAAAAAAAAAACTTCATGAATACCAGCGTTGCACGGTAATCGCCATGTTATTATATAGGTACTTAGTTATATCCTTCAATCAATCATATTTATTCGTGAAACATGATAAAAATACAGGTTTTTATATTTTACTCTATCGTCCTCAAGAAAATCCCCGAACATATTTCCGATTTAATATACCAAGATACTTAAATTCTTATTAGATATTTTATACTAAACATTAACAGAGATACTAGCATGATGATAGACTCGGGCGCTACGAAAAATCTCGCTAGTATTTATAAAAGCCCCGTAACTTCATCAATATTTCATTAGGGAGCCAATAACCTGCCGATCGGCTCATGTTTTTTTCTCTCTTCTCTTTCCTTTAAATCTCTTTGATAAAACGGTGGCTCTGCACCGTACTCCACTTATTAAAGCTCCGTTTTAATTTACTTAATACACTTTCTGTGTGCTCAAAGAACTGAGATAAGTCTCCTTATTATTATTTAGTGAATTCTACTTGAAACCACTTTTATTTAAAGCATTAAACAAAGTATTTTACTTTTAAAATGTTAAAGTCTGGTTATTAAATAAATAAGTCCATCCACCGCTTTTTGCGAGGAATGTAAAGATTTGAAGCCTTTATTTCAACATTAGAAATACATAACTGCTCAATAAAATGGTTCGTATTTTTATTTTCAACTATTAACTCAGAATAAAAATACAGCGTGGCTCACAGAGAGCGAACGATCAACGGAGTGATGGCGCATCTCGTGACACGTAATAAATTGAACAAGCCTGCAAATGACGTTCATGTGGTCCTGTTTACAACCTTATACGTATTGAGGTCAAACTTCGGCGAGACCCTGCCAAGTGCCCATGGGATGATTGCAGAGCTTTTTTAAGAGATAAACAGATGAATAGAACGGCTAATGGAGGCAGTGGTCACGTTCTGAGACCACTACTAAACTGTTTATGCGACCGGACCCTAGTACTCGAATTCCGAAAACCTTCATAGAAGAAACACATCCTATCCTATCGTTTTCAACAAACATCCCTTTATAGACTCAAGTAATTGAAGAAATAAAATTAATGATTAATTTTTTTTACCTTTTTGTGTGTTCATATTCAATAATATTGACCATATTACAAAGTACAATCAAATTAAAATTTTATTAGTAAGTTATCAATATCAATCATGCCTTTTATGCAATACATTTTTACCAAGCCGTCCATTCAAACAATTACATGAAAGTTAAAATGGAATAAAGCACTTTAATCTGAACTTTTCAGCTGTATTCCATATTATTCTTTTCAAAAGTAGCAAGGGGAACTGGATTATATTGGGTTTTGTAATAAAGGTGATTTTGGTTCGTCCCGGCTACTGTTTAACAAGCGATCTTGAGGCCACGGCGATTGCACTCGACGCCAGACCGACTGCTAGCCTTACAGTTGTGTTGGTAGGTACACTCGGAGCCATTTAGTCAAACGAATATTTATCTGCGAAATCTACTCTACAATAACATTATGATTGAGTATACAGCTTTTGATGAGCGGTGGATGTATCGTGTGTGACAACCGTCCACAATATTTTCCAAACCACTAAACCGATTATCATAACAACACTGTCTGAGAACATCTTCATTAGACCAAAAGGAGGTTATAGAGCAACATTGTCTAAATCATGAGAATTCTTATAATACCGCGAAACGGAGAGACGAGGCTCGTTGTTTTACTTAGTGTCGGTTAAAAAGTTATGGCCGGGTTGAGATAATTTCACCGCACTTACTACGATGAAGTTGTTTAGGCCTCGAGACGGGAAAGATTATCTTTCTGTCTGGGAAATTATACGAGGCAGGATAAAATGCGATGCTGCGGGTGGATATACTTTTGGTTTGAACAAACAACTGTTAACCAACTGTCAAACTAATTAATTTAGATAAAACTGGAAAAAACAACAATTCCTTCGTGTTGAGAGGTCCTAATTGAAAACGGGCTTTTATGTATTGTTATGGTTACGGTTTATGTTTATACAGGTAGTTAAAATTGTATACATCCCACAAGCTTATCATATATAGTAGGTACCCTACGTCCTACATAGGTACCCTATATAAATTGATAACACCTTACATGCATTTTCAATGTTTATTTCTTGATGTGTGTATGATTGTATTTACCTACGATGTCCACCGAAGACTGTATTAAGCTCTTATCCAGTGCATGATATAATAATCTGTGTTGTACTCTCGTATGTTTAAAACTGGCCACAAGGTGCTTAGCGTACGTGTAGTGCTGGTACTTAGCGCTGAGCACCGCCTGCCGCGTGCAGCAGACTGTGCGCTAGTGTGTGTCTGCCGCCACTCAGACTGGCATTCATTGGCCGCCCCGGGGCGGTTTTAATCATTCACACACGTCTCAGTAAGTTTAGCTTTAGTCAACAAACCGCTAACCGCCTCCTGGACCGTCAAAGCAGCCATGTTCCGGTCCGGCTGCGATACGAATAACACATGTAATAACTGAAAGGCTCAGAAGGACTAATACCACTGCGTATCAGGATTTCGATAAAGGACAGTGCAACGGGATAAAAGATATAGATAGATACCTTGTATGCTGCAGCATCTTCAGATACGCTGTAGCTATAATAGAACCAGTTTTACTACTTGTCGTTTTGCCCATAGATTTCCTTGCAGCTTTAAGATTTTTATACATAACTAACACCAAGTTGGAATCATTATAATCAGAACCTGTAGCCATTTTAAAAAACTGCTATAAGCTAAGAAAATTGGTAGGGTCTTAGTTATTGGACTGCGCGAATAAAAATGCTTCTTTTTCAGAGAGGCCTACCCCTCTCAAGCAAGACTTCAGTTATGTATACGTAAGATGGTTATATATTTATTGTTCGTGGCGAAATCATAGCGCGATGATACAAAGTTTAACTTTTTGGTCAATAGATGGCGTTGGGATCGAAAATTAGATCGCGCTATGGTTTCGTTACATGCCATCCTATATAGTCTAGAAATATTTATTTTATTTTGTGAGCGAAATAGCACTACTATACCGTGATTCGGGTCAAGTTAAATAAACTTAGTAAATTATAATCCGGTAGTTTGATTTTCCTCATCAAGATCACCTTCGTTCATGGTCCTTCATGAGTCGGATACAGTCGCGAGTGTTGTGAGTGGTCAGCAGTGGTGGTAGTGAACATACCACCCTACGCGTCATTACTGGGCAGTGGATCGCTGTCCAGAGCAGCCCCTTCAGTGGGGTACCAGGTGAGAGGTGCCCAGAAGCTGGAGGTGGAACCGGTTGGAGCAAAGTGGAGTGTGGATGTGGAGCAGGCAGACAGTTGGTGGAGCGTGGTGCAGCCTACTTACTAGTCTGATTGCAATAACCGGAGGGACGCAAGGGAGGTGCAGTACAACAGCAGAAGTCGACGCTTGTGCGGTGCAGTACAGCGCGACAACGAGCAGAGTTAGTGTGTGGTTTGAACATATAAAATTGTGAGTACAATTTATTATTTACTATCGACGTCTATCAAGAAAATTCAGTGAAGATAATATCAGAAGTAAAAAGTGCATTTTAAAATAGAATTAGTTTAAAGTTAACTTCTTATAAATTAGCAACAGTAGTTTTCGAAAACACTTAAGTGCCAGTTGAATTATTTATTTTTATTTGGGTTGTTTGTTGGTTACTGCAATATGGATTCACTTAATGATATTCAGCATGACATTAAGGTTAACATTGTAAAGGCGAGGACAAACTTTAAAAAGTGTCCTAAAGATCGCCTTACAATTTCTTACGGTGAGACGCGTCTAGAGGCGTTGGAACAACAGTGGCAAGTGTTTTCCAAAACTCATTTAAAGATAATAAGTGAAATTAAAAAGGCAGATTTGTATAATTCTAATTACCATAAAGATTGTTTGTATGATGAGGTAGAAGAAATTTATATACTGTTCAAAAGTGATCTTAAAGAATTAATTCGGAAATGTAAACTATCTGAAGATAGTCATAGTAGTTCGGGAGCTAGTAAGAATGAAAATGTTTCTAATTTTAAATTACCTGAAATTAAGATTCCTGCATTCTCCGGCAAATATTTGGAGTGGCAAACCTTTAGAGATTTATTTTTAGGCCTTATACACAATAATAAGAAACTTGATGATGCACAAAAGATGTATTATCTAAAAGGATATTTGGTTGGAGAAGCAGAAAACTTGTTGAGAAATGTAACTGTAACTTCTGATAATTATAAGGCAAGTTGGGAAAAATTAGAGTCGATGTACAATAATAAAAGATTTTTGGCAAATGGTATTTTAAAACGTCTATTCAATCTAAAGGCTTTAACTGTAGAATCAGCTCCGGAAATTAAGAAACTAATAATAACAACTACTGACTGTTTGGGTTCAATTAAAAATTTGGGTATTGATGTCACATCGTGGGACATATTAATAATTCATTTTGTTAGTACTAAATTAGACAAGGAAACAAGAAAAACCTGGGAGTTGCAGGTGGCATCCGATCCCTCGGATAATCTACCTACCTTTAGTCAATTTAGTGAATTTTTAATAAGTCGGTTCCGAGGCTTAGAAAGTTTAGAAACTACAGTAGACATTAAAAACCCTAAAAGTACACAGTCATTTCATGTTGTAAAAGATAAAAGGAATGTTTCTTGCTTATATTGTTCAGCTGATCACAAAATTACATCTTGCCCTAAGTTTTGTAAAGAGTCGATTGAAAACCGTAGGAATATTGTAGTAGAGAAGAATTTATGTTTTATATGCCTAAATAATAACCACTCTGCTCGGTTCTGTAGAAACACTATTCGGTGTAAGGTGTGCAAACGCCGCCACCATTCGTTGCTCCATCCCCCGTTTATTTCGGGGTCAGTTGGAGAGGGTAGTAGTGTTGCTACTGGAGGAGCCTCCTCGGGTGTCAAAGTGGAAACAGAGGCAACACAATCGGTAGAAAAACCACTTGTCTCATGTTTTTCGACAGGAAACAACAGAAAAACTGTGTTATTAGCCACAGCCTTATTAAAGGCTGAGTCGAAGAATGGGACTTATCGAGTGGTTCGGGCTTTGCTGGATCAGGGATCCCAGGGATCTTTTGTAACAGAGTCCATGGTCCAGTACTTGGGTTTGAAGAAAATACCTTCAAAAAATGCGGTTTTGGGTGTGGGGGGAAATAGAAGTGCTACTTCTACCTCTATGGTAGTTGTCACAATTGGATCAAGGATCGATCCGACATTTAAACTACAGGTGAATGCCTACGTTCTGAAGTCAGTCACAGCCCTGCTTCCAGCAACCGAGATTGCTAGGGTAGAATGGATCGACTTGAACGATAGCGAGTTGGCTGACCCCGAATATTTTAGGCCTAATAAGATTGATATTTTATTAGGGGCTGAAGTATACAGCCAAGTTATTCGGGATCAGGTAAAGAGGAACGCTAGTGGGACGCTGTTAGCGCAAGGCACTACCTTTGGTTGGATATTGTCAGGTGCAGTCGAAGTGGACAATAGTTCCAACATTCAGTCCCACAATATAACTGTGATGCTTTCTAGTGTTGGAGATGATGAAATGCTCAGAAAATTTTGGGAATTGGAAGCTGAGCCATCTGCAATAAAAAGGATGCTTACGGAGGATGAAGTTAAATGTGAACAACTGTTTACAACTTCCACAATTCGGGATAAAGATGGCAGGTATATTGTAAGATTACCGCTACGGGATACTGACCTGATCGGTAGGTATGGTGAGTCCAAGGCTATTGCTGAAAAAAGACTGAAAGGTTTAGAGTCAAGGTTAGGAAAAAATGATAAATTAAAACAAGATTACAGGAACGTTATTCATGAATATTCGGAGTTGAAACATATGGAAAGAGTAACTGCAGACAAAAGGAATAAAGGGATATACTTACCTCACCATGCTGTTGTCCGGGAAGATAGGGATACGACCAAGGTTCGCGTCGTATTTGATGCTTCCTGCAAAGGGTCAAATGAAATGTCACTAAATGACAACATGTTAATAGGTCCAACCTTACAATCCGATCTTCGACATATTATTATGCGGTGGAGGTTACATAAAATATGTCTTGTTGGTGATATCGTCAAAATGTATCGTCAGGTGCTAGTTAACAGAAAGGATACGATATTCCAGCGTATTCTGTGGAGAGATGAGCCTGATCAAGAAATCGAGGAGTACGAATTGGTAACAGTTACCTTTGGTACGGCGTCGGCTCCTTACTTAGCGGTACGGGCGCTTCAGCAGTTAGCTTACGATGAGTGCTCAGGGCATCCGGAAATAGCAAAAATAATCTTAGAAGATTTTTATGTGGATGACCTCATGACTGGTGCAGATTCGATCGAAGACTGTTACAACATCTACGTAGAGTTAAGTAGAATATTAGGTAAAGGAAAATTTCCTCTACAAAAGTGGAGAAGTAATAGTAAGGAGTTGCTAAATAAAATTATGGATAAGGAAGGGACTACTGTTGAAGAATTAAAGATAAATATGGACAATACAACAAAAATATTAGGACTTACCTGGAATTCCGGCGAAGATTTCTTCCAATATACTTTGGATCTCCCGTCGATAACTGGACCTGCAACAAAAAGAAAGATTATTTCCGACATTTCTCGTCTGTTCGACCCTCTGGGGTGGTTGGCACCTAGCATAATTTTAGCTAAAATATACATTCAAAAGCTTTGGTTGGCAGGGTTAGAATGGGATCAACCAATTCCAAGTAATTTATTACATGAATGGAATACTTATCGTCACAGCTTGTCTTCTCTTGTTCATATTAAAATCCCTCGATGGTTGCACACTGGTTTCAATAACTCAAAGTTAGAGTTGCATGGGTTTTCTGATGCATCAAAAATTGCGTATTCGGCAGTGGTCTACCTCAGAGTGATAGAGGATTCGGGCCATATCCAGGTTTCATTAATTACATCCAAAACAAAGGTGGCACCTATAAAACAGGTGTCCATCCCGAGATTGGAGCTCTGTGGCGCGGTTTTAGTGACCAAATTGGTTGCAGAAGTAGGTAAGATTATGGGCATACCCAAGGTTGATTGGCATGCGTGGACTGACAGCGAGGTAGTTTTGGCGTGGTTAAATTGTCATCCATGTCGTTGGAAAACTTTTGTTGCCAATCGGGTTTCAGATATTTTGACCATATTGGACACGCATCACTGGGCCCATGTATCTTCAAAGCAAAATCCCGCAGATTGTGCTTCACGCGGTATTTCGCCTTCAGAGTTGAAAAATACTTCGTTGTGGTGGGATGGTCCGAGTTTCTTAAATGAACCAACTGTAGAGTATACAAGACCTAAACATCTGGTTACACGTTTAGAGGAAGTTAAGGTGCACACTTCCACTTTGGACGTGACATTTTGGACTAAATTTTCATCGCTGTCGAAATTAGTTAAAGTCATTGCATATTGTCGTAGATTTTTAAGTTTAAGAAAGTCGATAACAACAGGTTCAGGCACACGATCGCTACAATTATCTAGAAAGGAACTTGAGGAAGCAACCGAAGTCTGTATAAATAAATGCCAAGAAGAAGGGTTCGGGGACATTTTAGAAGAGCTGAAAAATAATAAAGTAGAAACAAAAAATGGGAATTTAAAATCATTAAACTTATTTTTGGATGCAAAAGGAATTATCAGAGTTGGAGGAAGACTTGAGATGTCTGAACTCAGTTATGGTAGAGTACACCCTATCCTGATACCTAAGGAGTCGTTTTTGACTGACCTTTTGATACGTGATGCTCATATTAAGACTATGCACGGGGGACCACAATTAATGATAACTTATTTGCGGGCCAAATATTGGTTAGTAGGGATTAAGTTGCTAGCAAAGCGATACGTAAGAGGTTGTGTGACGTGCTTCCGGTATTCAGCTAGAGTCAAGACTCAATTAATGGGACAATTACCGTCCGCGCGGGTGACTCCAAGCAAACCTTTTTTGCGTAGCGGAGTAGACTACGCTGGCCCTATTAATATACGGGTATCGAAAGGTCGCGGTAATAAATCGTACAGGGGTTATATAGCTCTGTTTGTATGTATGGCAACTCGGGCCGTACATTTGGAAGCGGTTAGCGAGCTAACCACTAAAGGTTTTTTAGCTGCCTTTAAGCGGTTCGTAGCTAGACGTGGTGTCTACAATCAAAAGACCTACGTCTAAACTGTGCATGTTACCCATCACTACCTAATTATTTAATTTTGAATTATTTATTTTTATTGGTGATATGTTATAAATTTGCATTATACAGTCCACAAAATGTTTAACGATAAGTTTTTTATGTTTGCTATCGATAAGGTAAAACTGGTTTGGCAGGGTGGGCGGAATTAAAGGACATTTTGCCAGTATGTCCTTGGTGGGCGGTATGTTCGTGGCGAAATCATAGCGCGATGATACAAAGTTTAACTTTTTGGTCAATAGATGGCGTTGGGATCGAAAATTAGATCGCGCTATGGTTTCGTTACATGCCATCCTATATAGTCTAGAAATATTTATTTTATTTTGTGAGCGAAATAGCACTACTATACCGTGATTCGGGTCAAGTTAAATAAACTTAGTAAATTATAATCCGGTAGTTTGATTTTCCTCATCAAGACCACCTTCGTTCATTTATAATGATTGTAAGTCTGTAAGCTAGGTATACCACGGTTTCAACGGACTTTCTGCATTCTATCTCTAGTGATACGCGTCGAAGTGCGGCAAATGCAACGCCTCAGATATCTGTGACTGACACCCCATCGCACACCACCACACACTACACACCACACGCCACGTATGCCACAAAGATTTATGGAGTTCCTATATATGATATTGACTTCGTTCTATTTGTTCGAGTTTAGCAAATATCTCTCATATATGAAACAAACACCGTTTGGTGCGATCGCTCGTTTTATGGAGACTTGTCAACATCACTTTACTTATTACTGTTACCGACCAGGATTGGCATTTGAATAATTTAGAAATATAATTATAAAATATTGATCTTTCACTAAGAGAACAAAAAACCGCACGACCCGGGCCGTTTTTAATTAGATATAGGTACCTACATAAATAGGAAAGAATGCACAATAAAAGATCAAACAATTTATATACCAACGAATACGCAGTCATTGTAGGGTCATATTAGAGTTTTATTTCATGAATCATGAATTATTTTCTGATTTTATTCTGATTTGCTTGTTAGGGTGGCAAAGAGGGTTTTGGTAACTGGGCGAAGTAACTCTGAAACGCGTCCCATCCTGGGTATCGATACTAAAACTGACCTTAGATAAAACACAGGGCAATTTTAAAATTAACACTGTTTTAATGGTCGAAAACGGTTTGTCTAATATGTATGGCGCCACAATACGATGCAATGTTTGCGCTTTTACTACAGTCAGATTAGTATGAAAGCAAGACCACAAGCCACCCATCATAGTCAGCGCCTGCTACACAAAGTTATCTTAACGAAGTGTGATGATGCTAGTTAAGCTCACCCCCAGACGCCAGTCGCTCAATTACGCAAGTTATTGCTGGCATTAATAGTAAGGTAAACATTACCGTACTTGTATAACCAATCAGGCCCGTTCCACTAATCACTTCCAGATCTAATTGGGATGGCTCATTTACACATTGATGTCGGAGGTTAACATCATGGAAATCATTTAGGTGTTAACTCGGCCATTATCCTTTCCTCGTCCCATCGATTAGGGAATGGGGGCAATAGGGGGGTGTTTCTAATGACCAGGTAAAAATATTGGCTTTTATTGAGTTTACCTAAAGCAAATATAATATTTATCTTGATACCAATGATAACACGTTAAGAAGATACAATCGCTGTGTACCATATTTTATACACTGGACAGTGAAAGTGTTAAGGTTCTAATGAGGTAAAAAAAATGGTAAGGTATTCTACACTGCTTATACATACGCTGGTAGGTGGAAAGCAATCAAAAAACTCTATTTTCTCATCCTTTCAGAAATAATGAACATGACGTTATTTATGTATGTGGTCGTAAAGTAATATTTTCCCGCTGAAGCTACAAAGCAAACCGTGGAAGCCACGCAGTTGTGGGGCTGACAGCGGCGCGCTGCAGCGGTAAAGTGACGATTATTACTTTTATCAACCAAATCGTATATGTCCGATGGCTGACGTATGTTTTGCTTATGTCAGTTACAATATTATGAATACGTTAAATTATAAACAGATGATACTTGCAATTTAAACTACGCAAAATGACCTATGGCTCTTTCGTGTCTGAGTATTGTATAAGAAAATATTCCTTACAATTAAAATTTACGACAGCAAACATTTAACGACATGTCAAAGTGCATGTGGAAAAGATATATTATACCCAATATTTTTAATAGAGCGCTGTATATTGGTTCTTTGGGGATCAATACCAATCTGTGTATTAATAATTAGAGTGGCTTATAGTCTGCGAAGTGTAACATAAACATTAATCCATTCTATAGGTTTACCGAAGCTTATTTGTTAGTTACTAATATTGGTTTAGTCTGCTGTAAGGCAACGATGCCTTGCATTCGTACCATTTATCGACATTGATGATTTTTCTATTTATTCTATCTATTTTTGAAACCACGACCTTAAGAAGATAGAGTATTGTAGAGATGTGTGATATACACACATTCATGTAAAAAATATATAACATTCCGCTGCTCATCGTGATTTCCAACCAAACTTAAAGAGTTAAACTACGTGCATATTTCGAGTTTATTACTGTAAGAAAGGAACCTTACGCGGCCATTTCGGTACCCAACGGCGTCTATTCTAAGCCGGGCGTGCTCAAATATTTGATATGTAAATGGATTCAATTTAGCCATGCACAGCAATCTGATAAGTTTTAGGATTTAATTTAAAACGGGCCGTACATATTTTTAGCAATTATTTAACCTGATTAGTACTATTATCTAAAAAGATCTTAGGAGTGTCGTTAATTTAAATGGAAAATACAAGAACTATATTACAATACAGTTCCCTCAAAAATATGCATATTGTAGACTAAATGTAATCGTTTCTTTATCCGAGAAATGATTCTTTTCATATTATATAAAAAGAATATGTAACAAAAGAAATATTACCTTTTTAGGTATATACAAAGAAAGGGTTTGTAATCTCGTATAGCGTAGTGTCAGTGAGCGTGGGGTGTGCAGAGTTACACGGTCTAGAGGTTCCTTTGTCTCGGCGGTCAGTAATGAAGAGTGGCGTTTTGCGGGCCCGGCCGGCCCGGGCTCGGACCGGTGGATCTTTGTCGTCCGCCCGCGTCGGCCGCGTCGCCCGTCCAGATAACTGTCAGCCGACAACCCTTGCGGCCGCTGGAGCAGCGCGTGTTAGGACTTTTATGTGTTTCGTGATACTGCTTTATGAATTACCCGAACGAGACGATAACGGAGAACGGGTTTGTTCTTTTTTTAGATGTAGTAGCCTGTTTTTGTCTGGGTATATAAACGATTATCTTATTTAATTATGAAATCAAAAACGTTAGGTAATGTTTTGGCGAAAACAAATTTGATTAAACTCTGACTACTACTCTACCCTTTATGTATAAAAAGCCTCATATTTTGTATCTTTCACAATGGCTTACTAAATAGTGGCTTGCCGAAATTAAAGCTATATTTACCGTCCGAGTTGTCCTGATGCCTTGGTAGCAGCGTGTAGGCGAGTGACGTCACAGGCGTGCCGGCATCGCAATTTCGAGGAATTAATGACGTCATCAACTACAATGGCCCACTAAACAACTTGCCCGGCCCGAATCCCCGACATATACAAGCAATTTTATACCATTATTTGACACTTTGATTTGTCGCTCAGTGTTTTATACGTAATATAGTGCAGTGGATTGTTGGAACCTACGTCCTACATAGGTCATCTCAGCCCGTTGATTATACTTCATAAAATATAGCTTGATACCTGTGACGTTTGTCAGAATGACATTACTAGGGATGGGAGCGTCTTTCGTATTTTATCGATATCTATGTCGTAATGAGTTTTATAAAAAATGACATTGTAACGACATTGAAAGAAAGAATGAGAAAGAATTAAAGATGTACCTAAGTTTAAATCATAATAAGGTGAAAATAAATGTTTTCTTTAGAAAACTTCCTACTATCGGTTTATTTTGCCATTCATTATTCATTTATTATTTCTTTTCGGCATTGTGGTGCAAGAAAAACAACAAATAAAGAGACAACAAAACTTAACAAAGTAACACAATAACAACAAAACAATAGGTAGCGTATACAAGGCGTCGCGTCGGCACTCGTACTGACTCAAAAAAGATGGCGCCCGCTTGTTTCCTGCACGCGAAACCATTATTGCCAGACTAAAAAAATACGAATCTATAGTAAAAACATTATTTTATTTAATAATTTTATCCATTTAATACTAGTAAAATTTTCATACTATTATTTTATCGATATTCGTCTGTCAGTCAGTTACACGTCCCTACCAGTCTTCAAAACGCGTTTATAAAATAAGCTAACAAACAAAAAAATATTTAAGAAGAATTAGAAATTATTTAAATTACCCTTGTTTTTACTGGTATCTTTATAATAACATGATTGTTTTTAAAAATGTGTTCTATTTTTATACACAAATGTCGTATTCATATTTAAAAACTTGAACTTTTTCAGAAATAAATTTAGTAAAGCTGTCTTTAAAACGGAGTCGCTAACGTCACAGGTATCAAGCTATATTTTATGAAGTATAGTAATGGATGATTTTGTGGTAAAACACTGACTGTTCGCGAAGTCATTATCCCTAATTTAATAAAAGATTCGCAGTGTATCGTAAACGTGGACAAGGAAAGGGATAATTTGATAAAAACCTAATGTGCGGTGTTTTTGGGCACTGTGCGTAGATGAACCTAGGTGTCCTGATTAAAGGTATTTTAGTTAATGTACCTATTTTTATGTATTGTGATGGATCTACAATAAGTTTCAAAAGTTTTTTTCGACAAAGCAGTCTGTAAATATTTGATAAATAAACTGTTTAATCTAGCACGTACACGTTAACCATCGGCTTTATTCAGCTATAACTATTTATGATAACGCCGTGTTTACGAACACGATTATATTATGAGATTGCAATATTAATGTTCTACCAACTAATTGGTCTCGTATCTACGGCGCGCGGCGGTTCGACACAACTGGATTTCATTAGTCTATTATAGTGCATTGGTTAAGTTAGTGGACTGTCCTCGGTTTGGTATTTAATTTCGGTATTTAATGTGGATTTGTATACCGATTCTAAGGCGCTTGTGTATAATATATAAGACGTTGGTCCAGCGCCTGATCTCTCTCCGGTCGTGTAGGTCGACCGTCCCATTGGACCATGAGAGTCACGAAATAGGGAGTATACCTATGTTTGCACGCATACTTGTGCACTATAATACCTCCTGCGTAGTTGGCTAGTCTCAGCTGAGACAGGCCGCCCGTGACTGAAATTTGGTCAGGAGAACATTATTACTATTATGACGATAAACCGCACCCACGACATAGGATTAATTGCTTGCAGACCGAAATTGAAAAACATATAACCTGTATTAAAATTAACATTCAGGCACATGCCTATCCATGATAAGAACCAGCACATGCATACATTTTTCAACATTCGCTCATCTCTCGTAGTTTCGAAGCTATAAAACTTTTCACCATGCTTCCAGCATTGAATAGAAACCGTGTATGTAGTGCAAGTCTGCTTTATTTACAGAATTACGATGAACACGAAAGAGTCGTGTTCATCCGTAGGGAATGACGAGCAACGCCAGTGGCCTTATCGGAACCGAGAAGAGTCAGCTATGTAGGTTAGATGCACTTACAGTAGGTACATCTTTATTTAAATTATTATACTGATCTGTACCCAGAGTCCGTAATGTATAAACTTCAGTAACGCATGCTACAAACGTATCGTAACATTCGTAACCAAAGAATTTATCTGTAAAATAACGTAACTCCAAAATTCAATGTTTTATGTAGAATAAACATCGTCAATCCATACTTCTGTTATACATTATACAGCCTTATTAATTATACAGTAACCTATCTGTTTGCTAAGCAGCGTGATTATGCCAACATCCACTCTCCCTCTCAGAGACTTGCCGCGGCGAGTGTTAGCAGTTCTCGTGTGCGGGGTGATATGTAACGCAAAAGATCCGCAATCTGAACTAGGCTGAAAGGCTTTCACGACATAACAAAATAGCGCGGTTTTCTTCGATATCGGTGCAAGTGACAAATGATTACCGGGTTTGGACATCGTGTTGAAGTTTTTTTCAACATATGTGTCTAATTGAGCATGTTGTGTTTGTTTACAATGGGTAAAAGTATGAAATATTGCTTAGTTATGATTCGCCATCTCTGGCTGCCTGTATGCGTCATAGCTCATGGGTGAAGATGGAAATAGATAGTTTATCAGCTGCTCCTGGAGGCTGGAGCCGTTACCTCATTTTATATGCGAGCTACGATACCAGAGGCTGTGTTGTTGTTTAACCTTTAATATTCATGCCACAGTCATCTTCTCGATCGCTGTAAGCGGTAGCGGGTCAGCGCCCGCGTTCTCCTGCACCTTCCACCGCAGTAACGGATGCTTATGATTTAGCGACACCTGTCTGCGCTGCTTGTCGAGCCATTACCCCGGCCGCTGCCTGCCGTGATGTATGGCCAGCTTTATTGTATATTGTTTTTACCCCTCACCGACATTAATCTACAACAACGATACAGCCCTATGAAAAACATAAACAAGGTATTCCCGATATTGTATTATTCCCTTTCTCTGGAAATCTAAAGGCGTTTATTTTTTTGACCTTAATATAAGAATTATATTAATTAAGCTGTATGTTTAGACTTGCGCATAATATTTGAGAAAGTTTCAGAGTCATACTTTTAGTACCTAAGTAAACCTACAGGAAAAAATAACAAGCAGTGCTAGGTCGCTATTTTTGCCTGTATACTACAGTCTAGTCTATTCTGCTATCTTTTTATAAACGAGCTTATGAAACAATGGGAATCAAGTAAGTCTAGACACGGCAATCTGTCAGTGTCAGTCGTTTGTAGTGAAGCGGCGTGAGGTCCGTCCGTGGGGAGCCCCCGAGTGCCGCCGCCGCGCAGTTCTCAAGCATTAGCATACCGAGCTCGCTCCGGCGGAGACACCCGTCCCACCAGAAACACGGGTTTCAATCATAGAGCAGAGAAACTTCAACACCGCTACTTTCTATTCCAATCAATATCACTATCACGGTCGTCATTGCAGTTTAGTTGTGCTATTTGAAATTGCACATCGTACTTACTTATTTGTTGGTACGAAAAACCATTTCTATATCAATTTAAAAAAAAAAACAGATATCACATTTTTCACATAACAATGCAATTGTCCCGTGTGCCTCCAGTATTGCCCATCACTTACATGATATCTACTAGGATCGCATGGAGACACAGAGTACTTTCAGATAAGTAAAACTAATATCGTGGGTCCCTGCGCGCCACGCTCCTGTGGGACGTTCATAAATATTGTAGTTTGCGCAGCGGACTGTGTAACGAGACATGGGGCGCGAGACGTGCCGGCCCTGATTCATATGTGCTGCATTAACATTCAGAATACATCGATGAGGATACTGAATGCTAATCAATTTATAATAAGTTGCCAATCGATACCTACAAGTCGGTAATTTTTATGCTGATTTATGTATGTACCTATCTGTTTACGAATGATGTTAGTATCTCGACGGTTCAATAAACTAATAGAAATACATAATTCACAACTGACTTAGTCTTCTCAAATCCCAGTGGTTTGTGACGACCGCGTCGATCGATCAGTCTGCATGAAGGTGAATATTTTATTTTTTACTTGTCTAGATACTTAAAGCCGAACCGGGCGTGACACAGTTTACTTTATAAATCAGTCCACAACTTACAGCAGTGGTTCCCATATAACATTCGTTCACGTCGATTCCCTTGGCGCCCACACGTCGCTCCGTGGCTTTGACGCCACCTACGCATTCTAACCTATTCTTGCCTTCCCGAAAACGTGCCGACTTGATTAAACTACGTACAAATAAAAGAAAATTTCCATGGCAGATCCACCCTATAAATAAGCATTCCGGAATGGTTGCGAACGTTCGCGAATACCTAAATTTGAAACTGTCAATGGTAAAGTTAAAATACAACAAGTTTTAAGGCTGTCTTTGTATGGCGTTTGTTGGAGATTTTATTACTAAGTTTAGAGGATTTATTTCCTAACGGCAATTTCCTTATCACGCACATTCGCCAGTTATGTTATAAATCCCAATGTAGTAAGCTGCGAGCTTATTGCCATCAACCGGGCACAAATCCAGACTCCGTGATGTTACTGAGAACTATCTAATGGAAAAATCCAGTCTCACTTTGCCCGAACCGGGATTTGAATCCAGGACCTCATGCTCAGCAGTACAGGTACTAGACCGACGAGGGAATCAATGCGAAATATATTTCAATAAAATATTCGGTCTCTATAGCGCGCATCTAGCAAACAACTTAGCTAATGCGCCGATCGGTTGAACTGTAACAAATAAGGCTATGTAATTGGTGATTAGGCGCGCCATCTGTTCTTTATTAGGGCCCGATCGGCGGATCAATTGGCCGAGTCGGACACAGTGTAGACACGGCCAGCTCCGTGTTAATCATGCAGGCCCTCGCTGTCGCCGGCGTCCCTCTAACGACCCTCATTACGTCGCCCGCCACTCGCTAACCAAAGTCTTTGTAACACTACCCCATTATTTATCATCTCTCTTAAGTGGGGATTACTTAAACTGTCAAAAATTCTTTCCATGTTTAAAATAATGGATGTTCTATTTTACGCTTTGTTAAGTAACATTATGGATCCGTAGTAAGACCCTATGTTTTGTGTTCATGAAATTGCTTTGCAATTTGTCTGAAAATATGTGCTTAAATTATGCATAGGTTCTTAGATTAAATGACCTTTTCATACACCATCCATATACCGTTAGCTCGAATGTGAATTAATCTTTTGCTTTGTCTGTAAATTGTATTGAAATCCTTAGCACAACTTCAGTCCTCATCACAATCACTCTTTAGAATTGTTTTTACACATGCGCCTTCTTCGTTAAAAACGAAAGAGCTCTACAATAATAGCATTTCAAATTCGTTTGCTCCATTTTCCGAAAAAATTGGACTAATGAGGTGTATTTATTTACAAATCACACGCGTGCCCTTGTAAAATATACATGTTATTTTGGGGATCCGAATTTTCAGTACATTGTTACAGCTAACGAAGATTTCAGAAAAATCGTCATCGTTAATAATAAATTAAACATTTATTGCTAATAAAATATAATTTAGTAGTTGGTTTTGTATGTAGGTACCTACCGAAGATGCCGAACACAAAATATTATTATACTATTCTGTAATACCAATAAAATACGTTAAATGTTAACTCAAAATGATAAAAGCATTGTCTTTCTAAGAGTAATAAATTATTGCCCGAGTGAGACTGAAACATTAAGAACTTTTACACCTAGCACCCAAAGTAGGTATCATAAAGATCGCCAAGTTCTGAATGAAAGACGAAGGCGCGTTATTTTTCATTTGTATCAAAGGCAGCTTTTGCATTGGTGCTTCATAATTTTTGTCTACGGAATGTTTAGCTTCGTGAACGCTTCATGAATATAATTTGATGAAATTTTACAAACATTCCGTGATTGTGTACGCTGTGCACCGACTTCCGTATTCATATTCGAGCCGAGTGCGGTCTAAACATGGACGCCATTGTCCTGGCTCGATGGAACGCTGCGATTATGCAAACAACTCACACGTTTACCTCACTATATTTGCACTAGCCACGCGGTAGACCCTAAAGTAATCGCAGCAAAGTTCAATTTTGAATAAGCAAGTAAAGTTGACAATTCCGCTTCTCGTACTAACGTTAACTAAAATTAGACTTTATGTTGCAATGTTAAACTTTGTTATGCAATGTACACGCGTAGATTCAGGTAACGCTTCCAGACTATTCAGTATTTAGAAGTTTATTTGAAAGACAGCTGTATTTCAAGGGAATACTGCCTTCTCAGTGCATGACGGTCAACTAATTCTGCACTTTAGTGCGTCCAGTTAAGACTAATTTCAGAATTAGTGTAGTTGACTTAGGGGTACTTTAATATACATTTAAAAATTAACATATTTTACAATTATTTACATTTTAAAACTAACATAAATTAAAAATAATACCTACACATAAAAATATAAAAATTTAAAAAGCATCATAATATTGATCCCCATCGATGTCAGCTGGTAACGTGCAGGATAGTTTGAGTTAATTCCATTTTTCTGAAATTAAGCGAGACTTCGTTACTTGTTGGACTTTGATTCAGCTGAATCGGTTTCGAATATTGTCTTTTACACCAGGGAAGCATGAATAATCTTCCTATGGATTGTACTATTTAGCTGCGGTTCTCTGATAGACAATGTTGTGATCTCGTTGCTATTTTAACTTCTTAAATAGAATCAGCTTTTGTGTTATGTTTAAAGAAAGTTTTTTGTTTTGTAGGTAATTGGTTACCTTGGTTAAAATAAGGGCCTCTGCAATAAATATGTTTTAAGTGTCGTGTTATATAACTGATATGGCTATGCTACAATGTAAGTGATATTTGGCCAAAAAGCTCTATAAGACTACTGCGTTTTCTAGGACTGCCTCGTCGGTCAAGCGGATGCTAAGACCAACTGCTGAGAACGAGGTCTTGGGTTCGTATCCTGGGAAATTTGTTATTTTTTTAGGTAATTCTCAGTAGCAGCACGGAATCAATTTCGTGTGCGTTTGATGGACAAAGGCTCGCCCCTTATAACATTGGAACCTATATTACATAGCTGGCGAAAGGTGTACTCTAAGTACGACAGGCGTAATGTTGTATGTTATGATCTAAAACACTATCATTATTACATTTTACATACCTATCATAAAATGTATACAAACTGCTTGACATCTATCTTCACCCAACCATGTATTCGATCTACTAATGAAATAAAATCTCATTCCACTTTTACGACTTTAATGATCAAGTTGTATCAAAACTCACAGTTCAGTGAAGGAGACAAAATAATACAATCTATCTGGGCTGAGATTAGATAACATTAAGTTAGAAATAACACTCATTCGGAATAGGCTATCATTTTAATAAGTCTTTTGTAACATTACTATAACTTAGCATACAATTTTGCCAACTCTTCAATACTTCGTGGGAGTATAATTTAATAAGGAATAATAAATTTAGAGGAAAATCTAAGTAACAAGTCTCTATCTGACAACATGTATAATACCTTCTTCTTCTTCTTCTCGTATGGTTGTTGAACAACCTGGTGTCAGAGTTTAAACCGCATGTAGACCTCTATCATGGCTTTACACACCGCTGAAAAATCTCTCAGGTGTGCCAGTTTTCTCACGATGTTTTCCTTCACCGGTTTTAGCAACTGATAACTAATTTATAGTACGCACATGAATTCGAAAAGACATTGGATCGTGCCGGGGTTTGAACTTGCGACCGATTAAGAAACATAATATGGTTGATTCTATCTTAACCTCTAGATAGGTACCAACTATTTTTTAATTTAAGTCAACTTAAATCATTTATTTCAGACATTTAAATATCCATAGTGTTATTGTACAAGAAGCCTATGTAAGTATTTTATTTTTCATTTGGCCACATGAATATTGTCCCAATGACGACCCAATTGGCGCAGTGGCTAAGCGATTAGACTGCTGCGCTAAGGGTTGCGGGTTCGATTCCCGCACGGGGCAATAATTTGTGCGATCCACATTTGATTGTCCCGAGTCTGGGTGTTTGTGTATGTGATATTTCATGTTTGTGAAACGCACCCACGATACAGGAGAAATTCCTAGTGTGGGGCGACGTTATTTAAAAAAACAAAACAAAAAAAACAATGTTTCCAAAAGGGACTTTCTAATTTTTTTTAGCAATGTCTTTCAGAAAGTGTTGGCGCTGCCTATAACCTACTCCTCCCTCCTCACACTTCTTTAATAATACATGCTTACATAAAATACTATTTTTATGTAAGCCTGCTTTGCTCAAATCAAACCACCCAATTTTGATTTAATTATTTGTTTTTTGTTTTTATAACCATGTACACTAAATATTAGTTTAAACGTAGAAAGATATGTGTAAAGTTAGTGAAATCACTTTTACTAATACTATTCGTTTTCTTTTTCAGGTAAGTTGCACACGCTGCTGAGTGCTCGCCTCATCAGTCGGAATCTACGTATGTTTTTAACACGTTAAAAATCCCTAAAAGCAGTCACACACTTATTATTAATTATTACTAAATAACACTAAACATATCAAATAAGAACCTATACATATATAGGCCGGTCCTCATAACATGGTGAAATTCCTAAGATTTGATATTAAACTGCGTTTGATTTTCATCCGACTAGCGCCATCTCTGTAAAACATCTTGAACCATTAGGGCAGCAGGCGCTGTGAAAAGGTTGCGCTCTCCTGCTCGGCGGAGAGGGGTACTTCTGTACGACGAACCTTTCCACTTTTGCTTCTTAGCTCGTGAAGTGGCGCATAGATGTCGCTGACTGTACTGAAATGTTGGGTTACGAATTTAAACTGACACTAGATGTCATTGCGTGGGTCAGCACAGGAGTAATCGATATCTGGGAACGGTTGAGGTAATAGTTCCAGTCACACTAATCATTAGAATGATTTATTTCCTTTAAATCAAGTGTTAATCCGACGCTATTTTACGTAGTAGGCTATCTTAGCGACCGAAACCTATGTAACCTATGTTCTACAAATTAATATTTTTGATTTGTTTTGATGAAAATAAGAAAATATGTTATTAAAACTGAAATTAAATTACAACACGGGAATTAACGCGAACACAAGTGATTAATTTTGGGTTGAAGTTTCGACCAAGTTGCACCGGCCGTGTCACAAGCAGTAGGTAACGTTATACGTTGATATTGGGATAACTTGTGGTCATATCAGGGAAACTAAGGCCAGAAGTTTTAAACGTATGTAGGTTCTACATTCACCTATGTTGTTATAGCCGAAATCTGTAATCTATTGTCAGTATTCCCAATTAGTAATATTGTTTCTATATAGGTAGGTGTCGACATGACCTGTTGTCAGGTAATTCTAATTTTATCACCAGTTACCAACACTGTATTATAAGCACTATAAACAGGGTATGAAGAGGGTCTAAAGGAACTTCCTCGAAGTATATAAAACTAAGTTTATTGGTACTTCCTTTCATAACATTTAAGTGCATATTACTCAGTCCGGCGCGCGCATGAAAATATACATTAAACTTGCAAGAAATAGAAGCGAAGGAAAGTATCCGTGACGCTAACATGGATCATTTAATGTGATAAATGTTTGAGGACTGCAATATAAATATAATTGAAACATTTATCAAGCTCTTTTAATATCATATTAAAAGACCTATTAAGAAAAGAGACCGTGAAATTTATTTTACGGGTACGAAAAATACAGTGTACCAAATTCAGAAATCATCATCATCTGCAGCCCGAATCACCCACTGCTGGACATTACTATAAGGCCTCCATGTGCCAGGCTCCACACCATTAGTGCAGTTCTTTAGTCAGTACATACACATTACTGTGACTGACATAAAATTATTATTAGGTACTCGATTAGCCCAGTGAAATGTCCTTATGGCTTATGCATAAAGGGTTCAATCTCCGCTGAAGACACAATATTCTGAAATAGCATTACATATATAGAACTTAAATTGTTCTGCGTATTTAATCTGTTTAATCCGTTAGAAGGAAGCTCTACAATTCTGGTTTAAATTACTTTACAAACTCATCTGAAGCCATTTAAATCCTTCTGAAATTAATAAAACTTACCCAAATCAAACATGAAATTTACCGTTTTGTTGTACAAAGAGTCGTGTGTACTTAAAACAACCCCGCTAGTTACAAACGAAACACAGTGTGAAAGGACACTCAAGAGCTCTCGGGTATTTTGTATTCTTTGTCATCTCTGAGTCCCTGGTACTTGTGCATGCTACACTACCACTACTAGTTACTTTGTTTCCGTGTTTGCCTGTGGCGCTGTTGTTAATTTTTTAAACATAAATTTTTATTTAGTTTTCACTGAGGAATCTTTTCAGGATATTGGTATTGTAGTTTCTTTACCCGTCTTCAATCGTGTGGAAGTTATAAAATATGCTAGGCTAGCAAGAATAACTTTGACTAAAGAACACGTAGGTAGTAGGCACGTAAGTAGTGCAAGAATGTAAAGGTAAGTACTTACCACGTAGCTTTTTAATATTAGTGGGATGGATAGATATTACTTTTTGCGCTAGGCATACCGCTTTATAAATATGTGATATTTGAATAGCGATCCAGAATCGTGATAAATATTGGATAGCGCACTGGCATAGCGTATTTATGAAACCAGATATTATTTATGTCATGATATTTTGTCAGTCTCAAACTTACTGCTATTGTGGACCTTTTTCATGTGTTAAATAAATTAAAAAAATGACTTCCTGAACTGTTCCGTTTTTATTCCTAAATTTAAAAACATAATGATGACAGCTTTTATATGCATTTAGGTATTTTATCTACCTATCAACTTTTGTTCCATTTTTCGTTATTAAAACCTCTTGTGTAAGCCTGATGTCCTGTGCAATCAGTTGCCCTATAAAAGATAGGCATAACTTACACAGCTTTTGTGTAATTTGTCGAATTTTGTGCAAAAAGCAGTGAAATTAATTAGTTATTAATGAAAATATATGTTCTACGATAAATTTACTCGTTAAGATAATTATTATTTTTGCTTTGAACCCCAGTCAAATGGTTTCGGCACAAATCACCACATGTGGTTACGCAAATATGTTATACTGGGTTTTATCGGACCTCGGGCGCCGCGTCCCTTTCGCTTTTACGAGATATATGCGCCCCAGGGTCCTTTGCGACCATTAAAATTAGTTTCCCAGACTGAATTCTATTTTAACCCCAAAACGCCCCATGAGGGTGCGACCGCGAACCTTTTGTTTTTCCTTGTCGTTAAAAGAACCGACGTTTTGCGGTTCTCGAGTTATTGATAACCTTGTAACACTTATCGTAGTTCAGGGGTGAAACTCATTACATTTCTTGTTCTGCCATTTATAACTGCCACTTAGATAGCTCATTTTAAAGTTATATATTAGACTGAAACCCTTCTGATAATAGTGTCGTTATAATTTTATAGGAGACAATTACATGTAAGTATATAAAAAACCCGTATCTACAAAGTGTGTTATTTCGTAATTACGGCAACGGTAACAGTGAAATTTTTTACGCGACACCAGGATGTCATGACGTGAAGGAGAGTCAAGCCGTCTTGTAGCGAGACGCTTTGTTACCAGCGCTATTCAAAAGTCAAGTAAGTTTCACTAGCGACTGCCTTGCTTTCAAATTATGGCGCCCCTGTGTAATTATGTTTTAATTAAACGCAAAGAACAAGATATTCTGTAAATAGGACGACGTGTCGAAAATATCATGCGATTCAAAACGAACTGTTAGGAACAGTTCTTTATCGATAATAATACCCAAATAAGATACCTACAATAAATAAACAAAAGCATAGGTACAGTGAATGTATTATGTCAATTTAGCTGTAATGGCTGCTTTTATGCACTCGTAAAAGTAAATAAAATAGTATTCAAATTATAGGCTCAGGCGTATCAATCCCATTACCCTAGCAAATGAACCGAGCGCTGTCCATCTGAGCCACGCAGCGTCGTCTCGCTGGCTTATAGTTCGAATACTAGGTTTGCTTTTGTGCAGATAGTAATAAATTCAAGTCACATTGCCTCGGGCGAGGACAGGCGACTTTATTAAATGCCCAGCCGGGTGTGTCGTTGGAGACTACTTTGATAACCAACCTCAACCAACATGTTCTTTGTATGAACATATATTATAAGATAGGAATATGTAATAATGATCATAACGTCTATATTTAGTTGAACGAACCAATAAATAAAAGTGGTACAATTTGTTTTGTTGCTGGATCATTAATATATTGGTTATATACTTTATAATAAATCATACTTTACGATTGATAAATATTTGAATAGTTCTTCAAATTAGACTATTTTATTATTCATAAACGAGGATCATAACCGGCATTAACTAAACCTCGTAATAAGTCTATTGACATCTCGATTCTTTGAAAAGCGAACGACAGTGACAAGTATAATTTAATCCATGGTTTAAAATTGTATTTTTTATGAATATGGGGAAAACAGTAAAGTTTTACATGTTTACCTATAATTATAGGTATAAGTCGCACACAATCGGCGAACAGCAATACTGCAGGCAGGGAATTAAGCAAACGCAATGTGTGTAAGGAGTTGATGTATAAACAAGCTGCACGCAAAGACTTCGTAATAGTAATCTCAGGCTTTGTGTTATTCCTACGTTAGTTCCTAATCAGTAAAACCACATTAAAATCTGGCTGCAATGGGCTACGGTAGCAAGTTAAAAGATAGCAGAACACAACCCCAACGAAAATCATGCAGCCCGCCGGCGATGGCGCGCAAATAGCGTTCATGGTGTTTAGGCACCTAAATAGAGCAAATAACAGAGCGAACGGTAGTTTAACTTTTAAAAATATCGCTATGTGTGCCAAAAACCAAGAGTTATTTCCCACGATATGATGGATAAGCCTGCTGTACATGACGTCACGTGCCCTGGGGCCCTGTGACCCACTTACGGTGACGTACATGCACACAGTACGCGGCGACCTCTCGCCCTGCGTACTAGGCATTCAGAACACGGCAGGAGGTGAGCCTACCTAGTGTTTCCTTTGATCACGACGCTTCTGCCCCAGTTAGCAAACGCAGTGCAAAGGTTTGCAGTGTAAAGGTTAATTCCTTTGTCGGCACTGCTTGTTCGGTTTCTCAATAAAAGTTTCTGCCTATCAAGTTGGGACGAAATATATCTCCTATATTTTATAATTAACAAAACCCGCTACTACGTTCCGTAATTTTCGAAATAATTGGTGACTTGGTTCTTTATAAATTGTTCATTAAATCCGGCCGACAGCCTTGTAAACCTTGTCTATTATAAACGCGTTGAATTCCTTCTCCTTTCTCCCGGTATTGGCGGGCCCGGTATTCGCTGGATACTCGTAAAAGGGTCTAAATCCGAGGTTTAATATCGTCGGCTAATTAATTTCTTTTCTTTGCAAATCTTTTGTGGTCCCCGCAGACTGTACACATATATTAAGGGGTCCCTTAATTTTTATCTTTATTTATACTATAGGTTGTCCGAACTTTTGAATGGAAAACATAAATAAAATCCAAATTGAGCAACGAAGTTAATTCTACGGACTTTAAAAATAATATACAAACTCGTTAGCAAACCATAAAAACATTTTTTTTTATATGTGTTTGTCGTAATTACACCGAAATGAATATAAGTGTGATCAAAATTACTTTTCGTACGTAATTTGGGAATATTATTATAAAATTATAGTACCTACCTAAATATTTAGATAGATACTATAATTATTATGCTAAGACTAAAGGTATATATACATACATCATTTCGTGACTCCAATCTTAACGAATTGTGAGTAATGCTCTTCAGCCCACTTGCTTGTTATGTCAGTATGTTGTGCATAATGCATGTATGCAGATTGAGGCCAGTGACTACCTCCCCTTACTGCTTCCCTGGCTTTTTAGTGTTGCTGACAGTTAGATTAGCATGTGGAATATGCTGCACAGCTTCAAAGGAAAATCGAAAGAGCAGTCTAACAAAAAGATTCTGATTAACTGTCCTTGTCTGAGATACCTGAACGGCTGAACTACTTTTAAACATTTGTGAAGTAACTATATCGATATTAATCATAAAAAATGTTAATAAACTAGGTTGCACTAAGTTGCTAAGTACCTTGCCTGTTATGTCTTTGACAGGCAATCGTGCGTACATTTGCAGATAGTTGGGTAGTAAGCACGCTGCTCGCTGCGGTCCAACATGCAAGCACTAGTTTATGGTTGACATGCCTTTGTGGCGCGAATACGATTGTCTGCAGATGTGTCGCAAATGGAACGTGTAACAGACGTCCTTTGGGTCAGTACTTCCTCAAATACATGTGTTCCTAGTCATTAAGTTGCGAATTTTGATTATGACGTTGAAATTCAGCAATTTTATTTTATAGAAGTATTATTAAATTGTTTACGTGATTATTACCACGAAAGTAAAAAGGATTTTTAAATTAGGTAGTTTCCAAGAACACATCGTTTTGATTATTTTTTCTTTTCTTCCCTCTTTGTTTATATTTATGAAACATCATTTGTTTTATGAAACTTAGTACCTAAAGTAAAAATACTGTTTGTAACGTATTGAATTTCCTGTGAATTTATTGTATAGTTTCTCTGCTCTCCTGGTCGATCGAAAACGAAGTAGGTGCGGCTGCGGACTTGAAAGATCCAATTTAAGTTTGCTCGGCTTTTGGCGACTTTAGTTTCGACTTCACTATTTGGTGTAATTTAAAAGCGTTTTTACGAAGTTTAACTTAATTTTCATTCAAACTTACCTCAACAGGAACTTAACAGGTACGCTTATGTGATATTGCTAATTTCATTAATTAGCTTGCATAACACTCTTCCACAACATTATTTACAGAGTAAGGCAGTCAATCTCAATATAATGTTTATAAAGCGTCATTAACCCCTGAACCGTATCAAGACTTTGAGATATCGGATGATCTCAGTTGATCCTAAGCGCTCCGGAACGGGATTTAGTATGACTAGACTGGACAGTGCCCAGTCAATATGACCGCGTTAAGTTACTTCGGATAGGCGGTAGTTGAATTGTTTATAACCATTTCAAATCCTGTGCAAAATTATTTTAAACTTTTCTAAATTGGCATGTATTGAGAAACGAAACATAATGATGCTATTTTTTTATGGTACCTACCTAATACACCGACTTGTCTAATACATAGTAGTCGGTCACCCTTAGCTCGCGCTCATAACTTCGGCCCCACGCCGCCGCCCTATCCTTTTCATCCATCGCACATCGGTTGGAGTCGTTTCGAAGGAAACGACCGCCATTGTTGGGAATCGAGATTGAATTCAAGTTTTTAATTTTACATCAGCAGTCTTTGAAGCATTTATTTATCTTCGGTGTGCTCATGTTGTTTGGACAAATATATTTATCGTTTAATACGTCTTTGTCGTGTAGATGCTCACAGGAATTCTGGAAAGTACTTGTGGATTATGTGTTGCGTGTGTATGTTATATGTGTCTCAGATAGTGTCAACTTAGTATATACAGCAACACATTGTTAACAATGAGAAGGCTGGCGATAACAGAACAACTGTTATAACAACCTTAGCTGAATGAACCTGGCTGCTACAGTAATAGGTATACCTTGGCTCTGGAACACAAAATAAGCCCAACTGAAATACAAAACAATAATTAGTTAGTTAGGATTACTAGGTATTATTGTTATTTTTGTGTATGTTATAGTTTATAATAATTATTTTACTTAACTTAGATTTTAATATTTTGTTTCTTGTGTGTTTGTGTTTTTTGTATATGTAGTATAGATATAAGCGTTTTGGTTGTATATACTGTCAGCTTGTATTTTAAGAATAAATCAATATGAATTATCAATTTTATTGTCCGCATTAATGATTTATTTACATGAATCTGATAACATCGGCAAAGCAAGTTAACAGGTACAGCAAAAGGGCTTGTTAAATAAATTACAGTACACAATGAGATGGGCTGCGAGACGCGCGAGGACGCTCTAAGTGGATTAGACGTCCTTTATGCTCCAGGGCCCGTCCGTGGTCGGGAATTGGTGTCTTTGTTGGTCAGCCTCTGGGAGGTTAGCCACTGACAACATGGACGCGGTTGTACGACTAATTCTACATATTTAATTACGAAGTTGGTACAATAAGGAGTCGTGAGTTTACTCATAGTCATTATAGGGGTATATATAAACGGAAAATCCATATTTTTAACTTTTGTTAAAGGTGCCGTGAGATTTACCCGGTAACGCCACTTGGAAGATATGAACTGTTTTATAAAATTTACTCACGTAGGTAAATGGTGTAGCGGCCATCCTCGCCACTTTGATATTTAAAAATGAAAGATCCCTCGTTGAATAAAGGAAGACATTAGGAATTCCGACCGCCGCGCGCCGTCCGAAGGATGAAAGTTTGGAACAGTCACGCGAGTCCTAGCTACAAGGACTCGGCCGCTGTCTTTGAATTTAATTAAAAACAATCGTTTGTATCTACCCGATTACCTACAGTTACATATACTTTCGTTGAATCCCTTGCGTCAAAGTTCACGAAAGTAGACCCGAATTCATTAAACGTTTATTACTCATAACTGTCAAGTTAAACAGCCTGAGAGGGAAACTGACTCCGAAGCTGCAATTTGACGTCGAATTAACTTCCTATCCAACTTACATTTCCCGAAGCCGAAATCAATTGAGAATTAATTTACTTCTAACCTTCTTCAAAATGGATAAATGAGACGTTTTTTCGGTGTGAGTTCAGTTTGTTGGACATAGCTCGGCGCGGCGCGGCGCGGTGTTCGTTGCAGAAATGTGTCAGATAAACAGACGAGCGCTTTGTGAAGGAGAAAGTTTCCAAACTCTACGAGGCCGTGAAAAGTGGGTGCTCTTGATTAGTTTGAACGAGGTTTACAACGATTCAGAACTGACTTTTCTTCTGATGCCTTATTATGCGAGCACTAGGATAGAAATTACTTTTGCATCGGCCCCTTCGGTTTGCATTCGAATAACCATTTAGGGTTTTTTTAATGTTAATCAAACTTGTCGAAATAAAACATAACCCGTGGAATGTTATAAGATTGACTTGATTAGGTAACTGTTATTTACTTTAATGCACGTACTATGTAGATACATGGTGTATACCATGTATCCTTTCATGTCAGTCGTACAGTCGTGTATAATACGCAGAAACTATTTTATAGGGTCACATCTTTACGACTGATGCGTCCCCCTTGCTCCATTGAACTGAGAAAGCGAAGATTTCTTTAGTCCTCTTCGGATATACTCGTATACATCTGCGATATTGAAATTGTTGTTAAATTGAAAATGGTTCCGTTCATGCAAGTAAGGTCGTTTCCGTCCCACTATTCCGCGGGTGACACAAAGGTACTCCTATTTAAGCTGTTTAGGAGCGGTGCGTGGACTACTAAAGGACGTAATCAGATTATGTAATCTAGGTATCGATTATGGTATAAATGGACAGTATCAATAGTGTCATTAATGGTACTGCGGAGGTTCGCGACATTGTTGTATGTGTGGGGGCTGTGTGTGGGCAGTGGGCAGTGGGCAGTGGTCGCGGGTCTGTTGTGTGTTCTCTCGGCGCACGTAATCCTTTCACATAATTCCTCTTTTGTTTTGTCGTCATTGTGCCCGGCCGCCGCCGACCGGCTGTGTGCGCCATGTGTAGCTAAGCTGCGGACACATTCTTCGACAGAGGTGTTCGTTTGTGTTGTACGGTATGTTCTGCGAATCACGATGGCTTTTGAAGATCTCTACGGGGTAGTGGCTAAGTTCAGTCAGTTATCTGTGCCAGATTTCTGTTGTAGACTATTATTAACTGTCATTGTTGTTCTTGTTTGTACGCAGGCACCAACGTTCTCTGTAAGATAATTTAGCGTAGGCTTTTCGTCGGAGACCAACTTAGCATAATATTCTAGGTGCATCTCAAATATCACCAATAATACATATAGTCACCCGCTTGGTCAGTGGTAGGTTAAGTATTCAAACTATATTTGATGTGTATCATTTAAAGATAACACGGTTTCACCATTTACATTTTGTTGATATTGTCATGACGACATATGATCGCATCTACTGCACGTCGCGTTAGCGCCAATACAGCACAAAGAACGTTGACCATCTGATCAGCTGACACCTGACAGCGAGGTCCAGGTCCGACACTGTAATTACACTACAAGACTTATTCCCTCCGCGAGCGTCGTAAATTACCGGCGCGCGCCGCGGCGCTACCCGCCTCCACGGCTTGAATAATTGCCAACATCACCAATGATTGTGAACATTATTTACTATTTGTTTTTACTTGAGGATGCGCGAGGAATGTGTGGTTGACTGCATAACTACTGTGGAGTATAAGAATCGTTTGGATAAATGTAGAGTAGAGATTGTAATGTCCTACGACGAGCGTGAAGATGTTCATAAAAGTAAATGTAAGGAACGTAGCATGTACTTACCTACATATTGTTAGTCTCTGTTTACCTCCGACTTTAAGTAGGTATTTATTAATTAAAAAATATTATAATTGGTAATACATATTGGTTTATTAAATATATTAATGTGAATTAAATGGGAATGTATTGAATGTCGAAATTCACTTACATGTATTTAGTGGTTAATTAAATTCTGGAGCGAATATTGACGTGCATGTAATTAATATGTTATTACTATCTACGAGTATATTTAAATTTTCAATTTAGTTAGTTCTATCTATGGTGTATGGTATCAGGGTAAGAAAGAACTCGTAAAACGTTGATTTCAGACTGACGACTTATTTTATCAACCTACATATTCTTCAACCGCAACCTAGATCTTATATATATTTATACAAGTACACTGCAGCACTGAACCAGCGCCCACCAACCTAGCGCTCTACATCGTAACCTGTTAATACGTCGACAAACGGTCTCTCAACTTAAGTCGCTGGAGCTACTTTACAACTACCCTAATTCAGTCCCTGCATGCAATCGTATTTCATCGGGCCTTTAGCTTCACTGTCCCACATTCGGAACTATTAATATTAGATCTTATCAGCGAAAGCTTTATTTCATTCCTCTTAGCTTGAAGCGGTATCACTGGATCGTATACCTATAGAGTCATTTCGGTGATCCTTACACATTTTTCATAATTATATCTGGGCTCAACATGCCAAGTTGTGTAAGTGATCTTCCTGATTTTGTAATCACTTTATGTCTACTAAACTCGTAAAAATGAGGACAAAATCTGTTATCTAATCCAGGTTACTCTACAGTTAAACGTTTCATGACGGATAAAAATAAATATTGAGAAGTGCCATACACGTTTTACGAGCACACCATAAACCAAACACGTATTACCTTTATTGTGTCCTACTAGCAAGCTCGGAGATAAACTATGTATTTAGGTTATAGACCAAGTCTTAAGATAATGAGCGATGACGTAGCTCAATCAAGCCGACCTAATTCTAGATGAGTATTCTGTTTGTCCTCATTGATTACGGCCTACGCAGCCTCCTTGACGTTGTGCGGCCGGCGTCAGATGTGGTGTGTCTTGTGGCGTCAGTATCTCCTTATGTGGTTACAACCCTTAAACAGATCTAGGTAAAACCAATCATTCGTCATTAACTACGATCGGTCTTAAGCCACATGGTATCAGGATTAACTCGGCTCCTCAGTATAAGTCTCGCCTCCCTTGTGCCGGGGCAGTATGTTTTGCCGCAGAGGTAGCCGCAGCTTTTGTCTTTGGTTATCTACCCAAATTTCTTTTTTATTCGTTCACTGCGCATCCCTGAATTCCTCAAATGTCTCCGAATAATTTGAATTGTCCGAAATCCGTGAATGTTTGTATTTAATTTAAGTACTGTGTACTGTACATACTGATGTTTCTTATGTTCTTCAGATGGGAAAGAGATTGCAGTTGTGACTAGCTAACATTCTTGCTACACGGCTTAGTAAAATATGACGTATATTACAAAAAAAAATGCTTTGCAGTGTTCATTTTACCGTATAAAGCAGTCAACTGTGCTAGACATTTTATTTCTTTTATTTGTTGGCTTTAAAATAAATACTATCGGTAGGATAGCCATTTAGCTGGGAGCCCCTCGTACCGTACATTGATTGATCATATAGCGAGCATCTGATTTCCCTGTGGGTTGCAGCGGTCAATCGGTACCGCCCCGGCCTTGGATCGCTCTCTACCTGCATCTTGAATCCCTGGTAGTCCCGGATCAAGCAACTCTAAGCATTTATAAGTACTTCTATTTATCTACTACATACTTATAGGTTTGTATGGCCGACTTACACGATGGCACTTTGCATATCCTGTTTTCACAGACTTGAACGGAAAGTAACTAATTCGTCATACCATTGATAAGCAAACATCACCCCTCAACAATTCAAAGGTAATTCTTATGCGCAAGTACATACCTTATATTTAGCATCGTTAATTTAAATGAGAACACAGTAAAAATCCTGGTCGGACAGAATCTCAAATAATATTGTGTATAGAGAGAATACTAAACGAAGAATGTAGTCTCTACTGGTTGTTCAGTCGTCCTTCAGGTTCGGCTACATAGTGTTGCAGATGTCCACCCTCCGCGCCGACTATCAATTAGGACCGGATTGTTATTCCCGGCACACGTCCACATTACGCAAATAAGGAGGAAGGCGCCGGGAAGGACAACGAATAACTTCGGGGACTTATAAAAGTATACTCCGGCGGACCCGATTGAAAAGACATTTCGCGTCTTATCTACTCCAATGATTCCCGAGGCTTTGATGTTTATTTTAAATCCTGCGCTGCCTTTTATATACAGCATTTATACGTGTGTAGGGATTCGTTAATCCGTAAGTAATCGCTGTGAACTCGAATATTATTTAAATGTAGCTCCAATAATGGAAACACCGATACATCCAAATCACCGTATAATCCTAACGATGTTTTATTTGCCGGTAACCATGGGAATAACGGACAACAGTCCTGTGGATGGCTCTCGTCTCATTAGCTTTACCAATAAAATAATTGAGAGTTTCAGTAGCGGGGTCGGTAGGGGTCGGGGGGAGTCGCGCGCCCGGGACCTTTCAGTGATCGGCCGCCCGCCCCGGCGCCTGTACGCGTCTCGCGCGTTCCCGCGGTCCACGACACCTCCACGTCATGTATGTTGAATGTTCAGTACCAGGGTACCATAACACAACAGTGATTAATTTATTCCATACATCAGTGGTGTTTACATTCGACAACCGCGCCCCGTACTGCCTATTCCGGCCGTCGAGATTGTGATATTGTGGAGGATACGTAATACATAGATCGTCCTATCGTGTTACCTTCGATTGATTATGATATCCGTGTATAGTGTTTGTGTAACATCGCGTATAGTCCACACTATTTATGGGATAACTTGATGGAGATGACGGTCAAATTCTTCATATTTGCTCAAATATGGGTCTGCATATAATATAAAACTCTATACTTGTTGTACAGATTTCGGATTTTACGTCCTAAATGATTATTTGATTTTTACCGTAACAAGAAATAAAAACCTTCACCTGTCAATCGCTTAGAGATTGAAAATACTTTTCAGCGTTGATTCAAAGAACACTTTACCAATTCTGTTTGTCATTCTGCCCCTGAAATGAGTTACATTTCATACACTAACGGCAGTAGACTCTCAAAATGATGAGCGGATACAGGAGGTACAATTTCAGTAATAGCTTTGTCACATCGCATTAACACTTTTTTACATTCTATACTCAAACAAATGTCATAACATTATACCTTTTCCTAATTAAACTTTCCTTGTTATGACCGAGTCAACAAACCGCCGCTGGTGTGATGAATGGACTGACCCGCTTCCATTATGCAATAGTTAAAACTGCCACGTGTTGATGCGTTAGGTGGCAAACAAATGAGGACATGCACAACACATCAAACTTGCTCCCCTGGCGGGCTCGGACTCGAGTATCGGAAATCTTAGTAATTTCCGGACTCGCAGCCCTGGAGACTACACAAGTTGTTCGCAGGACATGCGTGTGAGACAACTAATTAGCAACTTGTCACTTGGCTGCTAGTCTCCTAGTATCGCTCACTCGCCGCTTTACTTCTACTTATCGTATGGTTGATGAACCTAGGCCGATAGACGATGTTTTCCTTCACCGTTTTTTGCAACTGATAACTAATTTATAGTACGCACGTGAATTCGACAAGACATAGGTGCGTGCTGGGGTTTGAACTTGCGAGCTTTGACTTGGCACTCCAATGGTCATACCACTCGGCTATCACTGCTATTACTAACTACTAATGTATGCAGAATAAAGGTCTAGTTGCGCATGACCGATGTTCGGAATACATCTTATCTAAAGTAATGAAATAGGTAAATCTGAAATAATGCAGTATCATCAACACATACTAGAATATAAAAATGTACACAACGCGAGAATACCCTAATATCCTATTTACACACTGAGGTGTTCTTACATATATTCATACATAACATTTAGAACTACTTGACTGTATTAATGAAAGTCCTTATTTTAAAGTAGCTCTATCATATTTACATATATTATGTAAAATCATTGTGATTTCTCCCTTCACGTCATGGCGTAAAAGCGCGATTCTCTCTGACTGCGTCGTTCAGTCGCTTTTTATTTTATCACATGCTGATGACTTTATGAATAGTAAAAGTTAGTTTGTTAGGTATTCAAATGGATTGAATTGTCTGTAGGTAGCACTTGGTTATTGTTATGACGCGCGTTCACTACATATGTATTGTAATAAACGTGGTTTATCGGACGCCGCGCGCCGTGGCTGGCGCCTGTCTGTCTTTATTAGTGCAGTACTGGCCTCTTTTAGGCCGTACATTAATTATTTGTATTTCTCTAGAATCGTCTGACAACACGAAATCAGTTGACGGCCGGTCTGTTATCACAACGTTTTCCCCTGTAGTTTTTGTATCTGGCAAACTGACACTATCTATATCTAACATTTTAACAATACGTTCTTCGGGTACAATACAATAAAGCATTGGCATGATGAGAAAAAAATATTGTATTTACTGTGTATTATTGCAATAATAATAAAAGGCAGCATGTTTATTTATAGGTTGCGTACAACAGCCGCCCCATCACATTACGCTATTGAAGTGAACAGCTTCTATATATTACTCACTAAATAACCGCGCAGCTTCTAGTCAGGTCTGCGTTTCGAATGAAGTTTCGTCCTCGTACATAACATAGATACACCTAGTCAAGCACTTCCTTTGATGAAACGCAAAGAGATTTACACAGTATAAAAAATGTGTCGCAGGCTTTATTTATTTTGCTTCAAAAGATTTCACATGAAAGGTACAAAATCTTTACGTACCTACCTATATGTGTCTATGTAGATACATAGAACGTATTTGTTAGAAAATGATGGGCTTTTATATATGTTGTGGGGACAAATGTTTTTTCGTAAGGATTAATAAATTTGAGGTCGATTGACATCGGCGACCTTCTGCCGCGCCGTTAGATGCCCCTTGAATCGCTTGCGATCGGAATAAACGCGCAAAATGAAGGGGATTTAAGAAGGAAGCGATACATATTTTGTGGAAATGGTACGTGTTGCCTGCTAGCGGGTTTTCGTAGAAGACAGAAAGGTAACCAACACCCGAGTTGTGTAGATTATTGGGAATATATTGCTTGATTGTAACGTTCAGAAAAAATGCTGAATAATGTATAAAATCGGTGGTATCGACTAACTCGGTGACTCTTAGTAGAAAAGCGACTAGTCGGTACTTTCAATTAAATTACTAGACCTTTTATAAATGTCAGACTAAACAAAAATTGCAGATTCTTTCCGAGCGCTGGAATCAAAGTGGACCGTTACAAACGTTAATAGAATTTCATTCCAATACATCACAAATGGGTTTTGGTTCACCACTAACCATTTTTAAATCCGTCGTAATCGTTTTCTACATTAGTGCCGTCAATCGATTTTGAACTTTATTACTAGGTGATCACGTATTTCATTGGGGTGCAATATCTCGGCGTCCCGCTACAAGAGTTATGCCCCACATTTGTCGGCGCGCCGTAATCAACGGATCTTTTTTATCTTGGTGCGGGTCCCGTCCCTCTGCGGGTAATGCGGGAATCCCGTCAGTGTGCCGCTGACCTCGCGGGCCCCGCCGACGTCGATGACCCACCTTACCTCTGTATTGCTGCCTCTTGCTAAACATAATCGTTGAAATCCCTCTCTTATCCTCTTGAGTTATCTGTATCGGGTATGATTTGGTTTTGATAAATGCGTCCATGAAAGGCTGTGCGCGGTTAGCTTCATAAAACATAATGTAGACCTGAAAATGTCAGCGTAGGACTGTAGTCTGTAGGTACATTAAGCTAGCGTTCGCCCTTGGCTGCGCCCACGTGCCAGACGCACGGCTCAGTGCCTCTGAATGCCCGGGCGCCGACGATATAATAGTGGAAGAGTTTTTGGTGTTTACGCGCTCCAAGTTTGTAGGGCCATTGAAATTAATTACATTAATTACTTTATAAATGTCTGTATTGTTAGTATTGTGGAACACTTATTTAAATCAAATCAATTTATTAAAGGCGTATTTTGTGTATTGTGTCGTGGTACAAGGTAGGTGCTGTCTTGTCCCCCGCTGTACTATTTAAACATGAATGTTTTACGTTTTATCGAGCGTGACGAACGGCCTGTTGTTGCGGCGGCTGCAAATTATCAAATGTCGCCGATCTATTGCTGTATGTATTGCCATGTCAAACTACCCTCACTCACATACAGAGTGCTGTGCATGGGGGAATGTCAGGCAGATTGACCGGACTGTGGTGGAAGCAATCTACTTATGACTCAATTATTATTTAGCCAGGAGTTCTGTATGTACTCGTACACGAGCTCGGGGAAGTCAATGATGTGTTGAGCCACAACTCAACGACGTTCCTACGCGGTTTGTTGAACTGTGATCCACTTGCCGAGGATCAGAAAAAGAACTATTGGAAGAAAACATACATATTATATTTTACTTTAATAATGTTCCTGAGTGTTATCCATATTATTTACTATATACTCCGGTTTCACTCGCGCTGAAAATTAGCGTATATAGTAAGTATTATATTAATTTAAAACTAATTAAAAGACAATTCACATTCGTTTTAGGATTCATCTCTCAGGTATTAATAATGTAAAGCAGTACTTACAGCTTTGTTACAAGCTAACAACACAGATTAAAACTTCAGCCGTCTAGCAATTAGAAAATGTGTAATGTAAATACGAGACTCATCAACCTTTGTTAATTACTAAACGTTAATAATGTATTGTTCACATTATTATCTCTCGAGCTAGACCTTTAGTATCAAGTTCTGATAAAATAAATAATTAAAATGGCTTACAATGCTCCAGTTTTGATGATGTGTGAATAGTCATATATTTTATTATAGTTAGCCTGGATATACGACGTTTGAAGACTCAGCTTCTTTGATATGATCAGCAAAGAAATAAACAAAGTAAATTAATTCGTGAAAGCTTAATTTGTGTGTTCAGCACCACGAACGTCGAAATAAAATATTGAAGCCTCACAACGCCGCCACAATAAAGAGATTCCAATAGCCAGCGTCTAAATGAAAAGACTAGACTGCGGTGATTGCAATACGATGGAAAACGAATACTAATTGTTTAAAGTTCTTTTCAGTTTGCAAAAACTTCCATTTCCATTCTGTTAATTTTGAATTATAGAGGCAGACGGGGCGTGGTATTCGAGTATTTTTATTAAGTTTGCATATTCTTTTACCTTAACTTCATTTGTAAGTGAAATTACTAGTTTTCACAGTACACATAAACATGTCGTAGAGGCTACGTAGCCACGCTCTACGTCGTAGCTTTCGCATGCTACGTTAGCCGTAGCGTATATCGTAGCGAATGTGTAGCATCTACAGTTCTGTGTAGCTTTCAAGCGTAGCAAGTGTTCGTGCCTAAGATTTATGAACAAGCTTGAAGCTTCAGATATGAATTGTTTCTACTATGAGTTAAACATTATAAATAGTAGAATATTCTATACACTTTTAATTGCTTACAGCCTATTTAATTGACTTTATCAACGTGCTTTAAATTCTGCCATTACGGTGTGTGTGAGTGTGTAAACTACTCAAAGTATGTTGTTTGTGTATAAAATACTTATACATGTGACAGTCGGATTGCTTGGGATTTTGTTGAGCTGTATCTGCCTTCCGGCTTTAGTTCAGGGGAGCGGTGTAGGTGCGGATTTCGTTCACGTCTATGCAATATTTATCTTTAAGAAGTTTTTAACTTTGTATAATTCTAAATGATCGAATGTCTAGTCGTAGCCACAAGCTGTCGATTCCTAGCGACGTTCCTGACATTTTCACTTCCTTTACTCTCATTACATTATAAAAATAATATTTTTGGTCCTCATATTCTTCTAATATGAATGTAATCGGATAATAATTGTAGATTTACAGGCTTTATATACATATTATTGTGTATGCGTTTCACAGACATGCAATTCACACATATACAAATATCTGGAAATGTTAGCGTATGTATGTACATGTGTGATCTGAGGATGACACATATTTTTGTCGCATGCGGTTATAAAACCCAACCCTTAGCGCAGCAGTCCAGTCGCTTAGCCACTGTGTCAATCAGGACATCTTCTCGTGTCGAGTCCGTTCCCCGGAGCCTCCCGAGCCCCGGTATTCCAGTCATGTAACCGTCCGAGCGTTACTCCTGTAGGATTGCTATTACTCCGACGTGTTCTTCGTAAACTTATTCAAAGTTTTTGTTTTACATTTTCAGTTGTTTGTGTATATATTTATTATTTAGTATGGAGTTGTTCTGTGAACAGATGTTCGAGCGGTGATTGTTTTGTACAAGTTCGTCGCTTTTATGTGCTTATATGTTTTATGTAGGTATTATAATCATCTTCATGTCCGCCCAAAGACGTTCAAAGGTTATAGGCCAACCAGCGTCAGGTCCACCGTTCTAGAGCTTTTGTAGAGCATATGTAGCAAATGAGAACTCTTATAACAGTACAGTTTAACATGTGGAAGCGAGACGTGCACGCGCCGCTACGTGCAGTGTAATGTACGCCGCATTCGCTTCCTCAACGTAAACTGTCCTGCTTCAAGAGTTCATGGTAAGGGGGCGGGTATACGTTGTCTTTAATATTAGGAATATAAATAAATATTTAGGTTCCTTTATCTTAACCTGTAAGTTATAGGTATACTTAAGTGTTAGTTGGTTAATAATAAATTAATAGACACAATGCCATTTTAAGTCGTCGTCAATTGTATTGTTAGAATTTTCATTTGTGAAATGTAAATCCGTTTCGGAGAAGTGAACCTGTGTGTTCAGTAACTTGAAGTAACTCTCGTAGTGTAACTGTGTTGAGCGCAGCATTGTTGTTAGCTAATCATGTGAATCAGAAGATCGCTCCCGAAACATTCGGCGCCGTTTAATCTCGAGGGTATTAATGTGACAAGCATTATCTTGTGTTTGTTTTAACGACTAAATAAGTCGGATGGCTACGTAATAAAATAGACGGGATAAAATTGTTTATGCATAAAATATAATAGAGTAAGTTTTTAGAATTTTTTACTAGATCTCGAATCCTAGTATCTTAGGCGCTACTTAGCTTAAGTTCATATATTAATTGACATGAATAGACACCTCGTCCTATTGATACCCCGGGGTGTGACACGATGCCCCAGTTGTAAGTAGTGCGTGAACACTGAAGAGCGGCTGATCATTAATCACCAGCATCACGGCGTGTTTGGTGACGTCAAAGAGTCAATGTTTGTCTCGCGTTCAGTTCGACACGTGTCGCGGTGGCCGGCGCAAGGGTTAAGTTTAATAAGGTTATACGTTATTAATATAGGTGCAATCTAATTTATTACAAGGGATTAAGTTTTATCGTAATGTTTTAATGCTAAATAGGTAGGCTTTTTATGTAAGTAAATTATTGTTTAAATTTAAACTGCTACGCAGCAGACAATTAAAAAACTTTTAATCGCGGTCACACGGTGACCGCGGAGGCGTTCAAAAGGTTAAATAATATTATGGCATTCAGCCAGCCTTAATCCAAACAGTTTTAGATTAAAGGCTTACATAATAAGTGTATCATTCACAACGCATCTATAATTATATAAATCCGTGTATAACTTGCACCTACAGCCGTTCTCATCAGCCAGTCTCACGACAACTCGGCACGTCTTTACCTATAGTGACACACGCAAACTAACTAACTAGTTAGATCACAACTCTAACGATCAAAACGTATTGTTACGTCACACGAGTACACAAACCAGCTAACTAGCCAATTTCTTTAGTACCAGCTATGTTCCTGATACCTATATGAATATATTTATGTGGTATAGGCACATACTGATTCATAATATGAATGTAATACGTAAACAGTTGTAAACGTCGTCACGGTATGAAGTGAAAAGGATTTATATTATTGTAGGAGCTGCGAGACCCTCATTGTATCCGTATGCACGCACCTGTTACCGAGCGTATTGTAAATATATACATTTGTTATGTCGACGCGTTCGCAAATTTAATATTTGAGAATATCAGAGATTAATGTGCGCGTATTACAATAAAACAGGTCGACACGTGTGCAATACAATATTATACGCTATTCAACTAGACAACACAATAGGTATTGATATTGCTTTTTGGTAACAACGAGTAGGTACCTACAGTTCAGGCAAATTATTTTAATTAACTATGTTGTATTGTTCAGTACAACGCGAAATTCTCTGCAGTAAATTTAAATCTTTAAAATGTTTGTGCATTTATGTTGTTATCAGTTTAGCTGGTATTACTGAGGCATATTCTGCGATCGTGAACAAAATAACAACCGCCGATATCCCTGTAGCCGTAACCGTTTAAACGCGAGGCGAGGCGTGTAGCGCGCAACTTTATCCTGTTTAGTCTACAAATAATAAAAACTCCAGAATAGAATGCAGTATGTTAGTTGTGAGCGCCGTTTCCTTTATACTTGAAGGTCTTCCGTACAAAAATAAACAAAAATGGCGGCGGGACTCCCTGCTAAAGGGGAATGTTGTGTTTATGGAAAACAGTATGTAGGAGGCTGTTATTGCTTAGTTGGAAGTTTGTGTTTGTACTCCATACAACGTGCGGTCGTATGGTAAGTAGGACTAGAGCCGACACCGCGCGCCGGCTTCTCAACATGTGTCGTCGACAGCTCGCGTGCACTCCTTATACCTAAATATTTCCCGTAATTAAATCGTGGGATACACTATTGTTACGTTGAAACAGAACTTTGAATAGAACAGATCTCGAAACTACTGCCAGTTATTTCAACTGTGTGGAGCAGGACAGATACAGCGACGAAAACAGGGTCAGCTCAACATGTGCCAGGAATAGTTGGCTGCCGGCAAGATTGAGCAGTTTAACACACGTGCCTGTGAGCAATATCCTGTGCGAACTGTCGAGTGGCCGGCATGCCACCATAACGATACAACTTACGTCTCGCCCAACAAAAACCTTTCCACACAAAGTGAAAATATTCATAAACAGCCGCAAGTGATGCCGGCAAAGTATACGAACATCACGAGCGATGTAAGAACTTTTAAAACTTTTAGGACCAAGATATGATGAGATACAAAGAGGTGATGAAAAAAGAAGATTGCGAAGTTACGTGCGTCGTGTTTGTACTGTATATGAACAAAGTTTGCACTGTCAACGTTTAACTCAAACACACTGGATGCTGATCGGATCAATACTGCAATGACAGACGTAGGTTACACACGCCACGACACGTGTATCCTTACACCGATTTATATAAACAGGCTCTAAACATATTTACATATGTTCACGTGTTTAAACAAACAGCTGAATCTCTGAACAAAGCTCACCTGAAGAGTTGTGAAATGTTAATCAGAAATTAAAACGCTGGAAATCCTTTGCCGCGTAGAGCTTAATTAATTATGAAACGAATCAATTAAATACGTGAACGGATTACATGGTATGGTTTTAGTACGTCATCGGCAGCTAATGACCTAATCATACGAACTAAATGGCTGAATATTAATGTGTGTGTGTTCACACAGTATGGGCGACATTAATATATAAGCTCGATCCTTTGTTTTATGCTGAGTTGTTTAGTGTGCAGCACTTCAGATTTATTAGATTTAGATTTTCGTATATTTATTGCAAAGCTTTCAGAAATATTATTTACAACAGCTTTATGTATGCTTCTACTCGACCACTAAGGGTGAGGTGTGGGTACACCTCACCCTCAGTGGTATATTTAGTCGGTTAAGAGTCGCTTCTAGAAAAAGGTGAGCCTACTGCCATTTGTCAAGGCATACTTATACTAAAAATTATGACGTAATAAATAACATTAGATAATCAATAAGGCTAGAACACTGCCTTAATATTTGATGAGTAAAGAAGTCAAAGTGTCAGTGTTATCGTTGTATAACCGCAGATTAGCGTGGCAGTGGCGTTTCAAACAGCGCAGTAACTGATCGTCATTTGTCGGTTTTAAAACTGTGCCTTTGTGCTCTTTGTAGGGAGATTTTTAGAGTTCCTGCCTTTAATTATGTGTTCCAGTGGAACTGGGTCGAGGGAATGGTGCCTCGGGGCCGAGGGTCGCCAGAATTAATGACTATGAAAGAACGGATTGAAATTTTCGGACGGCAATTAAGTACTGTATAGATATTGGGGTGGGATCGAAGCTAGGTTAAAGGTTGTGGGCTAATTCTGTTGAGCATACATGTCCCTTGTGAGGGTAGCGTGTAATATATTGGAATTTAAAATCAATTAATTGGATGTTTGGATTAAGGCTGCCTCTTGGTGTGATGTCTACTGGAAGTGATTACGCCCTGCAGTTAAAAAAAAAATGGATATTTATTTTGATGAAAAATAGAACAAGAGTAGAATACAATCGAATTATCTATTAATTAATATTATGATTATGATACTAACGTAGTGATGTAAGGACGTGTAGTACAAAGAAAAAAAATATTTTCTAAAAGCGTCTTGTCTCACTTACAGTACCTACCTATAGGTATACCTGTCTGCTCCCCCGACTCAACCTCAATATCATATTACCACAAACGCCTCGTATAAAGTTACTTTATTATTTTTAAGTTAGATGATTTATAGATCAGGTGGGATCTGATATCTTCAAACTCGTAGAAGGCTTAAAAAGTTGAAAGTTATACTTTTCAACTTAAAAGGAATCATACTTGAGAGCTCACACAATTTCACTGCGGATTAAGTTACTGTTTCCAACTTGGATTTTGTCTAAGTTTTAGATGTTAGATAGCTTTGAACAAGAGTCGCGTGAACCAGGAATTTTATTATAGGTATCCACTTTTGCTAGTACAAGGAAATTGGACAAAAAGCTTGTAATTAAGAGTCCTTCTGAAAAGTACACTACCGCCGCACTCAGAGACGGTAATGATTATTTAAACTGACACTAAAGATTATTAAGATATGTAAAGATTTCACAAAGAAAACCTTTACTTAGTAATAACTATTGTATTCTGAAAGTAAAAAAGTATTGTTCAGGGACTTAGTACACTATTTCTGTGTACGATGTCGTTATTTCTGTATTTTCTCGGTCTGCACGAGAAGGAGACGGCGTCTGGATTGATGATCGAACAGATTACCTTTTGTTGTGCTGAGTTCTTTAAAGAAACATTTACTTATTGAAAGTACTTTACTTGAAGAGGTTTTAAAGATGGTCCGATAAAGGGGACTTCAAAAAGCTTCTATTTTATAGCTTTGATAATGAACTCCCAAGTTTTAATGAAAATGCACAGCTTTTGCTTCGTGATGATACAATTACGTTTGTATTGAGGTGCTAGGTAAACTTCTGCCACTTTTAGTTTGTCTTATTTTAAGAAGGTCGTAAACGTTTCCTATCTATTCTTAAATCGAGGCATGCAATAAGGCAAGTGATTCATCTCTGTCACAGCGCGCTTCTATAAACCGTATCTACTCGCTTGGTGTAGGTACCTATACTATACTATTCTCCTGTTCCGGACGATATATAAACCTGTGAACATGTCATCGGTCCGCACTTGCTTCTTTTGTCACATATTTGTTGGTTTTCTTGAAGGCATAATACAGTTAATTTGGTGTCGCACAATAGCGCAGTGTTGATGTTTACGCAGGCGCCGCCGGTGTCACGCGCGCCGCTGCCTCGCCGCAGTTTGTTTAGGACCTTCATGTTTGTTTGTCTTTGTTATTTTATCTTATGCTTGCGATTGTTTCACTCTATTATATAGTCGTAGTTATGACTGTGGTTTTCACAGAAAGTTTGATAATATTTGCATGTTACCTGCAACTTTTCTTAACAACAAAATAGTATCGCTGATTAAACAGTCTGTGAATTACATATTTGTGTTAGATAATCAAATAGCTGTTCGTTCGAACGTATTACCAACATCGAATATTCTGCGCATAACAAACGTGTGGTAAGCAAACTGTCCGCGTCATTTGCGCCGAGTAACCAGTTCCCAAGAAACGACGTAATCCCCTCTAAAATGTAAATGGCGAGTCCGTCTGTTTGCTCGCTAATCTCCGCGCCCCGGCGCCGGTTATCTCGCTTGCTACACGGCTGGAGCCAGCGGGAGCTGCGCGCGCCGCCGCCGTCATTAGCATCATCAAAGTAAATGATATCGTTTTACGATCACTTGAGTTTATACGCCGCTTACCATATTTTCTTTACTCTTGTCGACGCGACTCGAGAGTGGCGATCATAAGCGTTGTCATTTAATATTAATATTTCTAAGATGGCAGTTGCCAACAACGGTAGGCAGGTACCTAATGTTAATTTTGTTTGTTGTTACGGGATGTAGTGTGATTTAATTAGTAGGTTTTTGTGCTAGTGCGTCTTATTTTACTTCAATCTTTTATCTTTGGAGGGGAAGTCGTCTTATCTCTCATATACAAGCCATGAAAATGTATTATTTATATTTTTATTTTTGTTGAGACATTTATGTTGACTTAGTTTAAACGCTTTCCTCGGTGTTTTTTCTTGAAGATTTGAATAATTATAATTCAAGCTTATTACAATTGCACCCCGAGAGTATTAGATATACATATTTTATTTTACGCCAACGCAGCGGCGTACGGCGTACAATTCAACGTTTCTAGGTTAAGAGCGCAGCCGCGGGCGTATGAGATAAATACTTAATGGTGGCAAGAAACACGAACCCGCAGCCGCCGCCGCCGCCGCGCGCCGCCCGTGACGGATCGAGTGTCTCTCACAAAACGAACGCTATTCATCACATCGATGCTGCGACGAGGCAAATACATTAATATCGGCGTATCACGGCGCCCATCGACCATTACTACTAATCTACATCACAGTAGCTCGGGCTTACACGACATTAACATTGTACTCATAAAGTACCCCAACTTAACGCGCTTAACTTGGACGAACGTACCCTTTGTCACGCCGCGCTCCAATCTCAACTCTATTGTATTTATATAGAGTGCTATATTGTATCTCCTTACAAATAGTAAGATGTTTGATTGAAAATCCGTAATTGCACGATTTGCAAAGATTGTCGGATGGGGCTCAGTACGGAGGTGATTAGGGGAAACTCCTCGGAACCTATTGTCTAAGCTCTTTATTACCTGGTTTTAGTTAAATTGGTTTTTTATTGTAATTCAAAGTAGAATTAGCTCGCTAAGTGATTCGATGTGTTAACAAAGTCGGTTTACAGTAATGTACGCAAATGTTTAGTAACGTGAATATTATATCTGCTAAACGTGGTCTGTGAAATTCAAAAGGTAAATAGCGCTTGACCTTACTTGTGTCAAAGTTTGGGTAAAGTTAAATTTGTAAAGGCTTACATTACAAGATTAAACGGCTTTAAATCTTACAGAAGAAATATTTATCTAAAGAGATGAAAGCTTTAGCGTCCTGTTAATATTGTCATGGACGCTTTGAGCTCCAAGTCTGGAATAACTTGCTGCTTCAACTTAAGTCTTAATGATCTTTTTATATGTGCGTTCATTTATTTAATTCGTGCATGAACAAGTGTTGAGCCACCACAAAATAACAAAGTCGTGTCAGCGTTACGTTGACAAAGGATAATTAATTAAAGCTTATTCAAAATCTGCTATTATAATTCAGATGACGCAAATTATGTACGTTCATTTTTGAATAAATTATCGTAACATTTTCGTACTAGAATAAGTTTTACATATTAATCATTTAATCATCATCACATTGTTCCCTATCGTCTTTATAAAAAGTACCATAATCGTGCGTACTTTGGGTAATAAAAGTACAAAGGAAGAAATTCGGTAAAGACATCAATATAAACTTTTCATTGAATCACATTCCTGTTTTATAGATACCTACTAACTTGAATGACTTTAGTCTAAATCGTTTTTCCGAGAAGCATTAATGTTCTATCTACTGTCTAGATCGACGAGAGCATCCCAAAGTTCTCGACGTATGTATCGTCCCGTGGGAGCAGGCATGGTACCCACTACTTCTGCCCCCCGCGAGCTACATGATACATGAGTCACGTGTTAACTCGCTCACGTTTATCGACGCTCATTACCGGGAGCACCTGAACGATGTTCTATTAACATCTTCGCTCCATCTACTATTAATTACTTACTGGAATACCGGTATTCATAAGAGGTATACCGACGACTCTATCTATTGAAAATGTAGACAAAAGTTTGATACAGGTCTGTGTCATTGACTGCGGTGCTCTCAAACATACAACTTTGGGTAGATATTACTTAGTACATCGTGAGTCAGATGAGAATAGGTTCGTTTACTTTTTATATGTAGGTAGAGATATTCTCAGGTAAGATAGGTTTGTCACTTTTCCTACGTGGGAATTTAATAGTTGAGGTGTGTAGAAGTAATTTACCTAAATAATGGGAAAAATCACACACGGTCATCCGATCCCAAACTAGGCAGAACCTGTACTATGGCAGCCAGACAACTGATAAACATACTTATATTTCTAAATACATACATATTATGGATAAATTACACCCAGACCCAGAACAAATGATTATGCTCATCACACTAAAATTTGTGCTGGGTGGGAATCGTATCCACGACCTCCGGTTTAGCAGTCAGGGTCACTAACCACCAACAGGCCAGTCAAATAAAATAAAATAAACAGTATATCTATACCTACCCCATTCCGACAGTCTGTTCCGGTATGCAACCGAATCAGACGGTATTATTCAGTCAAACATCTGAACACAAACAGAGCGGGTCTGTTATCTTTCAATTATTGTCATTAAGAGGAAATTATGAGAAAATATTGCGAAATAATTGGCAAAGGTTCAGAAATAACAGCCATTAGATGTTTACAATGAGTTTATTTATAGACGAAATAACTGTTCGTTGTGTTGAACTAATTAATACTCTGGGTTTAATCGTCACCGATTTGGATAATTACTTTAGGTTATGACTGTTTATTATTTTAAAAGTAGATGGCATGGATATAACTGTCATTCCTGGTAAACATCTACCTAACTTGATAATAAACATATAGTCACCTACCTGACGCTGTTGCCTCCGATACTAAATTCCGGTTATTTTTGCGACTCAAATACAGCCGCCGTAATACCCAAAAATTGTAGCAATATTGACATAAAAAATCAAAATTATATCACGTCGATTTCCGATTCGTATTTTGAGAAAATTGTTCGCGTCCTATATAGCTAATATAATACAATAGTAGGTAGGTAGGTAAGTGTGTCGTTCGATTGAATACGTCGTGATTGAACGTCGGTACGTGAGGAGATAAAATCCCGCGATCCCGTCTCACAATGAGGCCAATCAGTCGGGAATGAGTTTGTTGTTATACCGGCTTACACGTCCTATCGGCCATGTTTGTGCTGCCATATAAATACACACTCGTTAACATCTATATGTTAATTATGCTGAGAGCTTCTGCGGTTACACATAATTATTTAGGTTGATTTTGTTTGCCAATGAATCTCAATAACTTAAAACGTTTCATGGTTTCAATCATTATCGTTATTCGTTGTTCGATCATTTCAAATGTTCTCGTGTTATGTTATTGGCGTGTAAAATGTTTTAGCCGTTAAACACTTTTGTATGCAAAACACTCGATGTTTGGAATGATTCTATTTAAATCGCGGCGCGGATACACGCGTCGTATGTAAATCACCGGCGCGCCACCATAACTGCTGGCTGGACGCCGCATGCCGTTTGTTTCCTACAAATGTTGTTAAAAATGATAAATGGACGGACCCGAATTCGATTTTGTTAATATATTCCGTTTTACTACATTTACTTTTAAACAAATAGGGCCATTAATAATGCCAGGCCACGTAAACACCACTGATGTATCAATTTTATACCAAAACGATACGTCACTACCATAATTAATTTGACAGGTACATCTCGTGCCAAATTGTGTGCCAAAAAGTGTAAGTGCAGTATGGAAGTATACATTATAGTTGGAATGGCTGTGTTGATCTATACGTTCGTAACGTTACTGCTGAATAGTGAGTGCTGGAATCCGGAACACCAGAAATGTCAGTGCGAGGAGTGTAAGAGCCTCTGCAGTGGTACCCGCGCCATCACCCCGTCGGTTCTGTCGGTATCGTCGCGCATCGATGTGATTGAGCGCCCGTGAACATCACCTCCTGCACCGCACTGATTACCTAGTACTAAACATAGTTCAAGTAATTCTAATTATTCATCAAGTGTTTGGTTTATTAAATAAGGAGGCCATTGGAGGCTTTTAGTGACGTTATTAATAGTGACAAATAAATAATACAAAAAGTGAGTGTTTGAAATATAAGAAGGCAGTGCACAGTCGAAGCAGAGCGATGAGTTGTTAGGTTGGCGGGCATGGACCCGCTGGCGAGGCTCATGGAAGGCGCTCCGCTGCCGGGCGTGCTGGGCGCCACGCGGGACGCGCGGCCACGCGGCGCGCTGGTGCACGCCAGCCTGGCTGCCGCGCCCGCCATCGGCGACAAGAAGGGCCGCCACCTCACCGGCACCTTCTGCCTCACCGGCGACACCATGGAGGGCATCATACAGTGCCTCGTTTTCCTCAAAGCGTTCTCGGTGAGTTACACTTATCCATGCTGAACTGTCCGCCACAACTCGGTCCGCACCGACAACAAACACTGCAGGTATATTTACAAAAGGCTCGCAGTTTGATTAGACTCACCTTCCACATTACTGCTGTTCCCGAGTTTGTACATTTTAATTGTATGCATAATTATCATGGAATAATATGGTTGTTTACCTTCCTGGGATCCCTTGTGTATTAATTCCGGTGACTACGCTTGTTCTTATTTAAAATTCTTAAATTTATTTTTATTATAGGTATAATTCTGAGGTACCTACTGGTTTGCAGGAAAAAATTACATTTCTTTCAAACTTAAAACGTCACAGCTGATCAGTCTAAAATTGAAAACGATTTCAAATGATGTTAGGTATTAATTGTTCGTATTACTAGGATAATGGCTCGGAAAGAGGATTATGTGCTCTAGCAGCCTTCCAACTAGAGCTCTATGTTTAGTGGGACTGGGTCCAATGTCGGTGCGAGCCGGGCCCCGGGAAATACACAAGACAAGGAGCTTAGCAGAGGCGAGGATCTTTGTCAGTTATTAATGAACGCAGAAATTACCCGAGGAGTTTACTCCGCCTATTTAGTTAATATTGTTTTTAGGATAATACCCGCTATTTGCTTCTTTAAACACTATTTTTAGTTGGATCAGCCGCCCGTAAGGATCGATAATGGGAATATTTTATGATTGTCCCACTATTAAACTTTTGAAAATTTCTTGATTGATTAATAACTTCATTCGCATACTAGGTACGAATTAAATATATATTATTTAAATGACTCCCCTGAAACTTAATTGTAGGTATTAATCTCTGAAAAACACTTCAATAAAATACTTACCAAATAATAGCTACCCTTATGACTGTTACTATCCAAGAAATATACATTGAAATAGCATTCTATTGAAACCCAAGGTGTCAAGCACAGTCGGAGGTCGGCTCCCAAATACCTCGAGTGCCGTTAATTATATCCGTCGATGTCAGAAATCGCGCGGATCCGACGAGCCGTGGGTCGACGCCAGTAATATCTTACGAGGATTATTAAGAAGAGTTACGCTATCCGATTTCTATTACAAGTAATCCTCCGGCAGTACCCTTAGGTCTCTACTTACTTGTGTATTGGATCATTTGATCATATTAGACCCTTTTCTTTGACCGCGGACTTTAATGCGCTTTTCGTGAGTCGTTTTACGTCATATAACTTAAAGACTTACCAGTTACCACTATCACATAAAGTCTTGTAGTTGGGTATTAATAAAATTCATTTATTTATTAGTCAACTCTCAATTTAATAAACATAATATAGGCATTAAGATGATACATAATAGGTATTGAAGATATTAGATATTGAGAGTCTAGATCGTGAGGCATACGGCACAACTAAGAGATTTTTCAACGGTGTGTAAAGCCATGTCAGATGCCTACAGGCAGTTTATACTTCGTCACCAACTTCATCAACCATACAATACGAAGAAGAGGCAGGGACCCAACTAATCTTCATTTATTTATAAAGATTTTTAATACGTCTACTGTCAAACGTAGCGTGATGCGTGATAGGCAGCAGTAGGACATGATACTATCTTTAAAACACTTATGGTTGTTAATTCTAGTCAGTTTCGGTGTAGGAGGGAACAATTTTGCGTTTATGAACAACAAGCTTCCGCCCGCGACTTCGCCCGCGTGGATTTCGAATGTTTTATAGCCTACATCCTTCTTCGATAAATGGGCTCTCTAACACTAAAATAATTTTTCAAATCGGACCTGCAGTTTCTGAGATTAGCGCGTTCAAGCAAACAAACTCTTCAGCTTTATATTATTATAGAATTAAATATATAAGTATAGATTAACCAAGCAAAAGGTGATGATTTAAAAGTTCTCAATCAACAAGCAGCGATTCAGGTTTAGAATAAACCTGAATCGCTGCTTGTTTTTGTGTTGAAACCTGTTTCAATAAGAAGCATCTTAAAATCGAGCTCGATCGGTGGCGATAGCAGCAGCCTGTGAGTACCACTCCCAGCCCCGCACGCTCGCTCATCGCGCTCGGTCGGTCTCTCCCGGCGTGTTTGACAAACATTCTTACAGAAAACGGAATAAGGAGGTCGCCCATCCATTGCCTGGAGCCGCAGTCCATGAAAATATTTGCCAACGTTATAACACGCTCGGCACACAAAATATACAGATGGAATTCCACACGAGGTTTCCACTAGCTTTATTTATGAAGTCGGCGCAGAAACTGAATTAATTCAGTGTTCAACATGAGACTTACATTCGTTTGACGATTTACATTATGATATTATGAAGGGTAAAATCGATGTTACCGCATATCGTCTTTCGATTTAGTAGCTTATTTATTTTATGATGCTAAAAATCTTTATTTGGGATTTCTCTATCTTTTTTCTTCGTCGCAATTAAGCATGAAATGTAAGTATAATACATAGTGCCGGCAGCTCCCGTAGGTATTGTGGAAAAGCCTAAACCCTATTTGAATTAACATTTATATGTTTCAGTACATTTAAATTTTATGTTAAATCGCATACCCACAAGAAATCGTAACGAGGAAAAAAGAGAAGAATGGGCCGGACATTAAAAGTGTGCAAAAAGGTTCTCGAGCAAGTAAGCGTGTAACCGCGAGCGTCTCGGCGCTTTAAAAACGGTCATAATTGAGTTAAGCTCTTTACGTTGCTGCTCACCTGGTACGAGAGCTATGCTTTTGACATTCTCTTACATTTCAACAATGCGAATCATTTGCTTGTTTGTTTCGTTAATTTGTGAATATATTTTTACTCACAGCTAGCTATTTGATTTCTAAAACTCGGTTTCCAAACGGCTAACGTCAGTCTAAGTTGTTGATTTTTCAATTGGGCGGTGTGCATATTGTTTCGGCGAATATTCATATCAAAATCATACGAGTGCCGGATTAAAATATTACGTGCAGCGAGACTATGAACAAAAAACTTCTACAAAAACCGGTAAATATTTAAGCATAATTAATGCTGTTGGAATTACTTTGTTTTTAAAATACTCGTACACCTGAGAGTTACGATCAAAGTTCGTTCCTTATACATTTCTTGTTATAATGTTCGCCACAATTTCTAAAAGAATGCAATAAACCAACATTTATTAAAAGGAGCCCTGCATACCGGCATTACCGGCGGGCGTAAATCCGCGAACATGATATTTGGTAATATGTTTGTGTATTACGAAATACCGTAACACGTCATTGTGAAGCAGGCGGCGTATGTATTTTCATTTGCCATAATACTTTTTGACAGCCACGTGTTTTTTGTATTCATACTCATTAGAATGCCGACAAAGGAAAGCGCACCGTTACGGAGGCTAGAGAAACCGGGAGAGTACGTGCCGGGAGGGAATAGCAGCCTCTCGGGGGTGACGCGGCTGGTCGGTGCCGCGTACGACTGTAGTGTGTACAATGCTACGCGTACCTACGAGGAAACGTTCCAATGTAAACCATTGCTAACCTTTTTATGAAGTGATGTGAAACGAGTTTTGAGATTTTTCTTTTATTTTAATCGACTGGCGAAAGTCATAGTTTCTTGCTAATTATAGTTAAGGAAAAGAACTAGGCGTAAGTTCTGTTTAATTTTACATAGGTAAAAGGAATATTTACACTTGATGGCTGATCTTCCGCATTGTGTCAGCTTTTATTAATTCGAAAACGGATCGAGAGGTTTTATATACCTTCATTTTTATCAAATATTTTTCATGTCACACAGTAGTTTTGATTACGCCCGCGGGTAGGCGATCCCATAAAACACAATCAGTGAGAAGCTATTCTAATGTAGATATGACATTATATGTTTCCTTTTACATAGAGAAACATATTCATGTTTGCTTTTACCCGAATTGCACTAAAATATTTGTGGGAGCTGGCAAGTCGAGCATCACGTGCGCTGTTTATTTACTCCAGCGTTTAATAAATAATACTGCAACCTTCCTTATATTACACTCGCTACATTCTCATGATCGGAGAGATGAAACACCTATGAAGAAGTTCACAACCTTACTTCCAACACTAGGTGACTACGGATTCGAAACAGTTTGACGCGGCTTGAGTATTTATCAATACACATAAATAAAATTAGAGTGTCTGTTTGTAACATCAAAATAACATTTTTTACTCATGCATAAGATACTATACACGATACACAACAAAAATGAAATTGTTTTTTTTGTCTGTCTATTTTTCCGGCTTATCTCCGGAACGGCTGGACCGATTTTGACAAGACTTTCACTGGAAGATAGCTGATAACCCGGGGTCTGATCTAAAAATGATATGACATTAATACCTATATAATTTTAAATGACACGTTCAAAGTAACTTCAGGGCGTCTATCAGGACAGGTCGACTCAAGCCTGCGTTGGATTTTTTCTTAAAAATATAAATCTGACTTGTAAAAGTGTTTGTGAAAACCTATTTACAGAAATAAATCATTTATTCATTTAATCTTTCTGATGACAAGTTAAAATGGCGGTTTCTGTTAAAGTAATAATTTATTATATCTATTAACACATGTGCGCCTCTTGCGGAACGTTCTCACCATTATTACACTATTTATTAGGGTTCGAGAACACGTAAAGAATCATCCTTTACTGACCGAAGCATTTTCTCAACTTATAACGACGCCTGCCTGTTTAAAAGCATTGTTCGTGCGAACTGCGTACCTGAGTGGCATATGTTCTAGATTTACTTGTTTCTATCAAGTAATAGGTACATCCACACTGGGCTCTAACTAAAGGACCTCAATACCGGCGATTTGAAAAGAAGTCCTTCTTTCATGTAACTAACGGTTTGCAACTTTGATATAATTATATATTGCTGAATATTAGTCTCTCCGGACAAATGCTTACGATACTGTTGTGTAGCTATCATCTATAGGCTATCTATCACTGTAGTAGCTTTTGTGGTGATAGAACTTGACTAACCTTCCGCTCTTAGTTATTATCTTCAATAATATACATGCATGTTGTAAAATAAAGATAAACTCAGACACATCAATGACTATTTCATTAACATTCTCTTTACATATCTAGCTGCTTAATAGCCACTAAATTCCGTCACCAACCCCAAGAGCGAAAGTTCAAAATCTTAATGACTCCGCCAAGATACATCTTCCACATAGTTCAATTGTAATGAAGTCATTAAGCTGACCGACTATTAAAGCCGAGTACATGGCGATATTTAGCGCGCGGCTATAACACGGCTATGAAATATACGAGTCAAGTTGGCTGATTTATCGACAAAGTTGCCAGTGTGAAGGCCACGCCAGCGTTCATTAATTTACGGCAGACACTCGCCTTTCACTTATCATATAACTTTTTTTAATTTAGACCAAACGTTTCCCTGTTATTTGTTTGACACTTGAACCCATTATGTTATGACAGAACGTATTTAGTTGGTACAAATAAATTGCTCCGAGTAAATGAGTGGATTATATAGTATTTGCTGTCCCGCATCCGGCTGTCAGTCTCGTGGGGGTCGTAAAAGGCATCCGATGAATTTTAGCGATATGAGGAACTAAGAAGCGTTCTCCGGTGTAGTGCAGATGTAGGCAAACCGCTTTTATGGTCCAATAAAAACATTACAAATTTACAACACTCCGCCTTCTGGTTTAAAAGTATGCCTAACCTAACCTATGTACTCGTATTTATAATTATTTACAAATTAGAACTCATGAAGAACGACACGAGAAGAAGTATGTACGATGTTATTATATCAGAGGTATAGGTATGTATATAACATTAGACAGCTAAATAAAAATGAGAGATAATTAACATTCCGAGCCCGCGTTGTTTGACTTCGAAACAGACGTCAAGCAATAACTAACAGAAAAACACAGAATTCATAAACAATAAGGAGCGTTCGTTAGGAATTCATTAAGAAACATGATGAGACCTAAAAGTAATTACGGTTTGGGAGTTGTTGTTGTTGCCTCATATTTTATATTATTCCAAATGAGAGGGTGCTCCGTGTACTCGAATACTTGAATATTTCATTGTTCCTCTCTCTTCATGATTCCTTGGTACATATTTAATGAGTCCCGCCATGTTTTAACGTCTCCAGTAAGAAACGCCCGCTGTATGCCTATGACGGTGAGTTCGTACTTCGTACTCTTTAATTGGAACAAGAATTTATTTTTGGTATCATTAAGTTCTCATTCGATCTGCTAGTCTATCGATTAGTCCATTTATATAATTATTGTCTGAAATTACTTATAAAAAGGGAACTTCGAAGAAAATTAGCAAGTCCAATTGTAACTAAGACATGCCAAAAAATACCTGGCTGCTTCAATGATATCGGCACCTTCGTCGATCGCGAGGTTGACAGTGGCCGGGCCCGATTTAAATTCACCAACTGGATTTTAATGGACTCCGGCCAAATCGGTGTTTTGGGAGTTCTTACTTAGATTATGAATAAAACATTGTGTCTAGGGTGGCGGGGCGCGGGGCGACGCCGGAAGCGAGCTTACTCCGTGTACTAACTTAAGAATTATCAGAAATGAGCCGAGATATTAAGCTGATAATATTCTCAAGTAACACCGCAGCACCTGCGCGCCTGTGATATCCGATGGAAATCCGTGAGGTAATGTAATCAGCAAATGACGGTTAATTTTGTAATTTTCCCTGACGTAACCGACATGGAAAGTTTATCAAGGGGAAATCAAAATAACCAACTTTATCGAAGTTCGTGTTCTTTGAAGTCGGAAGTCTGTCTATTCTCATCAAGTTGTTCAGCGTCCATATTTTTGCACAATGTGGTTTCTACTTGTATAGTTCGCTGAAGCTGTAAAGGCACGTTATTTTATTCGTTTTTTGTTTGCAAAAACTCGAGTGCTTTCGTATCGATATATTTCTAATGAAATGCAAATACATGTGTACACACGCAGCGTCAATGCATTGACGTGTCCAGGGCATTGTCACATTGTCACCGGCTCGTCTCTAGCCGGCCATCCCCCCGCGTGCCCTCTGCCTACTCTTTGTTACCGGTGACGTCGGCGACAAAGGGTTGCCCTCCATTAGCACACCCACTTGCGACTATCTCCGGTGTTTTCTTTTCATTTCCCATTACTACCCCCTCAACCCTACCGTCGCCCGTGCTCTATATCCAGCGTTTTAAGGTAATTGGCCTGACAGACCGTAAACACGTCTCGTAAACGTTATTGTTATGAAAGGTCGCTCTTAATGTTATTCATAGCTCTTTTCGGCAGCTCCTGTCCGTACCTGCCTTGACGTTGTTAATTTATGCCAAAATATTATTATTAGACCTTATTTACATTATTATTATTATTATTAACTCATTGGAGGTTAGAAGAGGCCTTGATCAACTCACAGTTGCCTGTAAAATCCTTAGAGGGCGTATTGATAGTCCAGAGCTACTTGGCCTTTTCTGTCGACTATTTGTTCCCGACAAATACATTAGTCACCGTCAGAGACGCCGACATAACTTGTTCGCGCAACCACCATGTAGAACTGTCGCCAGAGCTGAGTCACCAGTGTGCCGTACCCTTGTGATGCTCAACGCCCTCCTAACTGCCTATCCTGAATGTGATGTGTTTGCAGATGAATGGAGCAGAATTATGCGTGTATGTCTGATGTTCTGTGAGAGAAAGTATGCAAGAGTGTCTACTATTCCGTGTTAGTTCTTAATATTGTTGATATCATGTACTATATTGTTTCTATGTTAATTAATGTAATTGGCGTTACGCCGTTTTAATTAACTATAAATAAATAAATAAATAATTAAATATTATAAGCCCGTATTGTCCCACTGCAGGGCAAAGGCCTCCCTTCCCTCCTTCCACTTGTCTCTGTCTTTTATTTACATTAGCAACTTATTATTTGATTACACCTACATACCTACATACCTAGCCCCTTATTCATAAAAAATTACAATTTAAAACCATGGATTAAGTTATACCTGTCACTGTTGTTTGCATGACAGAGAATAGAGATGTCAATATACTTAAAACGGGCTTAAGTTAATACAGGTATTATCCTCGTTGTGAATAAGAGGAAGCGGGTATAAGCCACGTCTCTTTTTACCTGTTGTTCTATATTCTCTCCTTATGTAACAACAATGCATGTTGGCTGTCGTATTGGTTCACAACCCCGATGTTACGAATACTTTTTCATCCATTCAAAAATCTTAGACGTAGCAGGCATCGTTCATCGGAATTCGGATGTCATGGCTAACCGATCGCTCACTTAGACCTTATCACATGGACCAAAGTTCTGCTGGTGGGAAAACAAGACATACATAACGGTAATTGAACAAACATTAGATGGTTTTCGGTTATCAGTATTTGTTGAACTCGTATTTATTTTGTGTCTGTTTTGACAGACAATACAAAGAGCTGTTGAATAATTGAGAAGATATTGGGGCTCTATATTATTCTATATCTTGTTGATCTTAATAACTTATGATAGCTGATCTTGCGTGTCTTAGCCCGCTGTTATATGCTTTTAATATTTTTAAAGGAAGGAGATGTTTCATTTTTATATGGGACTCCAGCAATATCATGTACCTACCTTTTAGCGAAGTTTTAGGGAAACTAACCGCTGAATAGAGTAAAGTAACATCTTTTTCATAACATCGCGTGTTTTTTGTGCACATTTTTAATATTAAAAATATTTGACGTTTGTCATTTGTCATGACAGCTCCAAAGAATGGTTGTAAAGATGACGTTTATATAACCTAGAAATATTTGATAATTATCAGAACTTAGTTGAGTTCAAAAGTACACTTTAGAAAGTAGATTGATTTTTTTTTTTAACTAAGAAATCGTCAGACTTGGTTATAATTAATCAAAAACATGTATAAGATAATAATTTAACAATTGTTAATAGTACAAGAACACATACCATTTATTATCGTCTACGTGCTATCGTGTTTTGATGTGACATGATTTCAGAACGAAAGAAGATTATGCAAAATATGAGACGCCATGTTGAATAATATGGCAATAATTGAAAATCTATTACTTTGTATACACAACAAATCAGGCACGAACTTATATTTTTGCTCAATTAGCGGTATATTTTCTTATTTTTCGATAAATTTACAAACGATGGCCGAAAGTGAAGCATCTTATTTGTCAATTACAGTTGTAAATTAGAGAATTCATATATGTACTTTGATACTATATGGAATTGTTATTGTTATCTTCTATTTAACCCATTAACGTAGTCTTTATGTTAAGTTGTAACATTAATATTTATGTAAAGGCCAGCAGAGACCATCTTCATCTAGTTTTGTTATGACTTGGTACCAGCGAGATTGATTGTTATTCCGGGAATGTTGCTAGTTGCCAGCCTCTCGTCGGTGGCGGCGTCGTTCACTCCGACGCGGTATGCTCTCCTGGTATCTTAACTTAGTGTTCCCTTCCTAGTTTAAGTGATTATTATGTTATACAACTGACTTGCGACTTGAGTGATGTACGCATAACGAGAATATAGATTACGAAACGTTTAAATGCTCCAATTTTAGAACATCAATCAGGTATAACCGCAACTCCGCTTAACATTGTTCTTACTCCTATTTACGAGTGGGTATATATGTCCAGGATATAATAATATCTATAATATTAACGTCATTTTCCTAACCTTTTCCCTTGCTTTGTATATTGCTATTTTAATTAACTATTTATTTTTCAAACTCTCTTCGCCCCCTTGACAAGTGGCAAAACGCTGACGAATATAAATCGAATATAATGATAAATGTATGGGAATGACATTATGTTTCGACTATGTTATCGATAACATATCAAACCAATATATTTTTCATACTATTCGTCAAGCGTTTTGCCACTTGGCTGGCATTTAGCAAAATCTTGTTTTGTTTGTTTTGTTTTTAGGTAATAAGTAGGTTCTCTATTAAGCAAGGGCGTTGCGTACTCACAATAAAACTAGTTATACAAAGTTTTACGTAATACCTTTATTACAATATTCCAGAGTACATAGGTATTACGTTACTGATTTAATAATTCCGTACACTGAAACAATAATACATGGGTACAACAGTATTGTTTCTGATAAAGAACCTATTAAAATGGCGCAGGGTATCGCTGATCAAATTACAAATTGTTATAATGAAATGTAATGGTTTTGTTTCATATTTTTATTGGAGGGGAAAGTATCAGCTTCTGGCTATTATATTAAAGTGTTGCCTTGGTGAAACTTATCGTTTTATTACTGTGTGGAATTTGGATGAAAACATATAAAATAATTGATTAAAGAACTGATATATCATTGTATTGCATGATTTTATGACTCAATGTGCGCGTACTTTGCGCGCGCAACCATTTTCCGACGCTTTCCCGGAATTCAAAGTAGTTCATGTCCTTTTCCAAGATTCAAACTATGTCTATACTACATGCCACCTATTTGGTTCTGCGGTGTATGCGAGATATTATTACCAACATTACCTTCGTACTTATAGTAGTGTAGGTTGACGAAGCCCACTGTGCCACGATTAAATTATAAAATGCGATATAATGTAGTGCAGCGTACATGACGAAATGAACAAGTCCTGTGTATTATTGCATAGCATACGTACACCATGGTGCCTATATTACGTCCTAGCTCCGAAATTATAAAATGGTCTTCTATCTATACCTTAAGTTATTGCATTCCATTCTCTCGATAACAAAAGCTCTTCGCGCTAGCACTGAATTCTAACTCGTATTGTGGAAACTCCTATATTGATACCCTTACTCGTGAAAAGCAATAAAAGTATTACTGAGTTATCGCTCTTGATTAATAAGAGATAAAGATTGCCATGTATTAGTTTTAACCAACAAAATTAAGTAATGTAAAAGTATTGTGAATACAACGCGTTGGTTGCCATTTTGCTGTACTAACGCTCGTAATACATTTTTATTTGACAACATAAAAGTCAGTTTGTTGCGTATTGCATTCGATCCCCATTATATTGAAAATAAATCCATTTCGAATCGTAGTATTAATAATAGGGGCCCATGGGAAATACGAGCGGCGCACAGACAGGTATTTGGCTCTAAAAGTCGGGCGAAATCCATTTTTTTTGTTTTAGTTAGACGCCGTTTTTTATTATTCCTCGAAATACAATGGTATCTCCTACTACCAATAGCGTGAACCCGACGCGCTAGAGCCTTTCCCCTGCTCCATGCGCTCAGTCGGAAATTACCGTTCGCTTGCCGTGGTCGTGTAATTATTCGATACGCTCAAATTTCATTATTTTCAAATATTAAATTTATGGTGAAAAAGTCAATTTCTTTTGAATTTCTACTATGGATTTTACACAACCAGGTATGTACTTATTATTTTATTTAGTTTTGTTATGAAAAGAGGGAGTTTTCGTACCTTTAGCTCCATTAGTATATAATTCTTAAAAAGTCCTATAAAATAAGCAATTCAAAAAATCTTTAAGCGTTTTAAAGTATTTCTGAGCATTTCTAAGTAAAAATGTATATGGTTTGTTTTAGAATAGACTCTATAGTATTCTAAAATACGTAAAATAGCCACCCTAACGCACCCCTCTATTTTTGGCAATTTTTTTGCATGAACTCAAAAAACCACGTGTTGTTTCTTTTTTATGAAAATTAGTTTATTTTGTTTCCAGGCTCTTCTGGGATGCGGGTATTAACTAGAAACGATTTAATAACTATCATGGAACGCTCCAATGCTTCAACTTTCAATGAAAAGTTGGAATTTATGGAGTTGGAACTTCTCCGTCAATACTCTGAAGATGACCCAAACATTGCCGATGCAAAGCACAAGTTGTCAATTATACGTCACCAATTCAAGCAGAAATGGTCAGCTGCCCGCAATACCAAAGCCAGATTCCTAGAAGCGAACAAAGAATGGCTCAAGGGCACCATATCGCTACCAAAAGCAGGTACCTATTTACGTTAACAATTCTTTTGTTTCGAAAATTATTATATTTCATGGAATTTTAGCAGTGACTAAAGGTTTATCTTTTGTTATAGGATTAAGTCCAGGTAGACCTCAAAAGTCGTTTTCAGACTTATGTGAAAGGAATAAAAGGCGAAAAACTGAAATTCTTCGAACATCTGACTTAGATGTGCTGGCATACGCAACACAAATGAAATTGCGAGAAACTGGCGAAGTCGAAGCATCAAAAATCGTAAAGGTCCTTACCAGAAGCCCCCGGAAAGCAAAAAAATATACAGCAACGATAAAAGAGCAAGCAGCTAAACAAGAAAAAGAAGTTTCAACGAAATTGGCACACCTTCGTTCCTTGTTTATGTTTGTTGAAGCTGGGCTTACCCAGGCCCAATACGAAGTGGTTCGAGACACAAATCCAGGCTTTTACCCATGCTATTCGATTCTAAAGAAGTTGAAGAAAGAATGTTACCCCGAAATTCACAGCATAACTGAGACCTGTGCCGAAGTAAGGGTGCAAAGCTTAATGGATCACACCATAAAGCGATTATTATTGCATCTTGGTGAGGAGGTCTTGGAGCAACTGACTGAATCTGAAAAGCAGTCCTTTCTGCTCATCAGCAAATGGGGCTGTGACGGATCTCAGCAGATTCAATATAAAATGAAATTTGCAAATGAGACTGATTCCGACGCCAACATTTTTCAAAGTTCTGTCGTTCCACTCCAACTAGTCTATGGAACGGAAAGAAAAATTATATGGCAAAACCCAACTCCGTCATCACCACGATATTGCAGACCAATACGCATACGATTTGTGAAAGAAAACACTGACGTGACTAATGAGGAAATCGAGTACGTAGAAAATCAAATAAAAGAACTGAGCAAGACCAAGATCGACGACATATCCGTCAAACATAAAATAGTTTTTACCATGGTGGACGGCAAGGTATGTAACGCAGCAACCCATACCAAATCAACCATGAGATGTTACATATGTGGCGCCACATCCTCCGATTTCAACGACCTTACAAAAGAAAGGCCCTGCAATACGGAAAACATGCGATTTGGTCTATCTTTGCTGCACGCTCGAATAAGATTTTTCGAGAGCATACTGCATGTAGCTTATAAATTACCAGTCATGAAGTGGAGGGCTCGCCTGACTGCCGAAGAGAAGAAACTAGTGGAGACACGAAAAAAAGAAATCCAAACCAAGTTTCGTGAACAACTAGGATTACTAGTAGATATTCCAAAGGCTAACTTTGGAAACACGAATGATGGGAATACCAGCAGGCGATTTTTCGATGAATACGAGAAAGCTGCAGAAATAACTGGGATTGACCAGAATTTAATCTACCGATTAAAAGTAATCCTAGACACCATGTGCTGCGGGATAAAAATTAACATCCAAAAGTTCGAAATTTACTGCAAAGAAACTGCTGAATTGTACGTTTCTTTGTACAAGTTTCATCCAATGTCGCCGACATTACATAAGGTGTTGAGTCATGGGGCAGCCGTGATAAAGGAGGCGATTCTGCCAATCGGGCAACTGTCTGAAGAAGCTGCAGAAGCCCGCAATAAGCACATTCGAGCGTTTCGGCTAAACTACGCCCGAAAATTTTCGAGAGTAGCCTGCAACACAGACGTTTTAAATAGGTTGCTCTTGACATCAGACCCCTTGCTGACGGGAATGAGGAACGCTAAACATAAAAGAAAGAGTCTTCTTTCAGTGGATACCATGAATCTTTTGGAGGAAAATGATATTTGCAATATTAGTGTTGAAAATTACTCTGAAGATGATGAAAATTAGAAATAAAATTTGTTAAGAATAATGTTTGCCTTTTTTTTTACTCTATTATACCACAAAATAGAACGAAATACTTTAATAATACTATAAAACGCAAACAATATTTTTGTCCGACTTTTAGGGCCAAATACCTGTCTGTGCGGCGGTTCTAGCGAGGTAGGTGGCGTCTCGAGGCACCGCGCCGTAGGAAATGTATAGTATAGGCGGCATTAAGGCTGTGCTTCCGCCTCCATTTATACTGTTTACAAATGTTTGTCCCTTTGTTCGAAGTAATTGAGCTCTGCTGTTTCATGCGCCCCGTGTACCGACTAGCAATGAACCACCACGATACATTTATTTTTCCAACCCTAGCTCCAAGGTAAATGCGGGGTTTCTTCGTTAATTCTGAATAGGGTTATTCATAACGAACATTTGTTTAGACTCCTGCTTAAATTGAACAGGTTTTTCTGGACTGTGCATAGTTAATGATAAATTAATCTTAATATTTATGTATTGACCTGATTGGCGCAGTGGCTAAGCGATTGGACTGCTGTGCTGTTGCGGGTTCGATTCCCGCACGGGGCAAAATTTGTGCGAACCGCAGATGGTTGTCCCGAGTCTGGGTATTTGTGTAATGTGTATGTGATATTTCATGTTTGTGAAACGCACTCACGACACAAAAGAAATTCCTAGTGTGGGGCGACGTTTTTTTAAAAACTAAAAAAAAGTAAGAAGCAACCGTGCAAGTTTTGTTATGCAGGTTGAGAAGTAAAGAAACTAAGTCAATCTTAGGTGTGTACTTCCAGATGTCCATAGTACCTAATGAACGTTATCTTTAATTAAGTAAATGTACACAATTACACTTCCAGTTATAGAACGTACCTATGTTAACTATCTCATTTCCTTCAAAGCTTATCAAACTTTATTAAAATATGCAGGCACTTAGGTGTTATAATATTAGTACTAGGAAACAAAAGCTTGTAGTTTTGAATCTCTTTTTAGCAATGCATAACAGCTTAACAGCATGATTCACAATTAGTTAGGCATACACGAATTCACTGTAGCCTTTAGTCACGAATTTATTACTTTAGTTGCTCCACTTTGAAAAGGAAGAAATATTTTTGTTCAAACCCATATTTTTAAATTGCTTTTTTAATTCCTGCTAATCTTGAAGTCCTGGTGCTAAAATTCCCAGTACCAGCGAGCACGGTGGCTTAAAATGAACGCTAGTTCAAAGTTACAAAGGAAGCCAGCATAAAGTGAAATAATTTGATTGACGGCAAGATCAAAGGGTAGTAAAATCTTTCCAAATTATCAGTTTGCCACACAATCACAACAGTCGGAAGTGCAAACTTTGATCGCGGCTGAGGCGGAGGCGTTGATGCCAGAAATGGAAATGGTAAATAATTTAGGGCGTTACTCGAAATCAAATTACGTCGCCCCCGCCAACTTTCACAATTGTGAATGGGAAAATATTTGCAGCTAACTCTGCGGCCGACAGTTTGATTGCGTATTGATTGAGCTCGTCTCCGCGACGTGCCGAATCTTCTGGCCATACCAACCCGCGGATGAATAATTAAGCCTAGCTAGTTCTTTTCTATATGGCTTTAATAAATGGGCAGATCGCGTGACCGTCGTGAGCTTTTTAGTTTAATTGTGTGGCAATTGACAATCTTAATCCTAAGATTTTTTTACTTTTCCGTCACAAATTTTTCTTACCCTCAGTACTTACTTAAGTACTTTTTAAAAACTTTTGCTCCACCTTTGAATAGCCCATTTTCTTGTCTGTGTTTAAAAGACTATATTTTCTTTATTGTACAATTAGTGGAAATAAGTTTTAAACATGTTACAATTTCAAAAGATTATTTAAATGAAGACCTAATTATTACAACAATACAATATATTTGAACTTTGAAGATAAGATCCTAATAACATGTTAAAGTTATCTAATACGGGTTACCATATTATTATATTACACAAACGTTGGGTCTGGCGGGGTTGAGAAAAATCTCAATCCCGAGCTCCAATCTCCGGTCAATAGATTGTTATGATGACCGGGCAGGATCCGACACCGGCCGCACACACCTACATAAACTTATCATAAGTGACCGCCTCACCCGTGGATACGAAATACACCTTGTTTGTGATGTTACCTCCGTATCTATTTATTAGTTTCAAATTGTGTCCGAGAAACAAATACATTGCATAAATTTGATTGCACTCATGCTTTGTGTTTAATGCTATTGATACATTGCGTTTGTTCTGTTTCAGGTAACTACACACTGATCTGTTTTATGCTTATGGTAACGTACATTTAATAAGCTTGGATATCATTATTCTTTTAAACTAATATGTGACCAAATTTTTTGCATATTTAGACAAACACTGAGTTAGTTTCATTGTCACCAATATAAAATACGTGAAAAGCGTGTGTGTGGTGCGCGGTTACTTCCTAAATGCAAGCCGGAGTTTTGTTTGTCGAACAAATTGGAAAAAGCCCGGCGAGCGCGTGCGGCGCTGTGACGAGTGTTTATTGACTGACCTCGAGAGTTCCTACCGGCACCTCGGACTGACGTCCAGCCAGCACACAGGGGCGTAGGCCACTTGATCTACTCCGCCGAGGATTTATCGACCGCCTATTAACGTGTTTTTGATCGTTTCATAAAAATACCTACCACCATTCTTCTTCACGTATGGTTGATGAACAACCTGGTGTCAGAGTTTAAACCGCATGTAGGCCTCTGACATGGCTTTACACAACGTTAAATCTCTCAGGAGTGCTGGTTCCCTCACGATGCTTTCCTTCACCGGTTTTAGCAACTGATAATTAATTTATAGTACGCTCATGAATTCGAAATTGAATTTATAATAAGTCGTTACAATCGAATTAGTTTCGATCCAGTGGCTGGATACTGGATACTGGATACTCTGGCGGCATGCCATTTGCCCGGGTCTTGAAACACTAACAGCCGAGCCAAACACCGCTTTTACTCTCAAAACAGTACAGCTAAGTGAAAAGGGACGAGATTGATGACATTTCTTATCTCCATACAGTTTTCTGTACTTTTTCCTCAATCCGCTAAAAATACTGGATATATTTATCATACTTTATTTTAGACACATTTATTCAACGACTTTCCTTTTTTGGGGCATTACAAATACGACGGTGAATTGGAATTGCATCGATAGTTAATGATGTGTGAAAAAGCTTTTGTCATGGTTGCATCGATGCTGGAGTGGATTGAATTGTTCGCCGCGATTGTAATGACATGACAAGTATTTGCATCGCAGCGTGTGCTCTATCGTTTTATCCTCGTGCACTGCCGCTGGTGGCGACTAGCTCTATGTGCAAAGCTCGCGTTTTATGAATCAACATTATACGCATGCCGAGTATGAGAGCATCTCGTATTTGTCAAAGTTAAAGTATTCCTGTTCTAACTTTGTCAAGACTGACTGACGTTGTACTCGTACGTGTAGGAAGTAGGACCTTATGTGACGAGTAAGCTGTGTGTCGGGTCTTGTTTTCAGATTTATAAGACCAATTCCTCAAACCGCGGAATGAAAATGTTATTTGGTATAAATTCAAACACCGCGTTCGTATCTTAGCAATTAAAATCGGATTGCAATATTACGAGACTATTGAAATTTAAGCTTCTACTTCAAAATTAAATGTAGCATATTTCGTAATAGTGTTAGAAAAATGAACCTTACTGGGTTAAACATTAAGTTCATTTTATTGTTGTAACCGATATTATTTTGGCACCATTTGGGTGGATATTAATAATTTCCACTTTTCGATGGGAAGTACCTACTTAGGAGCAATGTAATAACTGGTTTATATTTTACTTGAGTAAATATCAAATATTTCGGAAGTGTGTTTACGTATTGTGCGGATGTTAATTAAATTTTAACGTTACACAAGGTTCCCCTAACACTGTTATAATTTTCCTTTGGGTAACTTTGTATGACTTAAAAGCCTCATATGTATTTATTGTTTCATACAACCCATTGATAAATCCATAATGTTAGTCAATCTTTGTTACGTTTTTGTTTACTTTATGATATTAATATAATTTTATCTAGGTAGGTATGTATTACAGATACCTTCCTAGAAAATTCTCGAATGCAGCTCCGTTAGTTAGACGAATTAAGTAAATTTCACAAACGGCTGAAAACCCAGTTCAAGTTTTCATACGGCGATTGTCCAATTTGGCAAATTTTAACCGGGCTGCTGCAAGCGCGGCAGGAGTGCACTGCAAATTGAATCTTGGCGTTAGCTATTCGTTATTTTGGCGGATTGCCGGATACCCCCGGCGGCAGCATCGCGCGCCCGGCTCGCCCGGCTCGCCCGGCCCTCCCGGCCTGCCCGCGCACCTTACACCATCTCACTCAACCCGCACCTGCCACCAGAGCTGATTTATTGAATTCCAATTATTTCAGGCCGTCAATACACGTACTCGAAGTGACTGACACCTTTCACTATCTGAATTTATATGATACAACATTTATCTTCCTCAAGTTTTTCACCACGTCCACGAAATATTGCTTTAAAAGCATCGACCTACACGCGATCTCCCTCAGCGACGAAAACCAAACCGTAAGGTAACAAATCAAAATGTGTTTCCGATAACCTCAGCAAAATATATACTGAATCTGTAGTGGTTCGTAAGTGGAGATTAAACTTGACAAGTTGATTGAGAAAAAATATAATGATGCCAGATAGAGAAATCACTTCGAATTGCGCACCGGTGGTTAGTTAGAGCAGCATGTGAACAGGTTTTATTTTTATTTCTGGTCCTCTTATTTCACTTTAATTTTCGAATTTATAAATTATTTGAATAAACTTGTGTTTGTCGACGCTCTCAGACGAAAGACTTAAAAATTAAATTAATTCGTCCGTGGTGTTGTATATACTGTAATATAACTGGAGCTGAAAGATCTTCGCTAAATCTTTCCTCCGACATGTCAACTCCTACACAGCATAGAGTTATCGCTGTCAGTACCCAGTTCCCGCGCGTCATCAGTCATGGTGGCGCGTTGTAATTGAGGAGCGGCTGCCGTGATGGATCGCTCTCAATTACCCACCGTTTTATGGTGTTCAGTAGGTATTAATCATTACTCTCATATTTTCCTCCTTCAGATGCCTTAGCTAATGCATGCACCGTTATATGAAGAGGTCATATAAGCAGCATCACGGTTCGTTAGTGCAACATGTACTGATACCAGGAACTCATATCGCGGCGGATGACGGCAGGGTTTCATTATCGACTGGTAGGCGACGCTCACGTCTCGTACCATATTGCAAAACTTTCCTTAATTGACATTCACAACAGTAACTGTCGCCTTAGAGGCGCGCCCCCTCCTACTCGTTATGATGCCTTAATTACCTTTTGTTCGTGACACGTACTTGGTTGTAAACAACTGCACTTCAAACATAATTAGCTACTTGTTTGCCTTCTTTAGCTTTCTCGAAGAGTACCTAAAACATGGATACGAACGTCCGCAGCAATTGCTTGTGTTAAATATATCACACAAATACATGATGTTGTTTACACAAAAAGTCCAACGACGTCGTAACAGTAAATCACGGTTTGACACTCGTTAACAAATTATTATGACTGCCGCCGGAATGACCGAAAAGTATAATGGTTGGCGGCAGGTGTCGGTTGTGGACGTTTCTGTCGTACTAAATCAGCTGACGCAGTGTGTAGTAACGAGGCAGTGAATTGACAAAAGTTACCAAATTCCTGGGCGGCGCGCGCTGGGAACGTAACGGGTGATTGACGAGCCGGCGGTGCGCGCCACTTCGTCTTAATTCTGTTTTTGCAGGCGCGCGGCGCCACCGCTACGTTTGTTTGTTGATGTGCGCACGGTTTTTGCTCGAAGAGTTGAAAGGATTTGCACGTGACGTCACCCAGACGTAGCTCTGGGTTTTGCATGTTATGGTCGCTGACGACATGAACTGTTATAACTTCCGTCGCTCTTCATCTCGTAGTGCATTCCAAAATCCCCAATAGGTTCTTAAAACCTTGGTTAACGTTTATATGTTAATAAAAAGGCTCGAAATTCCTCTCATCCGTATACTATTTTATAACATGCATATAGCTCGGGTTATTTCCAAAATGAGTGTACCTAATTGCTCTCTGCAGTGCTCTGGGCATGTTTCGCTAAAGATAAATCTGCTAAATTAACCGCCAGCCAAACAACGACTATGAATGTGCTGGATTTGAAGCTGTCCTACTATGAACGATGAACGTAAATTTATATGACTTGCTTTACTCGACAACATATGCACGACAATTTAAATGATACGGATTTAATTTTTAATTTGGTTCCATGATAGCGATTAAGAGATATACTACTCTGTGTAAAAAGTATCGGGAATATGTCAATAAAAAGACCCGCGTAAAAGAGGTCGTTCTAATTTTTTTACTGCATGTTGGTAGCACTGTACTGATTTAGCGCGCAAAGTTTGAGCGGGATCTGTCATTTAATTTGTTTTAAACAACACTTTTTGTTGGTCATAGTTTTGAGTTCTCGGCGATTTTTACAATGGAAAATATTGTTGAACAAAGAGTGTGCCTTAAATTTCGTGTTTCGAATGATATTTCATGTGGTGAATCACTAAAAATGTTGCGAAATACCTACGGCGAATCGTGTATATCGAAAACAAGGGCTTATGAATGGTATTTAGGGCTTATGAAACGCTTTTAAAGAAGGCCGAGAAGTAGTAGTAGACTTGCCTCGTTCTGGTAGACCTTCAACCGCTACGACCAAAGAAAACATCGACAGAATCAAGAAGCTAGTGCTCGAAAATCGACGTATGAGTCTGAGAGAGTTGGCTAGTGAGGTGAACATATCTTTTAAGTCCGTCCACAACATTCTCATTGACATTTTAGGCATGAAACGCGTCGCCGCTCGACTAGTTCCAAAAGAGCTCAATTTTGTTCAAAAAGCGCAGCGAAAGCATGTCGCTGAAGACATGGTTTCCCGAGCTTCCACGGATCCGACCTTTATGAAACGTATAATAACTGGCGACGAGACATGGGTTTATGAGTACGACATGCAAACAAGCCAACAGTCTTCAGAATGGCGTCTCGAAAACGAGCCGAAACCCAAAAAACCGCGGCAAAGTCGCTCCAAAATCAAGGTGATGCTGACAGTTTTTTTTTACTACCGTGGTGTGGTTCACTCCGAATTCCTTCCAGAGGGAGAAACAGTGAATAAAGAATATTATTTAGGCGTCATGAAGCGTTTGCGTAAGAGTATCCGCCGAAAACGTCCAGATTTGTGGCAACACAACTCATGGATGCTGCACCATGATAATGCACCATCACACACAGCCATTATAGTGAAAGAGTTTTTAGCGAAAAATTTAACAAAAGTTCTCGACCAAGCACCGTATTCACCTGATATGGCTCCGTCTGACTTTTTTTTATTTCCCAAGTTAAAATTACCACTTCGAGGAAAACGTTTTGAGTCGATAGAAGCCATAAAAGAAAATTCGCTGAATGAGCTAAAGGCCATACCGCAAATAGCCTATGAAAAATGTATGGAAGACTGGGTGAAGCGTTGGAAATGTTGTATTGCAAGCGATGGGGCCTACTTTGAGGGCGATAAAATAAATTTAGATGAATAATTTGTATTTTTTGTTTTATTGACAAATTCCCGATATTTAGTACACAGAATGTATACCTACCTACCATTGATAAATAATAAGTTAGAGCAAGTCAGATGTATCTGTTCGCTTAACTAAAGATGTCTAATGTCACTAGTACCTATAGTAAACATTACAGCTGGTCTGACTTACCGCGGAAAAATTCTTATTTCGTTCTCTTTTGATTCTTATCGAAAACCATTTCTCAGAATGGAATTTAATTGAAAGGCTACTACTATACGAGTACAAACCAATGTCTATCCTATAACTTGTACGATAAAATACAACGTATAATTTACTATTAAGTATTGAGTATGAGAGGCACAGAGAGGCATATTATTTGTAACATGGCTCTTAAAATAAAATAGTCAGTCAATATGTGATCGTAAACACGAGAGCAGCGCGCGGCCGTCACTAGCAGTGCATGCGAGGAGAGCACATCTATCAAGCTGTCAGTCACGGCTCCGTCCGGGGAGCCACCCCACTTCAGAGTCCACTCCCTCTTACCTTAGTGCCGAGGCGAGAGTACTGGACACTGGACACTCACTTAGCTCTACAGGGACTCAGTGACAATAATAGAACTCATGTGATATTTCAATTAAATCGTAATGCAGTGATAGTTAAATTAGGTACAGGTACGGGGATTCATCTGAATTCGCTTACTTATAAGAGTTATTCTTATTCTGAATTCGGTATACCTATTCAAAAACTTTATTCATTTTTGAATTACCGACACCTAATCGTTGTTTAAATATTATAATGTAGAGTTATTATTATTATTATTACAAGCCTGTAATGTCCCACTGCAGGGCAAAGGCCTCCCCATAATGTAGAGTGCATGTAAGTAAAGTTTTTGTTCATGTGTGAATGTTAAAAATGTTTGCCTCTGTTAGAAAGCTGCATGTAACGGATTTTCGTACTTATAAAAATATATTTTCGTCACTTAACAAAACTTAGCAGCGCTCGTCGCTCGCCGGCCCGTCCGCCCGCGCCCGTCTCCGAACAGGCGCACGGTGCTCGAGTCTCACACAAATCCGCCGTCAGCAGCGGATGTTGATAAATTGATTCATACTTATGTCGTATTGAACTCTCGTTAGCCCCGACTTCCCAAAGGAGCAACAACATGTGAAGTTCGCGAGCGCCCGGAGACCCCGCCTCCCTCGACATGCCTCAACTTTTTAATGTAAATAATATGCTTAGGTATCTATGTTCTACGCGCACATTTTTTCCAAGAGGATCCTGTTTTACATTTTAATAATATAATATACGAGGTTGTGGACCGCAAGCCAATTTATTTTGTTTGTGCCTTCGTCGCGTACCTTTACAAAGGCATAATTTGTTTTTATTGCCTCCAAATAAAATTGAACCAGATCTCATGGTCGTCCGAAGGTAATTTTGTTTATGATTCATTACGGCCTCACAATCCCTAAACCTTTATCATGTCTAGTTACTAGGCGCACATAAACTACACACAATATCATATTTATTGTAACCACAAGTGGTCTCGGATTATTGGGTAGGCCTGGTACTGGGAGATGAGGGTTTTTTGATGAGGGACGGCGGCGTTACGTTGTATATAATTCATTCCGTAATCTGCCACAATCTTCTAATGTCCTAGTGTCTGATCAGGTGCACGGAATGTCACAATGATTGTTGTTGTGTTATGTAGAATGATACAATTATTAAGGTTTATGCTTTAGGCACTTATAGGTATATTTTGTTCTGCACGTTTTTTATTTTATGCAGTAAATAATTCATTGTTTAAAATAACCAAAGTGTCTGGGGTATACTTGCCATAATTTATTGACTATTTAAACGAAAAACGTCGCATCCAGCGCCCCGTCCGGGCAGACGGTGATCCATTTTGGCGTTCAATTAACGTAATGAATTCAATTACACTGATAACTTTCACGAAGCTTAATTCAAATTTTGTACTCTATCTTGCAAAAAATTGGGTGAAGGAAACAAGAAGCCACTATTGATTATAGCTTCATTTAATAGGATTTGTAACAACTTTGCGGCCCACAATGAGTACCTAATATCGTATACCTAGAGATGAATATTGCCTACATCACACTAATATTATAAAGGCGAAAGTTTGTGAGTGTGTTTGTATGTTTTTTTATTTTGCAAAAATGTAGCGGGTAACACCGTGGGGTGCAGCTAGTACTTGAATATTTGAACTGGCAGCACGTCCTATACTATCTAAGTCTCATGACATCCAAGAACAGGGTTCGTAGACAACCGGGCCACACCCTGGACACACTCCGCCGGCTCTCAGTGAGCGCGGTCCCTCACTAATCATACGCGGCAGCATTAACTTTCAATCAATTCTTCCGGCAGACTCGCTCCGATAAGTCCGCCGTCATGGCAGCGCCCATGTGACAATTTATCGAGATCTGTGAGGATTAGATAGCCGAGCTCACCCGCATCCCTCTCGTACCTCGCCGAGGCCTGCAGTTGTTTCATTATAACTACATTGATGCGTAAATAACTAGATATTAAATCGAAACGAATCACTTACCAATTAGTCTGTAAGCGAAGCAGACACAATAGGTCTAAAATCGACATAATTATTATGCCTATGGCTCAGCGGATTGGGAAAGGGTTAAAACTAACAGTAGTATCGCTGAATGTATGAAGTGTTAACGTCTTGTTTACATAGTTGTTACTTAGCGTTTGCGGTAAGTTACCTACTCTTAACATTGTAAGCTTTTTTCTAGTATTACTAATAATCATATATTATGTACTGCGGGCAACACGTCTTCCAACATAATTATGGGACAGTGACTGGCACGGTGCACTGCTTAGCAGTGGTAAGTTAAACGACATGTGACGATTTGGAGTAGTGAGCCCTCGACCATACCTAATACCTATGCCAGTGAACATGGTACACTGCAGATGCCGACTGCCACTTACTGCGAGGTATAATTACTGACAATTAAAGTGGTACAGAGTCTTTGTTCTAAGAATTACGAGCATGAAAAGACAGTGTCTGCGTTAACCTTTGTATGTGTAATTTGCTTTTGAACTTGTAGTCAAAGTAAAGAAAATTCACAAAAAACTTAATTACAGCAAGATCAGAAGATTTACATTAATCAACATTTTTACTCCTGGTTAACATGTAGATTTTAACCGGTGGTGGTTAGGGTTGGACTGTACGTAGGTACATATCAGTATGTTCTACTTATAAGTAGGTGTATTTAAAAAGACATTAAAAGCGTATTATTTTGGCGCTAGTTCTCAAGTAAACGTCTTGGTCCAAAAAGTACAGGTAGATAAATAAATGATTTTGGCATGAAATACGCATTTATTCCACACTTCACGTTACCTCACTTGCGTATTATTAAAAAACAGAATAATGTTATTTCTAGGTAAAGTTATAACATAGTTTACGTTCATACCAAAAGTTGTGTTCCCGCGAACTTCTATAATTAACTTTGATATTTCCTCAATTCTCATCAGATTCGCGCCACCGTGTGTTCAGTACACATTCATTCTCATCATCATTGAGAGTTGTTGTTATAACATCATCTACTAACATGATTGACGCTTCATTTTGTCGTGAGTAAGTAGTACACATTTAACGGTTAAAATAATGTTATACTTAATCAACTTATATATATATATATATTATATATATTGCGATAAATGTACTGAAATAAAACAATATAAATAAAGTCACTCAGTCACAGGCAATCAGCTTGTGTGTGATAGATGACTGATATACAAGTTCACTGCGTCCGAGTCAACCGCTGGGTTGGAAATGATTGTATAATCCTTGACAGCCAAACTACTAGATGAATGGCACTTGTGCTCTATGACCTGTGACACGCCCGAAACCGCTATTTAAATATCGATACGCTTTTCAATATATATTTGATGGTTTAAACGCGGTACTCTGGGAAATGAATAAGTAACGCAGCAGGCAGCAGCTGATAGAAAAGTACTAGGAAGGTAGAAGTACTAAGAAGGTTCCTTTCTACGGCGGTTATTGTTATTACGGCGGTTTGCGAAGCGCGGCATTTGTTCTCATCATAGCAGGCCATAAACGTCGCCTGCTCACTGCGGGCCTCCTAATTGACTGCTCCCATCGCGCTCGTAATGATTCCACTGGCGAATAGCGTGCTTTTAACTTAAGCCTAAGCCAGCCGGCGGCACCCGGAGAACAGAACATAGCTGCTTTCTTATGTTGTTTGATGTTATGTTAAGTACAATTTAGTTTTGTTCCTTAATATTCCTACTCGAATTATGGTAAAATTCTTTGAATTTACCTCGAATTTGATACAAATCACCCTTTTACTTTGAGAACTTGACTGACATACATACTGCTGTGTCAACTGTGTGTCTGTAACACTGTTGTCAAAGCCAGTACGGTTCCTGGTAGAGCCGCTGTGTGTCACATGATACCGTTGTAACATGTTCTTCAAGCGGTTCAGCCCCATTTGTGTACTGTAGCCGTCCCTTCAGCACTTCTCGCGAACTCGACTCTGTCTTCAACGTAATTGCGGTGGCAACTGCTTGTCTTTGATGCCATTCCATAACATAAATTCGTGTTTCTTCCCATTTTCTAAGGATATGTGATTTCCTTTACACTCGCATGAACCAACCGCCAGTTAATGACGCTTGTTATTTTACTGCTGATCAATCATATTATTTAGTGACAATTATACTGTACAATTTAGTGATGAATATTTAAATGACTTAACTGAATTAATTTACCAGGCGGAAAGAACCGCGTCAGAGGGTTTGCATTCATTAAATAATAAATAAGCAGCGACCGTATCAAGTGCGCTGTTTACTGCTGCTTTGCATACATTCCTAATTGTTAGTCTCATGAACTTTTTTATAATATAGGTAATCCTTAACTACTGTCACTGGAGATTTGAGATATTCTTACCGAGTAGATATTGTACTGAATGTACCTAAGGTTTATTTATTAGGTTTATAATATTTACTGCTTATTTAATATTCCAAACATATATGCCAGATGGTTTAGGTCTCATTTATTCTCAGCTTGTGTACAAAGCAAACAAACCGACTCAAAGCAATGAAAACATGAGGATACGTCCGATGAATATTTCACGAAGCAGAACAATCTATGAAGGATATGATTATCTGACAATACCGATACCGACGCGACGTAAGAATTTCTCTGACATGTTTAAGATAAACGATCCATCTTATGAGTGTGTACTTGCTAAAACAATGTTGTGTGAAGTTAGTGGCACGTCAAACAATATTGTCGAGCCGCCCATGTAACTTGTGGTATAATAAAGTTGACGATTAAGTGTAGACGTCTGGAGAAGCGGCGCAGCTTAAGCGGCCAAGTGAAGAGTCACTCGGGGCGAGAGGTGGGGCCCTAATTGGCCTGGCGCTCGATGCGGCCCTCCACTGCCGAGTGGCCTGTACGACCTCTCGAGTTTGATAGTCGCTTTATATCATGCCACACTCGCTAACGAACGGTCACATTTACGTCACGAGTCGCATGTGTCATGAGATGTGATGGTCAGTGATCATGTTTCACTTGTGAAGCACTGCAGCCTCCGACACACTGGAGCTATCAAGTCATATCCGTGTTGCTCGGTAAACCATACAGCGATATTACTTTGCAAGTACCAACTGTTTGCTTGGTGTACCTAGGTCATACCTATATAGGTGTTTTGTTAATACTGGTATCACTTTATATACATAATTTTCCGTTAAACATACAAGTATTATACCAGAGAAAGGTGTTGATTGACTTGCCATCCGAACAACCACAACTTTGGATTTAACATACACAGCTAAAGATATGGTGTATCTCATACTATGTTGGATCACGAAATATTATTATAATAAAATAAAATATATCGTTACTTCATATGTGTTGGATAACTCTGTTGACGTTACCGTTGAATAAATGTTTATACATATTCGAGCGTCAAAATTGAATAAGAAAAATGGAAGCTGATTTATACTTAGCAATTTCCTGCATCAAAAGGCTTTCGCTAAAAGAACCTACTTAGCCTCTGGAGCGTATGGGAAAACCAAGCAATCAGCAGTCCCGCACGAGTGAACCCCCTCGGATACATTCCCATAAGCTCACATGTCGAACAAATCTTAGCCATTTAGATTATGCTTATTGTTATGGGGGCCGCGTTACCTCGATAGGGTCCTCTTATTTGTAACATCCCGCTAGTTGCGTGCGGATTAAACTGTACGCAGTCGGTATAGAAGTGATATTGTAACGTCCGCCGGCCTTGGACTGGTCCTTCGAGTCTGTCCGTCGTCCGACATCAGCAGATTGTTTCCGCATGAATATTTCATTATTAATACTGTCTCCTACCTGTGCGTTTTACGACAAATTAAGGCGATGTTTTCGGAATGCGCGGCGCCATGATGCCGTTTATATTGCCTGAGCGTCTTACGATATAAACTATGCATGATGCGGGTATAATTCTCTAGAATGCTTTTACAGGACGAAATACCACTATATTCACGTGCGCAGATTTACTGAGTTTCTACTCGGATAGCCATTCAGTTGATAAGTTGTATGCCTACCAATTGTTGTTTCACATTAGCCTCGCTACTCAGTACAATCGTACCTAATCCCTCCCAGTGCCAAACTTGATTAGTATCGTGTTCTATAGCGAGCTAGTGAGCGCCCGCTGAAGTTGCATGAGCCATAAGCGTGTTGGTAACAGTATCTGCGGTGGAATTAACTCCGCGCAACACATTAGCAGGCAAACGTGTGTGCTACACATGTCTGCCAGCGGTTTACCCAATATCTAACTCCGTCCTTCAGTAGCAAGTCGCTCTGAGCAGCTAATCCACTTGGCAAACTTGTGCGGGATTTGTATTGGTTAATTGTAGCGGAAAAAATATATTTGTTGAATACATTCAGACTACACAACACGCAAGACTTTCTAAGAAACTTAAAGTTACATTCGCGTTAGGTATATAAGCACTCTATTAAACCGGCAGTGTTACCACAAAGGTATAGTTGGACGGTGAACTATTGTTTCAATTAACTAGTGAAATAAAATACATGTCCACGAATGGTAAAGAAATCTCTCAAAATGTTTCGTTCTCTATTCAAATCAAAGCGGCATAAAAATTAACGGATACCTACGCAAGTACATTTTGTTTGTCCACTGTCGCAAAAAAGGAGGATTTTAATGAAGCTATTTCTTTTCTCTGTTTCCATCGACAAAACGGCGCTCGTTTGCCGCCAGTAATTGCTTCGTTACGTTTTCGGCTGTTTGTTTTTCGAAACATCTTTTAGTTTAATTGTGCTTTGTATACCTACTGGACTTGGTTCTCATAAACATGTAGGTGGATACTCGGTTTACCTGCAGCTTTTACTGTTTAGAATAAAATAGGTATTCTTTTCATCACTATAATATTACCCTATTTGTCACCTTTGTTCCACTCTTCAAAAGTGTTATAACAACGCGATTAAGTAACAAACACTTTAACCCTCTAAACATGATCACAGATACATTTTGGTATTTATAATATTAGTGAGGATTGCAGAAGTTGCCGGTTCGGCACGTGCCACTTTTTAGGGGCTACATTTAACGTCTTACGTTAGCCTATCGTGGGACTACTACTAATGTCGTTATTGTTTTAAAAAGCTAGCTAAGGCTGGATACTACACGAAAAATCAAACTATTAAAGTCTATGTTCCAGACATCTGTACGTATAAAAAGTCATCTTAACAATTCCGAAGTCTAGCAACTGTAGACATTGAAACCATGATAGTTATGGCCTCGATCCATATCATTATTATACAGAGGGTTGGCGGGTCGCGATGACCGCATAAAGACCATGTTATTACTCGCGTCTCCTTTTCTCATCTCAGTGAAGACGCTGAAATTACAGCTGCGATAATACTGGAGAGCAGCTGCCTAATACGCCCTCGGATACATAAGGAGCCTGCTCGTATAACGACCACATAAGTTCATATTATCACTAACTCACCGTTGATACACTTATGAACTTCGGGTTCGTATATTTTTGATAGTAGTCGAGTTAGTAACATGTGTCCGAAGAGGGCACTTGTAGCCCTTGAATGTACAATGTATGTGAAACCGTATGCTATATATAAATAAATGAATTGTAAAGATAAGGATATTCTTATTGTATGGTTGATGTACAACCTGGTGTCAGAGTTTTAACCGCCTGTAGGCCACTGACATGGCTTTAGACACCGTTGATAAATCTCTCAGGTGTGCGGTTTCCTCACGATGATTTCTTTTACCGCGTTATGCAACTGATATTTATCCAATTTATAATACACACATGAATTCAAAAAGACATTGGGTTTGAACGTGCGACCTTTGACTTGGCAGTCCAATAGTCATACCACTCGCTTGTGGCATTGCATATAAAGGGAAGGATGACATCTTGTTTAAAAAAAAAAACGAATCCTCTTAGCCGTATGTTCTAAATATCACATTTCCCCAATAGTTAGATAGTTACCTATTCATGTTATGGATATCATTTTCGACATTATATCTATAAAAACTAGACCGCATATTTTTATTATTGCATAATAATTATTTGGTTTCCAAGTGATCGGTATAGTACATTCATAACTCATTGTCCTTAACTTCAGCGATCCTTTCGTGTCCTTTGTTTTCTTATATTCGTAAATATTTAATAACATACCCGCGCATATACAATATGTATAAAAACATAACTTCTCCTTTATCTGAAATGTTTTGGTTTAATTACGGAACGAAGTACCTTCAAACAAAATTACTCGGAATTAGGCGGAATCGAATCCCGTATGGATTCGATTCCACACTCCATTTAAAAATGTTTCTTACACTGATCAATTTGATCTGTGGTATTACAGATGTGTGTTTCTTTAGGTAGGCATATAAAATAGGTTCTTTCACAGTATCTGTGTTAAAGTACTTAGGTTAGCTAGCCTCAGCGGTAATATCCGCAGTAGGATATAGGTAGATGATAATAAATCCACGAAGACAGTAATTGTATCAACGCTGCCTCACATGATCGTAAACACTATACCTTTATAGGTAATAAGTACTAAGTATCGTCCATTCAGTAGCCACACCTTCTAAAACAGTCCACCACTTACCTTTATTCGAGTACATATTATTAGATCAAGCGTTGTTCCTTTAAAAGCTTCGGGCATTTTACTTGATTGTGTTTACATTTTATATGAAAGCATTTCAGGGTCGGCGCGTCACTCACTTGTCATAATGATGACGTAAGTGTGCTTTAAGCTAACATTAATTCATATGACGGGCTTCATTACACAGTAATGGATGACACGGACCGCTGAGCCGCGATTACAGGGCAGCCAGACATTTTATAAACATTTCAATTTTCATTGCGAGTGTTATGTCACATTGTGAATGTACATTTTAAACTCCATGTATTTTGTAGCCTATTAAAGTAATCGACGGTGATGTGCTGATTGAATTATTAAAACTCGGTGCGTTTCATTTTAATAGGTAATAATCAATTAGAGTAACTGATAGTGTTTAAAACAAAACATTACTTTTCGTCGTGTTTGATTGACGTGGCTCGATGGGCCGCAGAACTGAAGTGGGATCAAGGTTGTACGACCAACAAGCTATCGGGAAAATAATAACAAAGTGAACCACTGAATCCTCCACGACGAAGGTTGAACTTAGACTGGAAGAAGATCAAAGAGAATAGATATCACTAGGGCCTTAATATAGCCAGTAGTAACAGTAATTAAATCAATTATACATTCTGCTTTACGAGTTAATCAAAGCAAAATGTTTATTCTTTTTACTGTATCTTAGTCAAGGGGCGAGCTCGTCACTACTACATTAATTTAATGAAGTGCAGAACTTGTTCTCACACATATAGTTCAAGTCTGTACGTAGGTTGGAAGAAACTGCCGTACAACCGTACATGTGCCGAGTGCGGTGAGGACCCCCGGACAAAGGAGACGCGAGGATGGGATTCAATGTAATTATGCATAAGGACACACGGCCCGGAGACGGCCGATGTGAGATTAATGGACCTCTACCGCGATCTCATACATATCACATGCTCTCACTTTTATCTCCACCAGTCTCGAGTTCAGAATTTAAATAGTTATGTTGCGCACAGCTCAGTGACTCGGAAAGGGTATTCGTTTGAGAGTAGCTGAGGTTCTTCAACCGCGAGGTATTGTTGGTCATCAAAAGCTTGTTTAAAAGTTAATTAATGGTCAAATGTACAAAATAATAGTATATATAACTAGTTATTCACAAGAAAAATTTAATACAAATATAACTTGTTTAGCAGCCGACTACTTGCAGCATTTAATTATTCGAAAAAATTGTGCAAAGCGAGAGCAAAAAGCTTTTCAAAATGTTAATCCTGTAAAACAAGCCTATTTGCTCGGGCCGCCTCTTTATACCCCAGCCATTCATTATCTACTGTTCACAAATATTAATCCGCAAAAGGGTGATAAAAAATTCTGGAAAATAAAAAGGCTGAAAATGTAGCCTAAGGTAAAATAGAAAACGTTACATAAAAGGAAAAAATACACTCGATACCTATTGATGTTAACAAAAATATGCCCAAATAAATAATGTCTGCTAAAATAGCGTATTCCGACGACTTTCTTTTGAGGCTAATGAAGATTATCCGTCCTCCTCGTCCACGATGATTTGATATGACGACATATTGCCGAGATTAAAGACGGAACCGGAATAATCGATCGTCATTACATTACTAAGCAATATCCGTAACGAGGGGCGAGACAAAAAAGGGACGCCCGGAGACCTCGCCCTGCGGACTTATCATGACATCTACGGAACTGACGTGGAGTCTTCAATTCACATTTAATACTCCAATGTATTTTTTACAAATGAGTAAGGTATTTTTATCTTATAACCTGACCAGTATCTTTATCGGCTGTAGCAACAAGGTCGAGACATCTTAATTAACGCTGTTTGTCCAATCGTAACTTGGATTAGTTTCAGTTTAGGCGAATGACCCCAAAAAACATGAATGTAATATACATAACCCAGTGCTTCGCCTCCAATCTAGACTTGATGTAAATTCAGCTAAGTTTACCATTTGCGTATGATAAGCAGTTCTGTATTTTAAGGTTCTCGTTCCAAATCCCAAAGAGCTCTGACGAATTTGGAAATTTGTTATTTCGTTAGATGGCGTCCGGAACGTTTCGGAGGGGCTTAGCACGGTGCCGAAGCGGTCACGCTCGCCGGATTATCTGAATACTGTATTTTACCGCGGACATTCCCATCGTCATTATGTCCGCTAATGATTGGAGCACTTTGAAGTCAATGTGTATTACGTTGACGGATTTAGAAAGGTAAGGATTAGTTAAAAGGGCATAATCTCGGCGAACATATTCCGATCTGTTTATTGTGTTCTAATAAAAGCTAGGATCATCCTAGCTTTAAATTGACAAGCATGTTATAAGAATGAGGTAGCCGAAAAGGATTTGAAAAGGAACCAAAACAGTAGCAAACGAAAATGAAAGAGACCTCGATATCTTTCCCTCTTCAGCTATATAAACAACAACATCAATAGTCCAAGCTTCAAAACGTAAGACATAATTCAGTAAATAGGAAGGTATTGTCTGAAAACAAGTTAAGGCAGCACTTGACTATTTCTTTTTACAAATGTCCAGGGCAATAACATAAATATCCTTAATCATTTCACAATAATACCTACCATTATGTCAGGCGCGTTACTGTCGAGTGTCGTTATGTGTGCGTGTCCAAACACCTAATTGCTAGGAACGTTGGGTAATGCTGAGCTGATTTATTTTCACATACTATAATGTTTAATTCCAGTGTGCTTACTATCATCATTGTTGGCTATATATGAAGGTTGACAGTATCACGAAGTAAGCAAATTAGCGTTACCGTTATCGTCTTTAGTGAACTGTGTTGTAAATGAGTACAACAAGTAAAATGTTTTCGTCGAAGTTTTTAGTTTGATGAAGCTATTGCATCTGTTGTCTGATACCTAATGAACTATCCGGTATCGTCAAGTATCTAATAATTGTATAGTGTGTGTGAACAGTAAGGCCGCCGATAGACATCTCATTTATGATAATTTATGAATTAAAAAAAAGTGTTTATAGTGTCGTATTGTTCTGTATAAATACGAACAAATAATGATCAATATCCTACTTCATAACAAAACCTAATTTTACATTTTGTTAAATGTTCTATACACGCTGTCAGATATCGTAACACAGTATTTCCGCCACGTTCATTGTTTGATCCCCGTAATGCATACACAAGTAACATCAGCGAAGCGTTTCGGTTCATGAACGGAAAATAACGAAAACAATCAAACTCCGAATAATCCTGTACTTTTTATATTTAACTCTTTTTTTTAATATCCACGTGCGCTATTGTTTCTATTTAGGATTCCGTGAAACTAGAACCTGTAGGTACCTACATGGTTAGTCTAGAGTAACATTTGTTCATGCTTAGGTAAGGCCGCAAAGAAGTTTCAGTAAGCTGATCTTTAATTCAAACTCAACCATTATTTCCGTTCCTTTGTCAGATACAGTTAACATATCAAATATTTTCAGAAACGCTTTAACAATGTTAACAGATAGTGATATATAAAATAATCTACTAACGTTACAACAACGGTAACTAATAGGTAGGTGCTAATAATAAATGATGATACGGAACTCGCCCCACGAGCCACGATTCGCAGTAGGACGTGGCCGAACCATTTTTACCAGAATCTATGTGATACGCGTAGCTACGGACTCGCGATTGTTACACCTACAGTTTATGACCGTGTCGACCACACGCCTTTCATTCAGGACTTTTTGTGTAAATCCTAACGTGGCATTTGTTTACATAGAAATTCGTTGCCCTAGGTTGGGTGATGATGGGAGAATACTAACTAAAAAATATATACTATAAAATGCACTATGTATTATATAGGTATGTAGATGAGTAGATATTGGTTATATAATTATGTGTAATCAATCATTTAAATCCCTCTTTTATATGGTAATAACGCCAAACAATAATTAAGTTCATGAAAAATCATGCATATCTCATCAAATACATTTTAATTTGCTCTTCAATTATTGTTTTTTTTTTACAAACACCCAGGCTCGAGACAAACATCTACGCACAAATTTTTGTCCCATGCGGGAATCGAACCCGCAGCCCTTAGCGCAGCAGTCCAATCGCTTAGCCGCTGCGCCAATCAGGTCGTAATTGTTTGTTATGATACTGAGATTAATTGAAGAAACCTTTAATGTAATAATAATTGATTTTAAACTGGGAGACATTTACTAGAAAAAACATTAACATTGATTTAGTCACCAAGAATTGGTTCCCCGAATCTCGGCACCTAACCCCTGCACCTTCCTCAGTTGGCAAGCACCTGCAACATTTAAAAGTTTTTTTTAAATTAGAAAAGTTTGTCACCTCTAGGTGTCGGTGTCGGTGTCGGTAGGACGAATTCCCCATGAAGTGCCGTTTATCGCCGCAGTAACGATCCCAACCCCGTGCTCTCTAGACACTTTAATAAGATTCTTGATTTTTCTGATAAGCTTTTGGATATAAAACTTTTTTATAGAAATCTGATTAACTTTGTTCTTTCTTCATTTTGAGCAGTCAATTCTATGTTTTCTTTGTTAGCGTAGCGTAACACGTATGTACCTATAGTAACACAATATATGCGTATCGAATTGTAAATAAAAGTCTAATTATATTCTTTAATTTCCGACTGTCACAAAGAGGGCGCGTACAAAAATAATATATTTTCCCGCGTTTTTACATTCAAGCAATATAAAGTCATGCCAAAAATGGTTGGAACGTCGGGGACAAATTAAATTAGCATGAAAAGGAGTCGGCCAACAAACGAGCTTGTGTATTTTGTGTATAACTGTACCGACCGACGCGGCGCGCGGCGGACACTTAATTTCATTTAGCGCTAGAATTATTATGCGCTGACAAGAAACGCTGATCTCCGAGTAGGCAGACATCTTTATTGCTGGTCTCTGCGCTCTGCTACATAATAACATTAGGTTCGTAACAAATGCGTAAATGGTATTTCATGCAGAAAGTTCACTAACAAGGTTGATTTCAGTTAATTGAATACAGTTTAGTGATTTTCAAATCAACGGACGTAATATTGGTATCTAATTCAAAAGAAAACAAATAAGTAAGAAAAGTTTGCAATGAATCGTGGAACTGACTTTCCGTTCAAAGTTACGAAGTTGACGGAGAAGTATCGTTCGTTAGTGGAAAAGAAAAGATTAATGTTGTGAAAAAGGAAAAGAAGCAATAAATGGCAGGTAACGTAAATAAATACATCAATGTATTGATAGAATCGCAGACAGATGTCGTGGAGGAAATTGTTTCAATCTCGCCGACGGGCGCCGGATGGCGGAACCATGCCGGATGCCTGCCTTCCGCAAATAAAACACACGACAAGTGGCTGATATCTTAACTGCCGCGCGCACACACACAACTGAGCGAACACACCTAATCTCCTAAGTTTATAGTATATGATGCTTCCACACTACAAACACAAACAACACTGTAGATTATCAGTCGTTGTGTCTGAACATAATTCAAAAGAACCTTAGTTTACATAACTCGTTACCCGGAATAAACAGTCTTGCGCTATCTTTTTTCCCCAAATTACAAAATTCTCTCCGCGAAAAATAATCAAAACAAGCACTCCCAATGTAGAGCGGGTGAATTACGGCGATAACACTCGGCTCGAGATAACACAAAATTAAACCCTCTTCACACACCAGAGATTCTATAGAAGCGAAAAAACTTCTCGCCTCATAACGTTAGGAGTTTGTGCGAAATTTCACCGAAATTCCATGGAATTATTCACATCTGCACGCGGCGTTCTCGCGCCCGCCGCGGACCAAAGTTAGATGAGTTTTGTCGTGATACGACGCCGACTCTGAATAATTGGAAACAGAAACGCTAGAACCTGTTTGTTTTATTCGCAGTGCCCTCCACTCCAGTGGACTGCACCGCCACTGGGGCCAGTACTGTCGGTACTGCGTCAGGCACGATCACTAATCTATTCTTGGGGCTTGTGGCTTCAATCTCTGTCGATTTTTTTTAGCTAACATTTCGACGCTAACGATTCTTTTTATTATGTTTAGCTAACATAATTAATTAATTTAATTGCAAAACCATTCAAACCTAATTTTAATTTTTTACAAAATATTTTGACATCCTTTTTTTTATTTTGAGAATCCACATTATTGTAATTTAACATAATTTGTGAGTAGGTACCAGGAAATCAGGCGCGCAACAGAGATTGTGCGCAATTTAGCAGCAGGCACGTCGTCAACCCTCGTCACGCCGCATGACGCCTCGCATCCCCGCGTCTTGCGGCCTTCTCGACACCACGCTTTATAAGTGACACAAAAACACGTGAAAGAGTTTCGATGAATTTATTTCGTACACTATATTATTATTAATAAACGTCTACTACATTTAAAACACCTTAACGTGTCCACAAATAATGCCTATGCATAAATAAGGAACGAAATGTATTCGTTTTTCCTTTTGTATGTACAATTTACATCCGTCATTCTAAATTATAATCGTATTTACATTTTTGTCGAATTCTTTTAATTATTTACATTTTTATGAATTCTTTTAGACGAAGGAACGTATAGGACCAACTTGATTGTAAGGGTCGTCTTTTGACAGTCCATCCAGAGAGTCGTACATACTGAAGTCAGTATTTATTACACAACGTTTTGTGAATGAAATGTATGCCTCATTACAAAGGTTATTATTAAGAGTCCGTAGGGAACGCCTTTATTTTACGATCTTTGAATTAATAAGTCGGCAGTTTACAGCTCGTTGAAATGCTTCTTTTTCATTTTCGTCCCCACCCTGAGGGTGTTTACAACGTTTTTATTACATCAGCTATATTGCACTCCGAAAGATCAGTCACATTTAGCCTGTTCCTTCAATTTGCTGTTTTAAACTAGCCTTTAATTTATATTTTTCCTTAGTGACTGTGGTGCGTATAATTATAATGTTTCCTTGTTTGGTTATAGTCAATACATATAAATATGTTTCTCTAATGTACTCATGTGTATCGACTATCGACTTGCAAAATTTTCTGTTTCCTTGTTTATGAAATGTTTTAACTGTATTTCAACCAACTTGATTCTGTTTGGCGAAATTGTATAGCTCAGAGCAAAAGTCCTCATTTTAGTTTACCGCTGTTGCTTTAACAAAGAATTTTTAATTAAGTTTCGAAACAATATAAAAGGAGAAACTATAAAAGAGAAAAAAAAATTGAGAAGAAAAAAAATACCGCATTCCCGGGACAGTTTTGTGCAGTCCAGAGGACATGCCGCGCCTGCACTGCGGTATTGTTACGTGATGCTGTTGCTCTAGTACCTACCGGCACCGATACATCTAGTACGTTCTAAGATTTTTATTAGATAGGATTCTTTGATCATTTGATACATTGGGATGCTGAAAAAATCGTAATGAATGTAAATTAAGGTGAAGACGTCTACGAATCACTCGAGTATACATAGATTGTCTATTGAAACTAACCATGTTTAATATTACATTATATTTAAAACTTTATCAACTGATGTACATATGTAATCTATTTATAAATAAAAATCGTGCTAAATTTAATTTTGTTTCTTTTCAGGTAAGCATCAACGGTCCCCCGAAATAAATCTGACAAGGGTATAAAAGTCAAATATATGCAATAAAAGTACCAGGACATCATAGCCATAACGAGATGCATTCGCAATTTCGCAAAGGCTCCCAATCCGCACCCTCCGGCTTGTATCACCCGAGGGGTGGGAGGCGCTGCTAGCTAGGGACGACGTGTGGCGTAATGGCCGCGTGATTGAATTGCCGTATCTTCACCGCTTCAGCGCTTCACCGCCCCTAGTACCTATCGAGTTAATTTAACGGGCACGCGTTAACGATATTTCATTTTTACATGACGTATAATATACATACATACATGTGTATCAATCAGCTAGTTCAATTTCATTCCGGACTCTCGATCAAGCCTTTTATTTTCATATCCAGCTATATGTATCTAAGATAGGTACCTATACGTTACTATGAAAAAATGAAAAAAAAAAAGATGTGCAACCCAATAACCCAAAACATAACGGCCTCCCTTTTAAAATCAAGTTGTGTTTAAGTAAATGCCAACCAATATTATATTGTTTTCGAAAAAATGCACTTGCCCCAGTGGGTACCCAACTGTAAAATTAATCTCAATAATAATGAAACCATAATGCTGTCAAGGACAAAATTTAATAATATATCTTGACTATATAAATGAAATAAAAGCGGCGCCATCCATGGGCATTTAAATCCCGGCAGTGAATAGTGAGCCTCCATTGGGCGGACGAATGCGTGTCAGTCAAATATGACCACTGTCTGACCTGTAAATTCCCAACAGAGTCGTCGTAATTACCAGCCAGACAAGATCCAGATAAATCGTCATAAAGATAGCAAGCGGAATAAGATTTAGTTGGAGGCTTTCTGGGTATTTACGACCTAGTTTCCGGTAGGTAGGTTCAGTTATACAGCCACTAATGGCTCGATTAAAAATTGAACGTCAAAAGTCAGAATATTAAAATGAGTATAAACGAAAGCTTCAAGGTATTTTCATACAAAACACAAATTTCCGGATTTCCAGGAAATTGCAACAAGAACATTTCCCGCCTGTGAGATACCAATTGTTTTTATGGAGACCCTTTGTGAAGTGAGGTTAGATATCCACATTTAACATTGAACAGGCACAACGTCCACGGTGACACGTAACGCACAGCAGAGGCAATGAAATTTAAATGTAACCCAGTATTGCCCGGTCGGTTAAGTTAGAAAACATTAAAATTCAGGCTCCCAGCGTGCGGCCATAAAACTCGAGCTATCGCGGACAGGCGACACACGACGTGACCTACAGGGCCCGGCATAATCCACTGCAATTATCATTTATTTTATTATACAAAAAACTAAATGCGGGCCACACTACTACAACTATAATAGGTACGTATACAAAAAATGTTATTATCTATATTAATTATCATATTCATTTGTGCAGTGTCAATGTAAATCATTGGATAACTAATATTTATATTAACTAAAATCTATTTATAAGTTACGCTTTTCTGAAATGGTTTATTATTAGATTGTTACCCTTTGATTAACGAGATTGTTTGGAATACAAGAGGGGGCTTCTAACAATTTATCTTAGCCTAGCGCGTCGAACCAGTACAGCGACTTGGCGGCAGCGGTCCGAATGCGGTCTGATCGCAACTGCCCGCAAACACCCCGATCTCCCATTAATTCGGCAAAGTATTTTATCAGATTCAGAGACACGGCCCTGCCGTGGATGGCAACTGTTCATTTAGAAAACAAAGGGTTTCCCTCGCTCGGGTTGCGCTGGTTTCCCGACGCGTCGCGAGTGAATGACAAACGGTCCTAATAGAGATACGGACGGACTCTAAATCGTCGCAACTGAAACCGAAAATTACCTAAAACAATGTGGTTCCGCTGCATCAGTGCGAGCTAACTCAGAATCATAGATAACGTGGCGCTTGCTTGTTTGGAATTCCATTTCGCTGTCAATTTCAGGCGAAATTTTACTGAATTAGAGAGAAATACGGTTGGCGAAGACTACTTTTATTTTTCGGACCTAATCTACCTGTTATGTAACTATCATGTATTTGTGATGATACTATTAAATGGATCCTAAGAATCGATGACCAACTTTAATCGATCACGCCCAGTTGACTGGAACGAACACTTAGAAATGTGAAAATATACATACTTACTTTCCAAATAAAATGTGTATTGTTTTAGATTTGATTTTCAGCGAAATATCACGAAATCGTAATTATTCTTGATCTTTGTACAATAACATATTTTGTTTTATATTGTACTGTCTGCCCCACGTGGTTTTATGCAGGATTAATAAGGGTAACTTTTGCGGTTTCGGTTAAATAAGCCCGTCATAATTTTATGACGCGAGAGGTCATAGGTGACTAAGATATTACGAGAGAGGGTATGACGGTACGGCGATTATAATCAGATGGACTGTGACTGATTCAGACTGTGGGTTTTACCTTAAAAACTTATCTTATAAGTCTAAAAATATGGCCTGTTTAATCCTAGAATAATATATTATGTAATCAAGCAGCATTGCAGACATGTTATAACTAAATTGCATGGAGTATTGCACCGTTCACACGCACAGCTCGCAATTAGCAGCTACTGTATCCAATATATGCGTGTTTGTGATTACGAGCTCGGCGTTAAACAAACAACGATGATCTCTCGCAGCCGCTGTTAGAACAAGGTAAATACATTTGGACGGTGCGCGGTGGTCAATGAACATAATTGTGTGCACAGGCGCACTGCACTGTCATGTATCGTCCGCTGTCAGTGTGGCATTTGATGTGGGGTATGAACAGTCAGTAGGGCGGATTTTGTCGTGTCCAAACCTGTTATCAACCGATATTAATAGATCTAGACGTACATTATTAATAATGTATGTTTGTGCTGCTCTCGCTGAAACTGAAAAAAACACTCGATTAGCTGGAAAAGAGTAACTTTCGGAGTATCTTATTTCTTCTCTATAAAAAAGTTATTTTTGGAACCGTGTTACTAACATCTTCACGTTTTATAAGCGCCTGTAATTGGTTTAAATGAAATGAAAACATTTTGAATTTAAATTTGATTCATTATACCTACGGGCAATAAGTTACAACGCTTAACTTAAAAGTTTCCTTGACATAGACAGTAAAATCGATATTTCTTTTGATCTCAAACAAAATGTTGTACTGCGTTATTTTAATATGATGTTATATCATAATAATATAAAATGTCTGCTCATATTAATATTCTCGCCATGTTCTACAATATAATAAGTATGCAGAGACATTAAATGAAACTTTATGTGAATATTCAGCTTGAATATGTGCAGTGCTCGGCATATTAGAGTGAAGCTACTTCATTACGGATTCTTGAGTCCGTAATGAGTATGCTTCAGAGTTTCAACTGCTTCGAGAAGCTTCCCAAGTGGAAAGCCGCGTTCCTTTGCAGGATTTTGTATCAATCAAACTACGGATTATCAAAAGCGTGTCTCGCTTAGAAATTGAAGCGACCCAAATGTACTGAAGTTAAACCAACAAATAATATATTTATGTCATTTGAAACCAGAATATTCCACTTTGTTCCACATCATTTCACAAAGAAAATCGAGTAGGTATGTTTATATCTTGCCTCTTGATCTGTGATCTGTGCTTGGATTCTGAGAAATCCAAGTAACCTCGGGGCTGTAAGTGTAAGGTAAATCAATTTAGGTAGCTTGGGGTCCTAAATTTGATTCCCGCAAAAGGCGACGAATCCGCTCTCTTTCGGAAATCTCTGTTATATGTACACCCATCGACACCAACGCAAATTCGATAAAAGCTGGAGTGAAATATTATTTCACGTTTCCTTATTTAAATCCAGTTATATTTATGCCTTTTTATTAAGTATATTTATGTAAAAACTAATAATTTATTATAATTCTAGAAGCTGAGGGTTTCACATTTTTCAATTTGTCCATTCATATTTGCAGATAGCGATGATAAACTGAATTATAATAAACTTATAATTAAATAAAGGCAGCCCCGAAGATCGGGTCTAGAGCAAACTTGGGCGCTCCCTTGGGTACACCAACCCATTGTACCAGGCTTTCAACAACTTAGAGGAACTTAACAAAAGGCAACTAGTCACTATAGTACTTGCACGTGCTTTACAAAAGATTCAATTCCTTTCAAATTTAATGAGCCGAACAGCCCAGACAGCGCAGTTGTTGTCTCAAAACACGATGAAACGAGCGTAGCGACACTGAATTCCTGTGTTCCGAGTGATTACACGCCTAATACCGCCATCCCATTTAACATTTTACTTGGCCACATGAAAAATGTAAGCTTATTTTATTAGATGGTAGTCCGCCGAATAAAATACACAGTAATGAATAATTTTATTATTTCACTGTCGTGTATCTGAGGGGCTGGGAGCCGGATTCCCATCGGGAGCCAGCGGTTCGTGGCTAATTTGTGAGCATTCGAGAGGAGGTCCCCCTCGGCTAGGGGGCAACACCTGACTTAATACGTCTGCGATGATGACAAATTTTATACCTACCTGTACAGGTACTGTGGGCGGAAGCATGTCAGACGGCCTTCTATCTAATATATAAATATGTACCGAGAATACACCTTTTCCACCATTCATGGAGAAATATAAATCTAAAAAATATAATATAATAATAATATAATAATAATAATCGTTTATTATTCATAAAATTACAATTACAGGATAAGTTTGTCGGCGGACCCCAAACTAGGCAGTGCCTGTATCTTGGGGACCAGAGTTGCGGTACCATGAATTGAGATAACTTAAAATAACATAATTGTTGTTAAAATTAAATAACAATATCAAAATTAAAGTTAAAAATACTAAAGACTAGGAACAAAATAGGGTATAAAACAAAAACAATTCTAATATTTTTGGGTGTGTTGAGTGTATGTGCGTGTTTGCGTGACTGTGTGTGTGAGTATGTGTGAGTGTGCGCATAAATGTGCGCGTGCGTGTGTGTGTGTGTGTGTGTGTGTGAAAGTGTATCTATGCAAAGGGATGTGTGTGTAATAACGAGTGAAGTTATGTTATAATTGTTCTACTGTTGGCTGAATAAGTTTTCGGTGTCATCATAACTAAGTGATAACAGCCACTTTTCCACGACTTTTTTACATGAAAATAGTTTAAGGTCCTTTATATCACAACATTTGTGTACTTTGTTGTATATGAATGGGTGTAGGTAGTCAGGACAGCGTCTTGATAGAAGGGAGTTGTATTGTGGAAGAGGTATTCTAAACGTGCGTTTTGTCTTCAATGTATGGAAGTCTGATCGGTGCTTAATTTTGTTGTGTGTTAAAAGTGTGGCTTTAAGAATAAAAAGATGTCGTACACGAAGGACCGGGAAGTCATTGTATAGTAAGTCAGTGGGGTAAAGGAAGGGCTTTTTGAGCATTACTTTGATGACGCCCCTTTGGGCTCTTTCGACTTCAATAAACGTGGTCTTCCCAGCTCCGCCCCATACGGAGATCCCATATTGCAGGATAGACTGACAGAGTCCTAGGTAAACTACACGGAGAGTAGTGGATGGAGTGCAATCGCGAAGTCTCTTCATGACGGACATTAATTTTCTCACTCGGTTGGATAGTGTGTGTATATGTGTTTTGAATGAAAGGTTCTCGTCTAGTGTAATGCCTAGGTATCTGAGAGAGTTTGTGCGATCTATGTGGGTGCAGTTACAGTTGTTGGGTGATGGGTTTGTGCTGCTGCTACATGTATGGAATCTGAGTGATAAATGCTGGGGGGGACTTGATTTGACAGTTTTGAAGAAGGTAACAGCCTTGGTTTTTTTAATGTTTAGCGTTAGCAAGTTATGGTCAAGAGCCTTAGCGACCGTAAGTAGGCCTTTCTCGGCGTGGTCAAATACTTGTTGCCAAGTTCTGTCGTGGAAGACTATGACTGTATCGTCTGCAAAGGCTATTATTTCTGCGTTGGTAAGTTGAAGTTGCAGTATATCGTTCATGTATAATGTGAAAAGTGTCGGGCCGAGGGTACTGCCTTGTGGTATACCAAAATTGATAGGAAGCGTGCTGCTTGTGAGGTCGCTAATTTTAACAAATTGTTTACGGTCAGACAAATAGCTCTGGAACCAGTCCAGGGAAGTGCCTCTTACCCCTGCTGCTTCTGATTTCTTCAAAAGTAAGTCAATCGAAATAGTATCGAAGGCTTTTGCTAGGTCTAAGAAGACTCCCATGGACTGCTCACCCTTCTCTATGGACTGAGAAACAAAGTTGTCTAAGAGCATGGCTGCATCATCGGTCGATTTACCTCTTCTAAATCCAAACTGTCGATCAGAAATTAAGTTATGCTTATCAAAGAAATTAACTAAGCGTTTATTTACTATTTTTCCCAAGACCTTTGACAGTATGCTTAGCAGCGCAATTGGACGATAGTTGTCAGGCATGTCCCTAGCACCACTTTTATGTATAGGACTAACAGCTGCAATCTTCCATCGATCAGGGAATGTTCCAGTTTCTAAGCTGACGTTAAAGATGTGGGTGAGAGGTTTTAAAAGGATATCCTTAGTTCTTTTGATTAGTCGTACGTTGAGTCTGTCAGGACCAGGGGCACTGTCGTTTTTAAGTTGGGTGTAAAAAATATATGTAAGTAAAAAAGCAAGCTAATGTTTATTTAGGTACCTACAACGATAAAACAGTTATTTGAAGCCCTGATGAAGCTGACTGTATCATGTTATTTATGATGTTTCTTGGACTATAGCACCTAGTTACATAGTCAAAAAAATGTCCGCTCGTTTACACCCATTCAAAACAAGAGACAACCGCCTCAATCGAAAGCTTTGCAGAAGTATAAATGGTACTAACGATGTAAGCACAAGACACAGCACACGACGGTGCACGGTGGTGCTCAGGCCTTGTTGCATCTGAACCTTGTTTCTTACACTCCGCATTTTGATGGTTCTTAAACGGGAGCTGACACAGACAGAGTGCAGTACAGTAAGTTAAACTATGTTCTGCTATGAAATATATGGCGATTTTATGTATCTTTTACAAACCTAAAATCTAACAGCTTTCCTGAAACTCAAAATCAATAGTTTTAATGTAACCTATTAATTTATGAATAAACTCTTAGCAACTCACTATTTGCTGTTCATTCAGTTTTATGGTATATTAACCCTGAGGAGGAGGCATCCAGAGAATAACGTAAAAATCGACGCTTTTGGAAGCTTATTGTTATTTTTGCAAAAGCGTGCAATGCGAGCAAATTCGTATGTAACTTTTAGTTGATTTAATTAAATACACAATAGTAACTGTTATGAACAAATAATGTTGAATCGACCTGATTGTCACATGATTTGACGTTAAAACTGTGCAATTTCCACGTCATGACGTCACCACCTCACAGTACGTACCTACGTACTTATGTCGACATTGATTGACTTTGACAAGCGTTCTTTTAAGTGCTTTTCTTATCTCCCGCGTTCGTTCCCCCGAGACAAACCGAAGACAAAAGTAGCAGTGCATCTTTTATTAGTTCAGAACTTCACACAGTATTGTGTTGGTGAGTATCATTTATAAACAGAAGCATGTTTGAACTAGTAGCTAAAATTATCTGAAACTCATTTCCAATCACGTTCCATTGTGTATCTTGTTTAGTTAGCACGGGTAAACATGTACACAGGCTATTTTGAGACCGCACGACCTTTATGAACTATTTTGTCGTAGTTATTAGTATTTAGCCTTCAGCCTTTAGCCCGGCTCAAAGGGTCGGCTTACGATCTAAATGCATGCAGCCGAGCCTGTACGTAGTGTACGTACTTTATACTGACGCAGTGTCTGCCACTTAATCCACCGCAAACTAAGCTCTCGTATTTCGATACCCTCATATTGCACTGTTGTTATAGGTCAGAATTCAACCGATTCTATCTATAATTTATGACCCTATCCGTAACAACAAGCAAAGTAAATACGGTAAGTGCGACACATAATTTTTTGTAGTTTCTCTGCAGTAATTAGTCACATATAACCACGGTAACGACTTACATCCTTACTTGTCTGATTGTTACGGTACTTGAGGGTCTTGATTTTTGATATCAAAACCATATTTATCAATAGTAACAACGTGTCTCAACCCATCAGTATTCTGCACTGAAGTTGATCAAACTGGTCGGAATGCTAATCAAATTGTTGTTTTTGTTCGGCCGACCTTTTGCTTAATTTAGCGATCCGTCCTATGTTAACTCAGTGCTAGGAAAACGTATTTACTTCGGTCTCATGGGAGCCTGGTGTGTTGCTCAGAGCTGTAGCTACCTACCCAGAACCTGTACAAGAGCACGCATGAGTAACTTGGGAGAAATTAAACAGAAATATTTTCTACACCTACAGGCAAGCAAACATTAAGGGTAAGAATGAAAAGCCTTCATTATGAACCCTCTCGAGAGGAGCACTAATACCCGCCGAGATAATTGAACAGGAAAATTAAAGGAACAAGTTAATAAACAATTTAACCGTAAAACCAACACCAAATTTTTGTTGAAAACCTTTGCCCACTTATTTATAAAAAATTGCAATTTTAAACCGAGGATTAAATTATACCTGTCACTGTCGTTTGCATATCAAAGAATAGAGATGTCAATAGACTTATTACGGGGATTAGTTAATGCCGGTATGATCCTCGTTTTTGTATACTATTCTTTTTACAAATGGTTTTCATAAAACAGGTTTTTTTTAAATACACAGTTGCTTTATTTTTATAATTGGTATACGATGAATCATTCTCAGTACAAAGCCCATACATTTAGTTAGGTACGCGACATTAGGGAGGTATCATTTATTTAAAATTAGCCGCGGCGTTCAAATATCTGTGGAACAATAGTCCCCGAATACAAAGGAGCAACATTCACATTAGCGACGATTTCGGTATTCGCATCTCATAAATTGCAAATGTCTGTACTTTAAATTTACGATAATGTGAATTGTTGCGAAGGAGCTCGCGATTGTCGTATCGTAAGTGGATCGCGTTTGTAACGAGACGGCCGAGATAAAGGGAATATCATTGCGTAATAAACGCGAGGCGATATCGGCGCGGCGCGGGCGCTACGTGACGCGGCGGCCGGCGGCCGGCGGCTGTCTCTCTCGAACGTGCCCGCGACGCGACAGAGTTTGCCATTATAGTTTTACTGAATTACACGCTTTGACCGCTTCTCGACAACAAAGACTATAACAGATATAACTTACGTTTGCCGTTGTGGTACTGACTTCGCTTGTATTATGTAGTAATTCAAGAACATCGCCGCGCCATTTTTTATAGTTACAAAAATTATATGAACTGAAATTCAGTGAACCCAGTTAATAAAGCAGAAGATTATTTTTCCAAACTTATTCAAGCTTTTATATTTTTTGGAATTTATTTAACCTTTAAGACTTATAAAATCGTTGGTTTATAAGTCAAGAAAACCGGTATTAATTTTATAATTTTTTTCCTCGCTCGAGGTTAAAAGTTCAGTCAAATAGAATACAAAAAGATATGCAAAAAATTAAAGCGAACTCTTTCGAATAAAATTTACACAATATAATCATTAGGGTAGCTTATTTGATGGTACAAGATAATGGAATATGTTATTGCTAATCATGTCGAACATATTACTGACAAATTGAGGAACGAGGTCGTTCTCTTAGAACTTTTAAGAGCTTTGTTCTTGTCGGTGGAGTCAACGCCACTGTTCTCTATTTTCGGTATGGGAGTCACACATCCAACTCACAGCGTGCCCTCGCAGCGGCGCACGGTGAACTGGCTACACGCGCCGGTGCGCCGGTCATATTAATAGTGTGCGAGCAGACGACGCTATACGCTGCGCACGCGCCAGAACGAGATGGGTGCCGCTCATCGTGACAGCAGGATTGTTAAGAATATCAGTGTGCTCCCATTGGTCAATTGCCTACATTATGCATGTCAGCCTAACACTACTGTGATACGTAGCAAAATGCACTTAGGTAAGACCCTTAGTTAATAAAGTATGAAGCCTTTTCTAAATATCGTGCCTTTGATTTGTGCGCCCCATAGTTGTAAACCCCTACAATTGGTGACCCCGCGCTCTCAAATAGAAAACGGAACACGTACGAGGAGATCCTAGTATATTTTGCAAGTGACCATGTCGGAAGAGCAACAAGTTTGGACACCTTAGCTGCGATGGCAGACAAGATGGTGGAGTACGCGGAGAGTCCCAACGTCGCTGCGGTCACAGCACCAGCGTCATCACCATCGTCCACGGTACCCATGACACAGCTAGAAACGCTGGCAAAGCAGGTGGAGCAACTCACGCTGGAGATCGCCGAGCTACGTCGAGGACGGTCAAGCCACAGGTACCGTCGCCGCACATTCAATCCTCGCTCTCGATCCCACTCACGGTCGCAGTCAACGCAACGTGGATCGGCACCGAAACCTGGAGACGCCAACTGGGAATGCCGCTACCACTACCGCTTCGGCGACAAAGCAAAACGCTGTGAATCGCCGTGCTGTAGAAGGAAGAAGCCGTCGGAAAACTAAAGCAGACACCGACCGTGGCGGACGTCAGTGTCCTGTACCCCAGTAATCGCCTTTGTGTACACGACCGTAACACTCACGAACGTTTCCTCGTGGACACAGGCGCAGACATCTCCGTTTTGGCCGCCAGTCACAAGAATAAAAAAACTACAAGCACCTACAGTTTGTACGCGGCAAACAATACGCCAATCAAGACTTACGGACAGAAAACTATCAGACTAAATATTGGATTACGAAGAGACTTTGTGTGGTCATTCATCGTGGCAGACGTCAAAACATCTATACTGGGGGCTGATTTTCTCCGTCACTATAAACTACTAGTGGACCTGGACAAGAAGAAGCTAGTTGACAAAGTAACAGAACTATCTATCGACGCATTGGAAGTTTCTACAAACACAGGGTCAGTTCACATCATAAGCAGTGATCAGCTATATTACAATATTTTGAAGCAGTATCCTGATGTCCTACGTCCAATGTCACTGAAGCAGCCACCAAAACATGACGTTGTCCATCACATAGAAACTACCGGCCCCCCACTATACGCTCGCCCCCGCCCGCTGCCCCCGGACAAGTATAAGGCAGCCAAGGAGGAGTTCGACCGCATGGTAGAAATGGGAATTTGCAAGCCCTCAAAAAGCCCATGGGCCAGCCCTCTTCACGTGGTGAAAAAGAAAGACGGAAGATTGCGCGTGTGTGGTGACTATAGACGCCTAAACGCAGTCACGCAACCAGATCGCTATCCTGTACCTCGAATTCAGGATTTCACGTACCAGTTACATAACAAGAAAATATTCTCCAAACTTGATTTGAAAATGGCGTACTACTGGATACGAATCGCCGAAGAAGACGCAAAGAAAACGGCGATCACAACACCTTTTGGAATGTTTGAATTCAACTGCATGACATTTGGACTACGTAATGGCAGTCAAACATTTCAAAGATTTATGCACGAGGTACTGAGAGGCATAGACGGCTGTTTCTGTTTTATCGACGATATTCTCCTCTGCGAAGAAAATGAAATAAAGCACAAGCAGCTTCTTCACCAAGTGCTACAGCGGCTGGACAAATACGGTCTGACACTGAACATTGAAAAATGTGAGTTTGGAAGAGAAACAATAGATTTCCTCGGCTATGAAGTATCGGCAGCCGGCATCAAACCTACAGCGGAGCGCGTGAAAGCCATATCTACGTACCCAAAACCAGAAACCATTCTCCAACTTCGACGTTTCCTTGGGATGATCAACTTCTACCGAGACTGTCTCCCCCGTCAAGCAGAACTACAGAGCGCGCTTAACAAATACTTACATAATAGTAAGCGCAATGATAACACGCCGATCGAGTGGACTACAAATGCAGAGAAAGCTTTTGAGAAATGCCGCCAAAGCATCACAGAAGCCACCATACTCTCACACCCAGTTCAAGGAAGTTCCCTCGCCATCATGACAGATGCTTCAGATTACAGCCTTGGTGCTGTGCTGCAACAAAAAGTGGATAATATATGGAAACCACTAGCATTTTATTCGAAGGCAATGAGTGAAACACAACGCCGATACAGTGTATATGATCGCGAGCTATTGGCCATGTATACAGCTGTAAAGCACTTTCGCCGATTAATAGAGGGCTGCGACGTCGAAATTTATACAGATCACAAGCCGCTCACCTACGCCCTCACAAAGACGGCGAGTACCTCCGACACACCGAGACGTGAAAGACAACTGCATTTTATAAGTCAGTTTTGTACCAGCATAAAGTACATAAAGGGAGAACAAAATGCAGTCGCCGACGCCTTATCAAGACTCGAAGAGATTATTTGTCCATCGTCCATCGATTATAACCAAATAAGCATCGATCAACAACAAGACGAAGAACTCAGGAACCTTAAGCAACAAAGTAACCTGATATTCAAGGAAGTATCTATATCCGGATGTAATCGACCCATCACGTGTGAATTTTCAACGTCAGTACCACGACCGTATCTACCCGAAAGACACCGTTATGCAGCCTTCAAAGCGCTACATGGGTTATGTCACCCGGGAGTACGCAGTACAAGAGAACTGATGACAAAAAAACTATTTTGGCCATCCATGAAGAAGGAAGTGGCACAGTGGACGCGAGCCTGCATAAACTGCCAGCGAGCAAAAGTACATCGGCATGTAAATACGCCGTTAGTACAGTTCCCGCCGTCACAACGCTTCGAGCATATATATATAGACATCGTTGGCCCGCTGCGTCTGTCTAATGAATATCGCTACTGTGTTACTATAATTGATCGATGCACCAAGTGGCCTGAGGCGATTCCGGTCCGTGACGTCACAGCGGAAGTCGTCGCGCAGGTGCTATACGAAACGTGGATAGTAAGATTCGGCTGCCCATTACGCATCACTACAGACCAAGGACGCCAGTTTGAATCTACACTGTTTAACGCACTCATGAAGAGGATGGGAATTAATAGAATTCGTACTACGGCGTACCATCCGCAGTCGAACGGACAAGTTGAGAGATGGCACCGGACTATGAAAGCTGCGCTTATGGCTCGAGGGGCAACAACGACATGGACAGAGGAACTTCCCACTGTATTATTGGGATTACGTACTGCCCTGCGACAAGACAACAACCTCAGCCCCGCTCTAATGACGTATGGAACCACACTCCGCATACCCTCTGATTTCTTAGAACCACGAAGTGCAGGTATCTGCGACGCCGAGCTAGTGCGCCGCCTCGCTCACACGATGACGTCACTCACGCCGGCCCCGCACCGCGCGCAATCAGCTGACAAGCCTTTTGTGTACAAGGACTTGTCGACATGTACGCATGTTTTTGTTCGTAATGACACAACCAGAGCGCCGCGCCGCTGACACCACCTTATGATGGTCCCTATGAAGTGCTGAAGCGGGATAACAAGTACTACAAGATCCAGTTACCATTACGTACTACAGTTGTGTCACTGGATCGACTCAAACCGGCCTACATTGTGAGCGAAAAGGAGACGAGTGCTGCGAATTCCCAGGCATCGACGTCGCACTCCCAGACATTGGCAGATGACTACGCTTCGACCACTACTCCTAGAAATGAACCCTATGTTACGAGAAGCGGAAGATTGGTCAAGAGAAACGTACGCTTCTCTTGAAGGGGGGTGATATGGGAGTCACACATCCAACACACAGCGTGCCCTCGCAGCGGCGCACGGTGAACTGGCTACACGCGCCGGTGCGCCGGTCATATTAATAGTGTGCGAGCAGACGACGCTATACGCTGCGCACGCGCCAGAACGAGATGGGTGCCGCTCATCGTGCCAGCAGGATTGTTAAGAATATCAGTGTGCTCCCATTGGTCAATTGCCTACATTATGCATGTCAGCCTAACACTACTGTGATACGTAGCAAAATGCACTTAGGTAGGACCCTTAGTTAATAAAGTATGAAGCCTTTTCTAAATATCGTGCCTTTGATTTGTGCGCCCCATAGTTGTAAACCCCTACATCGGCATTCCGTTGGACCGCTTGGTACGTCTCCACTCCTACTTTATCCTTTACTTGCTGAATTAAACAATGCCTTGACCTGCCCCTACCTCTTCTACCCTCTATTTTTCCTAGGATATAAACTGTATACATCTTGAGCACATTTCGTTATACTCGTATAAACGATAAAAGACATGGTTATCCACGCTGGTGACTAGTAGACCAATAAGGTTTCATGTTTTAAGTAAGTTATAAGTAAACGTTCACCGTATACATTATACTTGTAACTGTAGGGAACGATGTGGGATTACCTTATTTTGTATAAGTACCGTGGCGTAGCCCTACTTGCAGCTCATTTTTTATTTTTATTCATTGGAGCTTGTTAGCGGGATATTCAAATCGATGCCAATCAGCGGAAATTAATTGGTTTCTTGTTTCAATACCGTGATTTTTTTCCCTTCGTTATAAATGTTGATTGTGTAAAAAAGCGTAACTTCAATATTTACAATGTAATATCTGAGTCTTGTTAAACGAGATAGAAAATTATTATCTCATCAAAACAATTTCGTTGGTTGGTCCAAAATGTATTACATTCTGATTTCGTTGTAACACAATTTTTTGACAACATAATTACGTAATTAATGTCTCAAACTGAAGGTCAGAGCTCTCATTACCTATCAGTGGGTGTCATTGGTTCGAGAGGATGTAGATTAGTTGGTAAGTGATCTATGTGGCCCAGAATCTGTGGACTCAAACATCTTTCAAAACGATATTAACGTTTTCCAGAATTGGACTTGTAAATCCTGTCTTTGTTTTTCTATCTCGAAGTTCAGGCATTAGACATACATACATACATGATATACACTAAGGTGTATAGCTTGATATCAAGAAGTAACGTTTTCTTAGTGCCCTGTACATAAAACACGATCTAAGTTATTTTATGGTAAGATAGACATTTCTATAATTTTTCTGCATGAAAAACATTAATTACATCTGCTCTATAGGCTTGTATCTCGTTCACTATAGTGCTGAAATGAGTTCCGCGGGCTTTTCGTGTGTTGCTGCCAAACATTTAGATATTCTTCAAAGCCGTTTAGTGATCGTCATCCGTATCGATGTGTCACGCCATTCGATATAGGATCCCGGGAATTGCATCCGCTGGAACGTGAAATGGGACGCGATGGCCGAGGCAACTTCTTGCAGCGCCGCCGCGCCGCCGCCGCGCGCCGCGCGCCGCGCGCCGGTGCAGCGGGGCCACGCAGAATATAACACTGCGCTGAATTTCATATAAATTGTTGGCCGCATGTCGAATTTGCTATTGAGTTTGTGACTGGTATTTCAAATGTGGAAGGAGAAATGTCGAAATATATAAATGGTCCTATTGCTGTTGGATTATTATTTATTTAGAAGGTAAATTACTTCTACGTACCTATTGCAATGTATTCAGAACTTTATAATCTCACCGATGCAATGATACATAATAAGCGTTGACCATTCACGAGGAACTCTAACTTTAATGTATTAACAGATTTTTACTTACCTACTTCACTAAATGAGATTTGCATTTCGGTTGCTTATTTATGATATACGTGACACATAAGTGTCATTTTCTTAATAATCTAGGTATTAGTTTTCTTTCCTCATCAATCAAACATAGTGGCTGAAAACAATACAATAATAATAACCTACCTATAGGTCCCTACATGCGGAAAGCCTTCATCGATGGGTGACTTAGCGACTGTCGCCAGTACCGGCGCTAAGCGACGCCAACGCCGCACGTGACAGACAATAATTTGTGCAGATTAGACACGGGTCAACACACTGGGATGCTGCGGAGGTCACCATACATCACTTACAGGGCCCGCGGCATGATTTACGATATAAAATGTTAATTGTGACGTTCATTCTGAAACTAAGACTATAGACTAATCTAGAGTTTCTACAGTGTCTGGAGTATCTATCACACATATTTTAATGGAGATTAGTTAATCAGCCTCACCAGACGTTACTTCGCAGGAACGCCAGAAAACCTATACCTACCTTCAACTATTGTAAACCTTACATTCTTCTAACAGTCGGATTTACCTAGCAGTGATATATAAAGCAGCAATCTCCGCGCCCGAAACAATATACTTCACAAAGAACAAATTAATTATTAGAAGCAGAATGCACCCTTTACAAAAATAAGGTATATTAAGTGTAAACTAATTTACCTTTCACTCTGAGCATGCAATCATTTTTACAGCAGAATTTTCTAAAGCGAGGGTTATAAATTAGTCATTCATTAAATTAACAATGCAAAGCATTATTCTTTAGAAACTCTCCGATTTTTTTAAACGTAACGTCCAGACTAGTCTAGTCAAATACACGTTAGAAGCTAAAAACTGTCTACCAACTGTCATGTCAGACACACTGGAGAGTTATTCACCCGCGGCTTGAAGAATAAGTATGACTTATCTTACAGCAAATGTATTTTATTTAAATGTTTAACGAAAAAGTGTTTGTTTGTTGTCGACCTTTTTCCGACTGAGTCTGTGGCTTTGTAGCTTTATAATGCCCTGTCCGGTTTGACGTTGTTGTTTTAAGCTTGTGTTTACATGGTCTTGAACACACGTTAATGTAGGTATATAAGAACACTTCCTGCCTACCACACATACCTACTACAGCATATAGTATCAACAGCATGCCGATTTTCGAACATACTAGTATTTGTCTGCGTTCCAATAAGTTTATTTTAATTTACTTTAACATTACCTATAAATTCTTACCAAGGGTAATGGTGTTTTAAATTATTATGATCCGCCAGGTCAGGTACCTATGTATACATTCTTATTGTTTGGCAAGTAGCTTCACGGGTTGTATTAAAGGCATCTGGGTTCTAATGTAGTGTAAGTTGGTCGCAGGTGTAGCGGAGTGCCGCCGTTATGTGGGGAGAGGGTCGCTGGTTGCGGTACCAGCCCGTGCTTAATGTGACAAAGAATGATTGAAGATCCATACATTTTAAATGGAAATGGACACACGTAAAAAACGAATCCATCGTGAATGCGATACAATATAAAGAACGTATTTGCTTTTATTACATTTTATTTACGTTGTATTTATTGATCCGCGTCCAATAAATGGCTTTGTTTATTTTCTTTTGAATATAAATATCAGTAATAAGATATTCAGTTCACAGCATCCCGGTCGATAATAGTAATTTTCTCTAGATTTTCTCGTGTGAATGAACAAAACAATATTGCTTGAACTTAGACTCACCTACCCGACAAGTACGAGTAATAATTTTGACAGCTGAGTGCGCACGCCCTCCGTATCGTCTCGTTTCACCGACATTCTTACAGAAGATACTTTTGGTAACATCTGCCCCCGTCGAACAATTTCACCTACCAAAACAAGTATTTCAATATCGGCCCACGCGTTGCCCGCCAGCCCTAGCGCAATAATAAGGTACAAAGTTGTGTGTGTGAAGGGTAATGAAAATATGCTATATGCTGGGCGTTCGGAGAGGATCGAGTCGCTGACTCTGGCAGCATCCCAGCCTGCTGACCCGGGTCTAAAATAGTAATGAGCGCGTGGTGCGCGCCACGGGTCCTCATTTGTCAAGTGGCAGCCTCAAACCGTGACACCCGGTATAATTCATCGCCTGACACTATTTATGGAGACAATTCGCTGCTACCCCGGGGAGCGTTCATTTCAGAGATGGATGATAATCTTCTTTTATTCTCCGCCGTCGAACTCGGTCAGTGTAATTTCAACAGTCTCTTCATAAGGGTGTGAGCACACCAGACGAAATTGAACCGATCTGCGTTGGCATCTGAGTGTAATATTTGATTCAGCAACTATTAGACGAGCCGAAGCCGGATCGTGGGCGCGAAAAATTCGCTTCACTAAATCATCGCTCGTATTCGTATATAACGCGGCAAAATGAAGGTTCACGTGAAAACGGGCCGCGCCGCTTTTTGCTGAGTCGCAGTTGGTAGTCGCCTTTGTGAACGAACCAACTTTGAGCTGAGTTTGTTTCAATTAGGGCGCGTGAATCGGCGTTTAGTCTCTTACTTTCTTCTTATTTCTTTCGAAACTGCAACTTAACGAATTCTTTTACCCTATCTTAGTGAAACTACATTCCAGTAATTAAACGAGTTTCTAAGCCATTAATTACGGCGCTTTTTACTTTGTTTCACTGGAAAACACGCTCTTAGATATATATTTTCTTTAGAAGCTCCTTTCGGATTTAATCAAATTTATATTGTCTTGGAAGTAGATACATTGGAAGCGTTATTATTTATCGCGTGCCATCCGCAGCGCCAGTGAGGTCTCACCTCCTGGCAACACGTGCGACCCCAATAAAATCACCATTTTTATGAGGTGTTCACGTGCTATAAGTCGCTCTGCTCTTTATTTAACGCGGCGCACGCATCAACTTAGATTTACGGGTCTTTTAAGGAGCTCCATTGTTGCTCTGCGCACTTTATGTGTTTCGCAAACAATAGTGGTGCGTGATCTTAAACCAGACACACTTATTCCATCCCGGTATCTTGGTTTCGTGGCGCCTAATGTTATATCGAAATGACGTCTCTCTTACTTTCACTTAGATAAATACATATTATACTACATAGGTATGCCGTGTGGTATCCGGCCTAGATTTGTCCACCGCCTCTCCTCCCGTGGGTGACGTAAGAGGCGACTAAGGGAAAATCCAGAAGATGGGCAGCAGCGTCTTCTGTAACTTGACCAATACTGCGATCCTCAAGCCGCTTGCCCAGCGTGGGGATTATGGCACCCCCCCTACTAAGGGGGAGGCTTTTGTTCAACGGTGAACTTCTGTCTGATGATGACTACATAGGTACGATTCATTTGCTTACATTGTGTTGTTTTATTAACTTGATCTACTTAAAATATAGAAGCGTATAAATGGCGAGCGGGCGGGGTCAGTGACAGTGGCTGTCATATGCACTATAAAATAAATTAGGTAGAGATTTGCATTATTTAGCAATCAGCTTATTAGTCTGCAGTTGGTCCCTACAACAGAACATTTTGTTGTCTGACGCCAAGCTGGCTTGGTGAGGTTAATATAGATTAAATTCATTACACTTAACTTTAATAGCAGTAGTGTCATTGTTGAGTTTAAGTTTTAACATTTATTAAAATCACAATGTATACAGATGTATTAGATATAGAGATAGATTTATCTTAATTGTAAGTACCTACACCAAAAATAAACATAAGTACAATCCAAGTATAATGTACATTGGGCGGTGTTATCGCACTAAGCAATCTCTTACAGGCTTTAGAGAAAAATAGAAGTAAAAATTATATAAACTTATAAAAATATTGTGGGAGGTAGCTATCACGTGTAGGTATTTCAGTAAATTCTTTGCTCATTCCTGCTAAACTGAAGGTATTTTATGATTCAAAATCGCTATAAAATCGCTCTACAAGTACACACAAACGTTCCTTAAATAAACGTAAACCCAAAGCTTGCTAGGAGGCGAAACTATCAATTTGTGTGTGCTCTTAGCCGTTGGCAATCGCACTCGGATCAGGGAGCATTTATCTGCCTCCCGTAAGTCTTACAGTTTCAACTTTAAACTTGTTTGCTGCCCCGCCGCGCGCCGCCGACTCGGTCTGCTCCGGTTGCTTTCAATTAGTGCTAGTGACTTATAACTAAAAGTTTCTTATGACATCTGAAACCCTGGTATCACGTGTTTTTCATAATGACATTTTGGTAAATCGAGCTTTAGGTCGAGTCTATCAATATCTCTCTATAATAAGCGTCTTTCGCCTACTTACTACCCAAAGTAACTTTTACCACCTTTTTTATATAAAACTTGTTTTAATATTCTAATATTCTAGTAAATTATACCTAACCTAATTATTTATATCACGACGTGTATAAAACCACAAACATAATTTACCTTCCTAAGTTCCTAATGAAGATAGATTTAAATGTTTTTATTATTGGCATGCCAAATAATTTGGTTCGAGAATAGTTGTCGTATCCATACAATCGCTAATGAGCTACATCAACCTACAGGTATTACTCGTGTCAAAGTTTGAGTGTTGAAATGTTTGGAGTCTCGGATGTGCTTCTCAAGCAGCCGTAACATTGCTGTTTAGATTAATTGGGTGTATTATGTACTGGAGAATATAGCCTGACTTGGCAGCTACCACTGGTTAAGCTCATTTCAAAGTGAGAAGATTACCTAGAAGTGCTGGTATTGCTAGGCAGCGCACGCTGCTTCGAGAATCAGGATGCTATGTACTAAATATATAACTAATACATAGTTATTTCTGTTCTAGTTTCAACAAGTTTAACGTTCTCAATCGTCATTTTACTTCACGTTATACTGACATTTTAAATAAATAAACTTAACTTAACAGTACCTTGCTTTGTAATTGTTTCTCCCCGGGGCTAATACAATCTGGAGGATGGCCGTGCTCTTCCTGAGTACCTACTTATTTATTAAACACAAACAGTCATGTACCTATTAAGTTCCCTTTCTTATAAACTTCCAGGCACCCGGCAGATATTAATGAAACATCAACATCGCTTCCTTGCTCTGTAATTTAGAATATTCGACGTAAAGGAGTGTAAATGTTGCGTAGGTATGTAATAAAATCGGGTCGCCTCCCTCGTCATATGGGTTCTCTTGTGTTATCGGCGCCTTTTACTCGCCAATAACATTTTTATGGAACCATGATTATTTTAAATTATGTGTTTTATGTTTGCAGCGTAAAGTATTTCGAACGTTGTCGTTAATTCTTCTTTGTATAGCTCGATGTTTGTTGTCTGACACTTTGTTTAGTCAATTCGCATTTAATGAAAACACTGTAAATAAAACATTTGAACATCATGGCTTACCGTCTTCTTGTATTTTTATCAAATACCAGGGGTGCAGGGCGCAGTTACAAATAAATCGTTTCGATTAAGAATGCGCACCGCGCGCCAGGCGCTATCCACCGGAACTATCTCTTTCAGCCTAGAACAATACTCGTAAATCATGTGAAGTGAAACTGCGCTCATCTGAGCGGGCCGTGGCTCAGACGTGCCTATTGTGGCCTTCTCCCCCCCCCCCCCCAACATCCTCCACACACACGATAATTAAAAAACTTTTAAGATTATTTTCATTAGCCATCTCCGTACAGCTAGCGCTCCGTGTGTGAGGTTCCCACGTACGTTACAGAAACTTGGGCTATTTGAGGAAATTGTGCTCTATATTCGGAAGAATACAAAGTCGAGCTTTTATTGTTCCTTCGAGATTTTATGTGTTGGGTTTTATTGAATTGAGTCTTTTGTTGAACAACTCCCCGTTTGTGTAACGCTGAAAAACCGTTCCAACTTTTATTACTATTGGTGCAATTCGATATTTGATAGGGAACTAACTTTTTTAATATTTCATAATATCGAACTGCGTTTATAAACCGATGTCATGTTACATTGTAATGGATAGCTTTTATAATAACTCGAATGTTTATCGTATCGTATATTAAGCATGAATTGGTAATATTTTGGATTGATGTAAAGTGTATAATGTATATGGACGAAGAGTATGTAGGTATTCAATATTTACCTGTACAATATTTTTAGTGGTATCTATGTTATTGAAATCATTAATTGTTTCAAACATTTAATCTCAGCGAGTGATTTCGTATATTGAATCAGGCAACCGTATTTACGAAAAAGTATAATTATCGTTGATTATCTAAATAAAAATAACATAACCCTATTATTACTGGTTTAGTAGCTATTCTCAGCAGATGTTATTAAGATTTACTAACTTGTCCAACTTAGGATATTTGTTTGAAACGAAATTCATGGGTCCGCTAGGCTCCTACGTTGTGGTATTTGGCAAAGCAACCCGGGCCCCATAACACATTAACCGATATAAAACAGTTTCGGGTCGGGTCGAACCCCTAATGATAGATAGATGTTTCACTTGCTATGAGTTTTGTCGAACAAACAAGCTTTGTTTGTTTTGGGAATCCTCTCTACACTCGGAGCCATGATATCGATACGCGAATGTTGCCCTAATGCGAGCGCACTCAGTCTGGCTTGCCAAAACGTAAATCCTGAATAGAAACCGTTCCAGAGTTATGCGGCCGTTCATTTATTATTACGACGAAAACATTTATTAATGAAGTTACCCTGCCTAACTAGCATTTAGTCCAACTATTAGATTAAGCGTTTCTACTCAATTCATACGTAATGCGGCTGAAACGTGTTCCGAATTGTTGAAAGCCTTTTGCAGGGAAGCTGTCATGCGTGCGGGGCTCGGCGACGTATTTCATTTTTGTACAATAAATTGATTCAACCTACGAACCGTTTCGCCCACAACTATTACTTATACTCACTTACCGCCGAACTCAGAGACATTTAATAATTATTTAAACTGTCACTAAGTAAAGTTTTTCTTTGTGAAATCCTTACTTAGTTTAAATGAAAGAGAACGCGCGGAGGGTGTTATTTTACATGTACTTGTAGCAAAGTAAACAAAACGCGCTGTCACTAATCTAACAGATTGGAACTTCTATTTGATCCCTTTCTCGTTCCTAGAAATGAGTTTGAATTAATCTGTACAGCGAATAACACGGTTCAGTGCTCTGAGCACCAAGGTGGCAGGCACGCAAGGAGGGTGTTAAGTTAAGCCGACGGGCTACAGATACGTTACCCTCGACACTTTCCCGTTTGTACAGTCCCCTGACTTGAGATGTCAGCTAGGTTACGTCTCTGTGAAGTACATACACGTCGTGTACATGTCATCATACTCAAATGTAATGTGATCACTAGAATATACTTGTTATATACCAGATATAGATGTGTATGTAGTCGACAAAAACTCAAAAACGTCTAATACATTTTATCAAGATGTTTTTCTTACGTATGAATATGGCCCAGCCTCATTCCTTTACCTTCTACACACGAGAATAACCACAAAAAGAAGCCTAAAATGGTTTATATATGGAAAACGTTTTTATGAGACGTCTTGGTAACGTCTCGGATGTCACGTGACCGTGGCAGGTGTGAATGTTTTTGCTTAGACGATCGTTTCTTGTCCCGGTCGCTCCTCGATGCATATTGGATAAGCTCCGCGCCCTTATGTGTCCCTAGTGGCGAGGATTCGTTTTATTTTCTTGTTTAGAGGTTTAGTTACTAAAATCAAATCTAAAAATGATACCAATTTTTTTTCTCTAGCTCGCAAGTGTTCCCTTGTGTTACATAGAGTAAATGAAAGTCATATTTTATTTTGAATGTTAGATCCAATAAACATAATGAATTGAAAAACGTTACGAGACTAAAAGATTAATGCTGTCATATCGAAGATAGTGACTCATATACCTATATTTGGTCCATCTATCAACCTTAAGGAAAGGAGAAAATCTCAGAAATGAAATATTGTGAGATCCGAATAATTTGTTTATGAAACGAGGTCATAATTCGTAAAATCTCGGCAACTCTTCAACTTAAGATTCCAATTGTTAGCGTTTGCGGTCGTTAAACTTTTTCATTAGCAAATTATTCGCAGCGATCTCTGGCGCGAAGCAATTACAAAAGTGGTTCAGCTATATCAGATAATTGCTGTTTGTTGGCTTCAAGAGGTGCCAGATTGGAGTTGCCGAGGGGAGTAAGTGCTGGAGTATGAACATAGCTATAGAACGCTCACTAGACCGTGTGTTTTTCGTATTATCCATCAAAAATCGTAATTCAAATTCCTGTCAAATTAGTTTCTATATAAAAAATAGGTACTTTAATCTATTCGTACCAGGGTCACAGAAAGGACTTAAAAGCTTATTTATAAGCTACAAGGGAGCAGATCTCTTTGTAAATCAAGATTCCAGTCCTCCCGAAGGGTTATGGATCAACTTATTGGATTTTATTGCTCAATGAAATTAAATAAAGGATTAAATGGATGCTTCGATTGCTTTATCGATTAAATATGAATAAAGCGCGCAGTAACAATTGGCTGATAATTGCTTAATCAAAACAGTTGAATTTAATTATTAACTGTGTTGCGGCGTTTTATTATGTAGGAGAGCAGTCAAATGTACGCCTGCCTTGATTAACATTTGTCAAATTGAATTGTATATTCCTCATAATTGACGTGTTAGTTCTAAATAGTACCTAACTAATTAATACTTACCTACTTTATTAATTCAGCAAAAAAGTTGTCATTAGAATCGTATGGTCACGTGGAGCTTGTCGGATCGTGAGCCTTGATCCATTTAGGTTTATAAGCTTCTTCTTGTTCTTCTCCAATCACTGGAGGTTGGACATCAACCTTGAAAATATCTCTTTGTTCCTGGCGAGGTGAAATAATTATAAGTTTAATGCAACAAAAATGTGTTCCCAGTCCATGGCGGCGCCGCATCACGAAGTCAATATCCAGTCTATTATTACAGCATTATAAGATAAGTACATGTGGATTAATCTAATCCCTTGTTTGGGATTAATTGTTTGCCGTCAATCAATTACCTGAGTTGACAGTACATACAGGATCATTTACCTCGTCGTGATTACCTAACCTCGTAATTGTTAATAAATAACACGCTTCTATATCTGACGGGATACGTAGTGGCGTACACTATCACAATTTAACGATAACTGTATAGACCTCTGTAATAATGTTAACCTTTATTGGACCCTATTAAGAACTAGGGTATACAACTGAAAAACTAATAAGAAAAAAATCCAACTAAACATTGATAATGAAGCCTGAAATTTTAAGTTTTTTTTTTACTCGAAAACTAAAGATCTTCATAATATTTTTAATACACATTTCAAAATAATATAAAAAAATACATGAACCTAAAACTTGGAGCTTCTCAAATGCAGATGAAGACAAGAATATCAGTGTGTATACTGTGTATATTACGCTGGTATAAGCAGTCGGCGGCGGCGCCCAGACGTCGCGACGCCGCGTGACGTCACGGACCACCTTCGTAACTACGGTTTCATGGCACACTGTTGTCTGTTCTCACAGTTACTTTGACGAATGTTCATGGTAAACACTGGACACCAACTGTTAGCTTGTAATTCTACAGTTGTAGATTATTAGATATTTTAAAACTAAAGGAGACCGTAGAAATCCTTTTATTTGCAGTAACCACTTAAAGCTTGCCTGTCAAGTTTAATTTAAAGATAATTTAGTTCCTTTTTTTTTCAAATGTTATATGGAACACAAAACGTGTCACGTTAAGGGTCTGTAAGTTTACCTGCATGCGTTATTTTAATCTCGATCCTAGTAAATTAATTACGTAAATTAAGTCAAACTAATCGTAGAGTCTTAGAACTTGATATTAAAGTCAAAGTAAACACGTATTGTACCAGTATCCAGTCGTCTATCATCGCTCCACCTAACTATCATTTCAGAAGTTAACATAATACTTATAAGTATGTCATTTATCAAGTTATTACTTTGTTTCCGCGATAAAAGTTCTGTTCAAAGTTTTTCTTGGAAGTCTTCAAAAGTTTTACTTTATAAGAGAGCCGAGCGGTTGTGGCTTCAATAGTAGACTACTGCGTCGTTACGCCGTTAAACATTGAAGAAAAAACAACGCGACAGTTTTATGTCAATATCTGAGTTTCTGCTCGACGTTAAACTTTTCTATTCAACTCTTTTACACTTGAAACATCCGCAGTAAGAATCTGGCTACAAAGACATTATATGGCTCATGACCAGAGTCATACCGACCAGATTGGGAGTAATCTGTGCCTAACTTATTACACAGATCTACTCTGAACGGTGACTAAGCCATTCCGCACCTTATCCGGCCGACGATTTATACTTTGGGTGAACAAAGACAACTCTGTACCCGGCTCAAATTACAAAGCCAAAACCAAATCATAATTCTACAAACAAGCTTTACCTAGCTTTAAAAACGCTGACAGGCAATTTAATACGCGCCGAAATGAAAAACCGCATGAACGTTTACGTTGAAAGACAACGCGTCATTTTGTATGCAATGACATTCTTTGTCGCATAAATAAGACGTGTTTCCCCGGCTTTTGTCACGGACGGTGCGGCGCGGCGCGGGCGGCGTGCGGCAACGTGAGCACTCGTGTCACACGTTCGCGACATAATTCTCACAGACGCAAATCTGACGCAACTAAATTCATTTTGACGTAGGGCTGCGGCTCTTAGCGCCGGATCAAATATTATGCCCGGTTCAATTACCTATATAGGCATAGGTTGCCAGGATACGATGGCTAAAGACATATTTTATCATTGATTAGACTTATTTAATTATAAAGGGTAGTGAAAATAGCATGGACAGGTTAATAAATCCATGAGACATATTTTACAAAACTATTAAAAAGTTTTGTATTTAGGTATCCACGTATGACTGGTAGAGAATGCCTATGGCATTAAGTCTGCCTCTGTACATATTGTAAATAAAATATAACTAAATATAAATAAAAAATATCACTTGTATACCTCAAAGACATCGGCAGATTCATATTTTGCTCATATATCAGTCTGTATTAGACTTGTGTGGAAGGGAGGGAGCCTATTCAAACGGTCCGATATTATAACCTGCCTGGGGATCACCATTATTAAAAACGCCATTTTATGCTTTTCACAACGAAGCGAACGCACAAAGAAGCTAGAGCTAGTGTGAAACCGTGTCAAAGCAAGCCAACACAAATTCTGTAGTTTTTAGCGTTCTTTGATGAACAAGTGATCTCTCGCTCCTCGCCAGGCAACCCTGTCGCCTCCGCCACGGCACGCGATGCACGGCTCGAGGGCTTCCTCCGCGATGCCTGCGTAAACCAATTTAAACTTTATAATCCGCTCGGAATGAGGCGCGGCGCGAACAAAACACCAACAAATTGTACCTCAAGGTCCTACTCCTCGCTGTACCTAGCTACCTACCCGCTCGTCTCGTCCGCTGCTCCAGCTTATCTACATACAACCAAAGTATTTCTTACTAAAACTTCACTCAAAGTACTGAACAATACAGATATTTTCAGACTTGTTCTCAATTTGTAAATTGGATATTTGGAAGTTGTAGTTGTTTTCTTTTATGCTTGCCTAGTACAAGTAAGTATATTATCTCACTGCAATGTAAAGTTTGTTTATTTATTATCTCTGCGAAAATAAACTTGAGGAAACATTCATTATCTCTAGTTGTGTTCATCAAAACTTAGTTTAAAACTTACGACAGTTCTTACGTACAGTGTCTGAATACTCGTGGAGACTCGTAGCTACTAACTGTTAAAACTATATTTGTGTCACAATTCACGTTATAAATTAATTTTGTCTAGAGACCGCATGAAAATGTTATCTGTCGCATTATTGGGGAAGTGAAACCAGCTAAATCAGATTAACTGAGCGACGTAAACTTTTTAATTACCGTTTTGTATTCGTGACAGAACACAACAATTAAATGGGGAATGAGACAAATCCGACCAGAGTAGCGACATATCTTTTAATAACTGAAACAGCGTCAGATAATACCGGCGGCGGGCGGCGGGCGGGGCGGTATGTGGGTATCGTTCGCAATACGGTTTGTTTGTGCAAAATATCGCGGTGTGTGCACTGCACTCGCGGCGCTACGTCTATAAATTATCGGAGTGTACCGAACATACCGCTCATTATTGACATTACTTTGTGTCACTGTGATACGCCGAGTGGACAAATATGACTCTAACCAAGTACGTTCATAATTATATAAAAATATACTTACAGAAATCAGTAGTATGCTTTAAGGGGGTTGCAAATTCCTTAACATTTATGCTTGATTTGCATTATTTTATTTGTATCACGAATACTTACGATAAACCTGTACTGCAGGTTTTTGAAGAACACTATCTGTTTGACATAGTTAACTATAGCTGGATCTGATATGGGATCAGTTAAACCATGGTAAACCCACCAAATACCTCCCCGACACTGCGTGGTGTGACGGCGCTGACCACAAACTTCGGCGGCTCGCATCCTGCGCCGATATTAATTAATGCGCCGCGAAATTTTTCACAAGTTACACAAACTTTTTTCATTAATTATATTGATAGGGATCTGGTATAAGAGGCTGCCTTTTAATTAAAAATGTTGTCTCGTTTTACTGATAACTTTATTGAAACATAGTAATCTAGGAATTTATCACGAAATTGTGTAGGCTTGCGATTTAGGTGTAACAAAAACGATAATATTTAATAAAAAAAGTTTAGCGTATTCGGCGGTTACTTTGCTTGCGTGATCTTATTTTGTACAGAGTAACCTAGATATAAGTATTACCAAGTTATATCTTTCCTAAGGTGAGGGCAAATCGTCATGTCCCATAGATACATCTAAATCAGTGCAAAATTAATTTGAGATACCGCTTCAGGCAACCTTTGGTACATACTTAGTCGCTCACACAAATAGTTAGTGTGGATCGCCTACGCGCACCATAGTAACCCAATTCCCTCGTTAGACTCGAGTTAGGAGGGAGGGGCACTTCGCCAAGTTCTTGTCTCTTCTCCAACTGGCGTTAGGTTTTTGCTTTGAAAATTAATACGTGTTGTGCGCTTCTTGTGAGAATTAGACCACTTATGACGTGTCTCTACTGAATAGAATTAAGACCTGCTTTCATGTTTTTACTTGAGTGTATTATCATGCTAGGTAAGGCAACGCTGTGTTGTTTAGTCTTATATTCTGATGAAGGTATCGCCACCGCCGCAGTGATGTTACGGACATTCTTGATGGTAATGACACTAATAAAGCACATTGAGATATGTAGCACTTTAATGTTACGCGTGTTCAAGCATTCATGAACTTAAAACAAAAGTAGGTCTGTAATATTAGAAGTTGTTTGAAAAATCAAATTATGTAAAACGTTATAAAGTAACATGTTAGAAGGTGTGCTCTGACGGCGCCCGTGACGTGTACCACATGATGTCGGCACACACACGCAAGAAATGCGTAGGTTTCGTATTTACCGTAAAATCACAATCCTACTCAGAATGTCTTAAAACGGGACGTGGGGCCCTAAAACAGTCGGCGGCCGAAGTTGTTACAGAGATCATTTAGCGGATTGTAATTTGCTATAGTAATCTTCTAGTTAGTAGTTCAAACATAAACTAATGAAAACCTTAAGCCTTGAGAATAAAATGTTGTGTATGTAATGTAGTTCGGTTCAATGTTCAGAATATGTCCTATAAACCTATAACTATACGTAACTAAAACAGTATTGAAGGTCATGCCCCACTCTACATATTACATTTGTAAAGTTGCACAGCTGCACGTAACTTCCACGATTAATAAATCGGATTTGATACGAGTGCAGCCGCCGCATAAACTAGTTATTAATAAGTTCCTCCGAGTTGAGCTGGCAGTACGAGCTTTGATCATAGCGCGCTGTTTTTATCCCCAGTGTACACTGTTACATGCTCAGTGTTGTGCGGTGCATAGACAATGCACAGGCAACAGGTCAGTGCCTCACCACATCACGCCGATAATTTTCAGTTTTTCATCAATCTATATTGCTGCAGAGCCCGCTCGAAAACCTCTAACGGGTTTTAAGCTCAAACAAAGAATTTTTATGCTGAATCGGGTGTGGTGCGCAATACTTTTTATTTCTCTGTTATCGAAAAGGGACTGATCCTGTAGGTAGGTGGATAGGTACTACTAGAAACAACAACATTATCTGATAATTATAATTAATGCGAGTTCCAAAACCTTTATGTCGATTGTTAGTGCAGTGGAGTGCATTTATTGCAGTCAGTTGGTCTTAATTATTATTAAAATGCGATGTTGACTTAACTCGGCGTTACATTTAAGTAACATTGAACGTAATCTCCTCTTAATCTGGATGCGAATAAGAATAAGACCCAATTTATTTAACAATGTTTACGATTTGCGAAAGTTTGGACTGTATTATAATATTATGAAGGAGCCTATTCAAACTAAAGACTCAATTATATCTCTATCTTATCTGACTCAATTTGAGAGGCTGAATGAAATAACTGTCCCTATTCACGACATTATTTACCGCTGTTTTATTAATACCTATTGTAAAGTCTCTATAATACATTCAAGATACCTACACAGAAATGCGTGTGGGACTAGTTCGTAGTTGTAATGGCTCCGTCGCAAAGCAAATTATCCTGTAGTGGGTAGCATTGGTAGTCAAACGAACCACCTGCATGAATACATGATAGGACATCAAAGGGCCGTTAGTCTTTGACGGGAAATATTTGCGAATCGCACCACTATACCGCCCCCACACGTCCACGGAGTCGCCGAGATTGTTCCCCAACACAAATTACGAATACTATTTTTTGATAACAATATTATGTGTCAGCAAAAGGGTTTGAGGGTCGGCCATGCTTGTCTTTCTTTTGAAACAAAGAATACATACACAGAGGTTTGTAGAATTGAAGTCATTATTTTGGCTAACACCTCCGATTGAGTGTAACTGGTTAGTTAACCTAAACCAGTTGCGAATGAGAAATGGTTTTACCACATTTATTAATTGGTGTCGTCGTAGCGCCCGCTGGCCAACCAGTTAACGCTTCAGTCGTTGGTCTTGTATCTAGTCCCAACTATGTCGAAGTAGGCTTCAGCTCTGTTCAGCTGTGGATTAATATCTACATCAAACGAAGTAACCTGCCTTCTGTCCTCGGGACCCAAATAATAAGGTTAAACTGACTTGTAAGTTTCTTTGAACCCATATAACGTCAGCAATTTGAACTATGTTGAAACTTGTTCAAGCAATGCAATCTATAGAAACATTAAGATACTTTAGCTACTCACGATTGACTGTTCATAATAATAAGTATAAATTAAAGTTATTTATTTGAAGTAGATATAAAAACCGACATCAGCTTTAAATTAATTACCACATTAATTGAAACAACAATATTTACTAAATAACTTGCGCCGCGCGCCGTAGAGACCACTGGCTGAGTCTCTATCATACGTTGTGCAAAATGTAACTTAGTTTACGTCAATTTATGAACTTCTATAACACTGCTTATGATTTTAATAAATTATTTAAAGCATGCTTAACTCGCAGAGTTAATTAAAAGTTTCGGCGAGTCATTAACATTCTTTTCAGGAGATGTCGGCGAAAATAAGTGTCTTACGGTATACTGGTTAGAAAAGTTTAACTTTGATCTGCTCAAAACCGTGGCTGGAAGTATGTTGTGTCGGTTACTGTAGTGGTTACCGACAATTGACGGATAATGAAAACGAACGCTTTGTACACTCCTAATTGTTGTTGTTTTTAAACACAAGTATAATATCTATGTCTTCTGACGTCACAACTGATATTAAACCAACAAATTAACTTAATGTCAATGTCACCAAATAATCTCCGTATCAATTACAAATTAATCTCCAGTGACAGTCTAACACATAGAATTATTTGAATAATTCGCTCGGTAGCAGCCGGCAGGGATGATTGAACCAGTATAGTCGGCATTACGCGTCGGTAGACTACGCTACGCAACTAAATTAAATTAACACGAGGAGAACACAATGACATTCCGCGGGGGAGTCTTCTGTACGCGGGTGCATAATTCACGGCGGTTGTAACGCCTCTGCCGCGTTTATTGGCTCCTGGTAAATTGCGGCTCTACTGTGGGAACGAGACGCTTGCTAAATTAGTTGAGCTTCTTGATAATTGTTCTTAAACCTCACGAATTCCACCTCACCTGAAACCTCGCTTGTTTTCTTAACATCTTCCTAATTAATTTGTAAGCGATCAACCAATTTTGTGTAAGAAAATTATCTCTACAACTCGGTATTTTCTAGAGAGAGAAACGAAAAAGATATTAACATAAAAATCCTCCGGCCGGGGTGCGTAACGACGACATTTAAAATGCTAATGCCTTTTTATATGGTGCATTATTACAGATGCCCCGCGGCCGGATTGCGTATTAGAGTAAGAGACGTGTTTGCCCTCCTACCGCCTGAAGATTATTGAAATAAAATCTTGCAAGGTTATGCCGATGGAATCATGTTGCGGTAATCGACGGTTTTCAATACGGTTTAGGGTTATGCGGAGTTTACATCGACGATCTGATTGACACATTGGATCAACATCAGTTTAATCATTCGAAAGATCGAAATGTGTTTGTGAGGAATGTAGCACTTTTTCGTAGATTCTTCATCATTATCATCATCAGCCTATCTCAGTCCACTGCTGGACATAGGCCTCTCCTATGGCATTCTAGCTAGCATCTTATTTTGTGCTAATATATAGATATTACATTAATTTATTGTACTATCGTTAGTCAAAGTATTAAAGCATAAAACCTACAAACCTTGTAAAACATACTGCAACTGTTATTTGAACGGTATTACCGAGTTTCGACCGTGGCAACGTAGCTGGCGTATGTTGGATGGTTCCCAGAAAACACGACTCTAAGACAATCCGGATGATCCCCTGCAGTCATGCTGGCCTGGTGCCCTCTTATGTTTCATACGGATTATATCAAATAAAACGCTTCCACAAATAACAATTTTTATTAAATCTTTGATCTCTTAATCCTTTTGTTTACATTTTCATTGAAGTCTTCTAAAATGTTATATTTTTTGTCCACAGGTAAGCATTATGCGGTTTTTCGATCGTAAGATTAACAAAGGAGCCGATTGGTATTTTTTATTATTATCTACTAGTTTACAATACGTACGAGGAATATAAAAGGTTTGCTAAGGTCGCTTTGTGTGTTCACGAGAGCAAACATAGCGTGTAGCACAACCACGGGAATACCTTTATTTTAACAAATCACTGAGTCGTTGTTTGAGGAATTATTTAGGATTCAAATAATATCAAATTTTATGCCGTTATTCTCATTGAAGTATTTTCTGTAATATTCCTATAAATGGCCATACAATTAAAATGATTAATATTGGTCTAGGCTCTCATATAATAAAACATAAGTGCCGCGGCTTGTTCAATAGTAACCGAGTAAGGTAAGGTAATGTGTATTAGTTCGCGTCGAGCGCACGCCGCAACCGCCGCTTGACTGAGGAGCGCTTAAGCGCTTACATCGCTCACTCAGCTCCGACGCTTGCGTGTTAAGCTCATCGCTTACACGATTGCTTTAAACGGCTGCGGTTAAGACACCACCTTAGGTGTGTTTGCAATCCTTAGTTGACTTATGTTTTTAATTATTTATGGCTAGTTACACCAGCTTTCATGTTTCAAACATATTATTTAATTTCCTTTTGCTATTCTACCTAGGTAAGTAGAATAGCAGAAGGAAATTAAATTAAATAGAATATTAAATACGCTAAGTAGTACCTGCTTGTTAGCGTGTATAGTTTAACCAATACAATAGTATTCACCTCTAGCCTTCATCTTATCTTGATAGAAAAACCTGTGCTGCTTTTGGGTTTTAGTAATCTCTAATTTATTGTATAAACGGTAAAGTTTTAAAAACCTGATGAACAAACATACTCTAGTCACATTTATCATAAAACAGTATTTCGCTTCATGCATTCTCACTTATTTCTGTTTATGGCTGTACACAATTTGAATAACAAACGAGAGAAACATAAAAAATATCAAACGAATGTACAATGGGTGTCTTATCTCTAATAGCGATCTGTTACAGTCGGGTGGAGGGAAAGATAAAGGTAGCGAGGATAGGCTAGTCTGTGGTACAGGCACAGACGGACAGCTTTGTTAATGTGACACTATTTATTGAAGTCGTAGTATGCAGAACAGCACTAGATAGCGAGCTCCAAACGAAACAAGGTTCAATGCTTTGTTAATAAGTGTTCCGAAACAACATTGACTATTTTCTAAATTGTGCCTTATAAAATGCCATAGGCTAACGTCAATGTGGTAAGAGTGAATGGAGCGAAAGCGAGATTTCTGCTTATCACTCACGAATAAATTCGAGACTAATTTAATTCATCCAAAGCCTGCTTCTGCTGGTCACAACACACGTCTTTAATAAATAACGACATCCTAATTCCTTCATAAAGTAAGCCTGAACAGAGATTTATTTCAGCTCTCATTAATGTTCCACTCTCAAATCACACGAGCCATTAATCTGTCTTAAGTGCGACAGATACATCATGCCCCAATATTTATATTAAGACCATTTGGGATGCTAAGGACGAAGTGCTTTCAAAATATCTAACTACAAATTCGTCAAGATTAAGAAGAGTAAGAAAAGATTAATATCGTCTGAGATTGCAATTCATGTCGAGTTATTGGAAAGCAGTTCAGTAGAGGTTGAGTAAGGGGCAAATATATTTCAACTGTCCCTCGAGAAAATAATTACGTACGTATCTTAACATTTAAAAGCTTTTTATATTGATGTAAAATTATTGTGAAGGCCGGATCTAACTTATTTTATACCATAATATAATTAATTTCGAAATATAATTTAATCCTTAGTTCGCAAGCTTGTTTAAGCTAATGAGGAAATTTAAAATTAAGTTTAATTAATCGATGAGTAAGTGACAAGTAGTAATCATTGGTCATCCATTAATTTGTATTGAATAACATGTTTATTATCGAAAACACATTTATTTTAATGGTCCTTTTCGCAACCAAATAGTAAGTACTTACATTTATTATCTCCTTTATTTAAAACATTTTTCTTATAAATTACATTTTTAAATATCTATATAAAAATACAATATTTAAAAATATAAAAAATAGAGGACAACCAGCAGCGGAAACAGGGTCCAAGCTACCGGTGGTTTTATAACATAAATTGTTCTGGATAGGCCTCGCACGCGTTGACAATCCAAATGGCAATCATATCTTATCGTCGGCACAGACAACTAGCGACGCGTCATGCATGCCTGGTACTCTGACTAATACCAGCCGTCTATCTTCCACAATTGCGCGGTGTTAACCGGACACTATCGATTTTCGATCGGAGCGCAAACAATGTCATCTTAGTTGGAGTCCCTCCCCTAATGGAGTTTCTCAACTGAATAGTTGCAACTTGATAGTTTCGGAATGTACGGAATGACCTGTTATTACTGGATAGCTTAATCGTAAACAATGTCTGTGCTAATTTAAGACGAGACCTTAGGGGTTGTTGCTACGATACCAAAGTTGAATTATATATACTTGTTTTTCAATTTTAGGAGATCTGTTTTCTGTTCTTTGTTAGATCTAGCCTGATCAAATGCCTTAAATTGGAAAGTACGAGTACATACCGTACAAAGTCATGTGGCCGAGTTGCGGAATTTGGCTCTTTTTTCAAATGGCAGTTCAGAGGCGTAGCTCCCGCGCGGCCGACAATCAAACGGCATTCCTGTGTCAAAAGGCCGCGAGCCCGTATCACAGGTGCGGCCGGCTTTCAGCGGTTGAATGGCTGAAGCTCGCGCGCCCGGCGACTGCGCCGAACATATCTGAACTCATCCGTTGAATATATCCGCTCGTGGTATTTTATATACCAGTGAAACACACGGCTGGTTTATTTTTGCCTGCGTCATGTCAGATTTGTTTTGTGAAGCCAGCCTCTGTTGTACCTAATCTTGATCGATTTTGCGACTTGACTGTGTTTTTATGCATCGCCACGATTCAGTTGTAAAAGTAACGGTTGTAGCTATAAAGCGGAGTTAGCCCACGGAAAGCGAAACAACTGGTCTGACCTCACGACTTTTATTTTATGAGGCCAATTTCAGTTATAGTTATTTCCGTGCCTTCTTTTTATTTCACAGTTAGTATAAAACTTTATTGGTGTTATCCAGCAACATCCCTGAAAATGGAAGTATCCTTGGGGGTCTGTATTTGTATAAAAATATCTTCAGGCGATAATACTATGGATCAAAATATCAAACACAATTCAGGGTAACAGTAGACAACCCGAAAGTATCCCTAATAGAGGCCCTTTTTCGTCGCTTACTAAAAATTCGTCTAAGCCCGTACAAACTGTCTATAAACCATTTCTTATCCGCTCCTCCCTTTCACCTAAGCTTTGAATTTGTGAACACTTCGGCATAAAGTGTGATATTTCTCACATCCTACGGATAACTTCTTACATTATTTGACAGATGAAAATTCGCAGAATCTCTGCAAAGAATGAAATAGTGAAGTCGGGTATCAGATACAATAGCCTGCGGCCTGCATGCAGTGCGCTAGTTCTATTCGAAATATGGTCGTGCACGCGTTTGCCTGTTATAGTAAACGTATCTTGTTGTTTACTGCATGTCACCAAACCTACCACACGGGTGCACTCTGGCTGATTATGCATGTTTTATATTCGCGATTGTTAATTGTTTAGTAAAAAAAGACTAGGGTTAAGTACGGGCTTAAATAACGTCAAGATACCATACAACAAAATTTAAAAGCTCAATATAATCGTAGATCGGAAACCGATACCGATCTCTCTATCTTAGTTAACTGCAAACGTCGTGCAAAAAGAAAAGTCCATGTTTCGCGTAGACACAACAGCGGATCCTCGCCGGTGGCTCTATTGATGGCAGGAAACTGGCGTGTGTGTGCACGACGGAAGCGGAAACGGTCGTGCCGCCATTGTGCCGCTGTGCCGGCTGCGGTGCCGGCGCCGACGACGTAACTTCCACGTCTAATAGCTGCCATTCACCAGCTCAGTTTAAAGTTTTGTTTGTTACTGCAGGCTTCAACTTCTTGGGAAATAATGAGATCTATATCATGAAGGTTCTCAGCGAAGTACCTAATTAAGAGAGGAGTGTCCTCAGCGTGCATCATATTTACGGTATAAATACATATATTATGCAAAAATGAGCGAAGCGCTGTTAAAAGTGCTACTTAAAGTACGTGTGGCGTGTTTACGGCACCTCCATTTACACGAATCTGTTGAGTCATTTTGGCGTGATGTTTTATAATAACCTTATGTGCACGCATAAAGCTGGGAGGTAGAACCTGGTAACAAGGAGAGAGCTGTGTTTTTATCTGAATTCTTTCACCTAGCGGCAGTATTTTTAAATTTGAGGAGAATTTCTGATAGGGTCTAGAAATGACTACTACTGATAACTTTTGTTCTTACAAATGGTAACAACAAATGTAACTAGTATATTATATTGTTGTTGCTTCATAAACATAATATAACGTTATTAAATTATCTGCCGATACACGAGCGTCCATACTCAGCATAGAATTTTTCGTCAAGCTGCATTTTTAATTGTGAAAATAGTGCTTTGCAGTGTAATTGAAATAACTAATATTTTATTTGCTATTCACCGGAATTCAACAGAGCAGTACATCGTTAGGTGCCGCGGTTGCCACTGTTCCACCGACAACGCAGTTATCATAAACCAAGGTTAACGCGGGACTTTTGTTAGCAACAAGTTCACTGTTTTACTTGTGTTTTTAATGTCTTAGAATTATTTGTCTTCTAGTAGGAATTATTTTTCCCCTCCTTTAAAAAAAGTTCTTATAAAAGTTTTAAAAACTGTTTTTTTCTCTTTTTAAAGGATCTACTGGCAAAAAAAAAAAAATATGGTGTCCTGTTTATTAGCCTGCTACATTTATCTATGATGTTACCACGTAATGACGTCTACGAAAAAAATTAAATACTTTAGAAAGAACACGATGCAACAAATGTCTGAAGACCATACTAGTGTCAGCATTCCTATATAAGAACAACCTTTAAAACATAAAATCGACATCAAACCTCCGCAACAAGTACTAAACCCACATAATGTATTAGTGAGCTTATCACTATTCAGGGTCGCTGCCATCAAAGCTACCTGCTTATCATTGTCTGCACGGAGAAGTAGGACCCTCATTAAAACCGCTACAGTCGGTTGCTGAACACAATGGATAGGCGCAGAATGTCCACTCCATACAATGTGATACAACCATCACACGATAACGCACCAAGTTAAGTAGGTACCTATTTATACACATTACGATCTGCGCCTGTGTAGTAGGGTTATTTCTATTACACATACTGTTAGGAGTACGTAAACCGTGGGTTATCAAACAGAACTAAAACACTAATGACAAAATGGTGTTTATAAAATAGAGCGCTTTATTTTGTTATAAAGGAAATTCCACCTCTAGGGCTACATAAAGTAGAAAGGCTTTTTGTATTGAATAGAAGTAAATTAGCCTGTAAAATCTGACTTTAATACATAACGAAGTTTGATTGATTATAGTTATTGATCAAACTTTGTCTCAACGGAATAGTGGAAAATAAACAAAGTTGTTTAATAGCTAGTCGGTATTTAACTATTACTACTATTAAATATAATATAAAATTTATAATAATGAATATACTACCAAACCTTAACTAGAAATGTAGTCGGTCGCAGCACAGATTATGATCGATTTATTTCTGTTTATGTAGCAAGTCTCCCAATTTGCGTTTACAGGGTATAAATTCGAAAACAATGCGCGGGTATATCACATTATTTCGCATGGCTAGCAGTTGGCGTTCTGCACTATTTCCTATGGTTATGGATCCGAAATGCCTTACACGGGATGGTGTTTACCGTCCGGGCCGGATCCGAGCCGCCCTTATAGATGGCCGGAGGTGGCGCGGCCGCGGGACAGGAAGCTCCACTGTGCTCGGCCCCGCTTTGTTCGCGTTTGAGGCTCACAACTACCGGGAGAGTAGAAAAGCGAGACGGTTGATGGAGGTCTCTTACACTTGCTTCTTAGACATTAGTGAATTGGCTTCGTCAGACAAGGTTTTGGGTAGTAAGATTTATATTTTCATAAATTAGTTTCAATGAGGATGTTTCTGGCTGGTAGGCCTTTTGTTAGCTCTCAGATGTCCGGATAAGCGGTCTTAACTTAACTGCGTTAGCAGCGAAAACCAACAAAGGAACGAACAAATAAGGCGGTTAACAATTTTCTTTGAATATGTAATGGTAATAACTACCGTAATAAAACATTCATCAATATTGTACTATATAACCAATTAATAAATAAGACAAGTTCATTATGCCGTAGCTGTCCTAGTCAGGTAGGTCTGCGGAGTAACCTGTAGGGTATTGTGTGATTAAAAGGCAGTTTATCTGCGACCGCAGTGCAGGCAAGTCCATTATTAACGGTGCTATTGTTGGGGCCGTCAATATTGCTCGACACTGCGAGGAGCTTTGTTCGCGAACGACTTATTTAATATGGGAGCACCGCACGGGGCGTGCGATTCTCCTGCGAAAGTACGATGCGACATACTATTCGTGTAAAGACTACTATTAGAAATAATCTCATTGTTACCGATGAATGCACTTCAATCGATTCCCATTGTATACCAACCTAAATATTTCGCAACTGCTGAGAATGAGGTCCTGGTTTCGAATCCTGGGTCGGACAAAATGTTACTGGGTTTGTCCATTAGATGATTCTCAGTAGCAGCGCGGAGTCTGGATTTGCTCAGTTGATGGCAATATAAATATTAATAAAATAAAAAATTAAAATTGTACAGCTTTCAGTCTCAATTTTTAGCGCATTGATTGTTGAACCGTTTGAAGAGTGATACTTTGAGTACTTCAAACCACCGTGCTTCGGAAGGCACGTTAAGCTGTTGGTCCTGCGCCTGATCTCTCTCCGGTCGTGTCGGTCTTCCGTCCCATCGGAGTATGAGAGTGAGGGAATAGGGAGTGCACCTGTGTTTGCGCGCATACTTGTGCACTATAATATCTCCTGCGCAGATGGCTAGTCTCAGCTGAGACAGGCCGCCGTGACCGAAATTCGGTCAGGAGGACATTATTACTTCAAACCAATATAATACTAGATTTTTTCTTATTGGCAAATTATGAATAATTCCATACAATCAGTGAGAAATGGAGATAGATATTGGTGAAGCTATATTAATATCAAACAGATTACAGAAACTGGAGCTAATATTGCCTTTTATGTTATCCCTTCGCAGTAAGTAAAATACCAAGAGGTAATTTCAAGCAGCTAGTCTCACGTTTTTCAGTTTGTCTCCGGGCAATTGCTGCTGAAGATAGCAACACGGAATATTACAAATCAGGTCACCTAGTTAATATAAAAGCTTGCAAAGTTTACGTTCAATGGATTGTTGCGTTTTATATTTGCCCAAGCAATTTCAATCGTTATTTTACCAGAACAGCTAGGTACCGATTGGGTTTGTAAGGTCACCTAGGTTCGGACTCCTATCAATCCCCAGTAGCAGACAGCGACATAAAACACCCTGCCACCTTACAATGCGTCCAACGATGGCCGCATCTCTCCCGTCTGTTTAGCTTGCCACCGGCCATCCGTTGCGCGCACCGCATCAATATTGCACGGTGTCGTCCGCAAGCGTCGCAGCTCCTCTTATTACTGCGCGCCTGGTACGCCAATACCTTTTTGCTCGGCGTTTATGTCGACCGCAATGGTTGGAAATTGTTATTTATGGTAAGGTGGATCTTTACCGTGTACTTACTAGGACATCACACAAGACGAACCAAGTTACCTGTAAGGTACATATTTAAATTATTGTAGCTAATTTATATATTGGTACATATAGATAATAGCAATAAATTAAATTGCAATATAAAATGTACCTACATATGTATATACCTATCTCTTCGAAGAGGATTTTGCAGCAGACATTTAAATACCCGCTCTTCTGTGCATGCATTTAAGTGCCCACTAGGGGGTGCGCTCGAGCGAGCATAGTTAAGAGGATATCAAAGTTTCTTGGGAACGTTAAAAATAAAAAGTAGGCTGTGCTGATTACTTGTTTATACTTTTACTTTGTTTTATATAATAACGCTAGCCCACTCTAGAAATTTCTGTACAATTGTGTTTAAAACAATCTCTCAGTCACTGCACTAATGTGTTACTCAAAATCCCTCTGGCTATTTCCATCAGCATTATTTGAACAATTATAAATGCTGGCATAGGCTACAAATCAGCTGTCAGTGCCATTAACTGCATGTTCGATAGTTAATGATAGTGCCAGTTCAATGATGCGATCAGATCCCGATGTAGATACATTACATATACATATATTATATGCTATGTAGGCAGCAGGGAAGCATATAACTCTAATCAATACTCTAATACATAATGTGTATTTGTAGTAGTGAAATGGTTTGGTTAATCAATTTACCCGCAGCCGGATGGACTAGCAGGCTGCGGCTCTTGGCCTTCAAAGTCCATTCTATCTGATATTGATAGGATGTGGTTTTAGTTTCAACATTGTAGTACATGATGCATAGCTTCTTATTTCCCATAGTATGGAATATAAAAAGAAGTTAGGAAAGTTAAAAATGTTAATACAAAAAAGGTTAGGTTAGGTTAAATCCAGACAGACACCTATTGATAATTTTATTTCCAAATAAGTTTCATAAAAGAAGAGATTTAAAATCAATTAATATAAATATATAATTTTAAGCGACGACCTGATTGGCGCAGTGGCTAAGCGATTGGACTGCTGCGCTAGGGGTTGTGGGTTCGATTCCCGCACGGGACAAAAATTTGTGTGATCCACAGATGTTTGTCCCGAGTCTGGGTGTTTGTGTATGTGATATTTCATGTTTGTGAAACGCACCCACGATACAGGAGAAATTCCTAGTGTGGGGCGACGTTTTATAAAAACAAAACAAAAAAAAAAAAAAAAACCTTTTGGAACCTAAATGGGCTTATGTTTAATGACGACTCAGTCTAAAAAGTCTACTTAAAAGAATATCCCTTATTTTATTATTCTGTTTAAAACTTTAAATTTGATATCTTTTTTAATTCTGAGGAATAAGAAAATTGCGTCGCAAATACACGATACTCTTGTATTTTGCTCTGCCGTGTTAAGGTAATCCTTAAATAAATAATCCAGGTATGAGATTTATAAGCCAAGCTAGTTAGATTTTCAATTTGATGAAAAAGGAGGCCTGGATCCCATTTATAGGTATACCTGTAGCATGATGAGATATGAAATATATATTGTGACAACATAATTGGCCACCGGTCCGACACATTCGACCCTCGTGTATTGTTGCCATCAATTCCGTTACAAAGGCTGACACATCCACTCGTTTACCAATTTGCTAATAAAACAATGCGATATTGTCAATATTACCAAGTAAACACTCAATGAAAAACATCCCAGCTTCCCCAATTGTCCCAGTTCGTCATAAAATGCGCAAACGGATTTGTTAATTGTCAACAAACACTCCGTTTTCATTTTGTGTCGCAAATTTTTCATCAGCGAACAATGTCTTCGCAGTCTTTCGTCGAGTCTCAAAAACAATAAAGTTCGCCATTGTTTACGTCTTCAGTTTTAAGACCTGCCATTTCCATTAGCATCCGTATGAATAATGCAAGCGAGGGCCTTTTTTTAGGGCGTACCCATTTAATATGTAGAATACAACAGTTTTTATTTGTTGTCTCTGTCCTTGTCGCCCCGCCTCGCTTCGTCACAACAAAAAACGGTTTATGCATCCGTCGCCGTCGGTTCGTAACCCATCCTTTACGCAGACCTCCTATGATCCATAGTATCCTAGTAGATGTGAAGAAATGTCATCTTAACTCTTTTGTTTTATTATTACTCTTGAAGTTCGAGTAGTTAATTGATTTTAAAACTTACTAATTCGATTCTATCCAATTTACATTATGAAATGGTCGTTTGCTGTCTAAATTAAATATGACTAAAGTCAGCAGCTGTGTATGGTATTTTTATACTAATGGGAATAGTAAGTAAGAAGGTGCCATTACTACGTTACGATATCGATAACAGACGTTTTGTCTCTTAAACTACGCTCATGTTATTGCCGACGACATCATCAACTGTCATAATTTCTGAAGAGACGAGAATAATAGTCTTTGCTCAAAAAACTGACATCTTAAAGTTGTCTTATCAATGCATATTTCTTGGATACATTGACACACCGTTCATATGTCGTCGTTTGCATATGACACAATCAACGCTCTATAATGACAACAAACCCTCCGCCTCAGGTTTATCTGACTGTTCAAAACACACAGACTGGTATGTTTTATATGCAGCGGAGCTCCCCGCCACGCGCCGCCGCCGCGCCGTTCATGGACTCCGCCAATTAAGTCCGTAACTTGTAGTGGGAACATCAGGTGCTCTAATTAAACACCTTTGTTACCCCAACCTCATACGGTCTCTTGTTTGCTCCCCAAATTAAATTATCGTAAATCCCAACTCATTGACCGAGATTACACGTTTACGAGCGGATGACAGGGCTCTTAGCTAGCAAACAAGCGATCTTCGCGCTCGGACGAGCCGCACTCGCCGTACACTAAGTTACAGGTCGCGACTAATTAACGGATTCCTGTCGCCCTTCAATTGACTTTTATTACATTGGAACTTTTACTTAATCGGTTTAGCTTACGTATCTATTTCTGTTCGTTCGTTGTCTAGTCTTGCAATGTCAATAATACTTAGTATACCGCGTATATTATTCTAACGACCAAATGCTTAACACAAACAACACAGTAATTTGTTAAAAAAATGTACTGTGCGACGTTTTTTTACGCTAATTTGAACAAGGACTCAAACAGATTAGCTTTTTAGCATAAATCCCTCATACATATTCTATTTCATTAGGTATTCACTGCGGAAAAGCTCAAAAAGACATTACTCTACCATCGAGACTTGTTCCAGCCCCAAGGTTTTTATGCGGTTAGCCCACTTTATATGTATCAACAAGTTTTACCTCAGCTGTAAACGACTTTAGATTTACCTTCATCATCATCAGCTTCTAGTTGACCCACTGCTGGAACAAAAGAGATTCATTAATGTTATTAAATTACTGGTGGATTACTTAATTTAATACTTTTTAAGCAACAGCATAATAATTATTAAATGATTTAAAACATTGTTCTTATACATTACATTTTTTAATATCTATTTAAAAATGCAATATTTAAATATATAAAAAATAGATCCCAACTAGCAACGGGAACAGGGTCCAAGCAACCAGTGCGCCAGAGAGAGGAACCACCCCACAATGCCGTGTCAAGGAGTACCGCTTTCTGCATCAAGCCCTTGACCCAACCGCCTAACGTGAGCCTCTTCAGGTGTTGGTCGAGACATTACACCATGAACCATAGCTGTCATAGAACTCACCCTATTATTTCCCACTTGATAGTGTAGTTCGTCACGTTGTCGGGAGGTAAACTGTTTGCTATCCTTAATATCAAGTAGATTCACTTTATTTTACGATGACGATGACTACAACGTGGATTATATGAAGTCCGGGGTTACCCTGGTTACGAAATAGTAGCAGAAAATTGCTGCAAATTGCAACAAAGTGGCCGGGACGTGCGGCCTCTCGAACTAATTCTCTCGGCGCGATTTAACGCCATTGTTGAAGCGGTCCCGCCCGCCTACAATTGACTCTTGTTAGCTTCTACTGCCCTAGTACACAGCCAAATCGGACTGTGATTTTGAATGCGTCGCCAATATCCATCAGTGCCGCGTTAAGTCCGATAAGAATAATATTAGGCGATAATCTTCTTTACGTGTGTGAGACTGGAACAGAATTAGAAAAGAGCTTTTCTATGAGAAATAACTAGAAGAAAATCTAAGCTACAGTTTCTGTTTGTTCGTTGTAATACCATGATTGGTCTTACATTATGTAGGTATAACAAAATCCCTACCGATTGTAACTTCCGACTATTTAATGAACAAATAACTCACAAAGGCGTTATACAAGCACCTTTACCAGGAACTCATAAACAAGAGGTGGTATTTTACTGAGATTACGGCAATAGTGGAGGGTCGAAATCTGCGGGAGTCAATTCTGCGTTGTCGTTAATAATGAAGGTCTCATAATATCTGTCGAGAGTGGCGCTAAGGGCTGCTACCTCCCTTTTGTTCACAGCCCAAACCACTTTATTTGCCCACTTGTCTATCTGTTTATGATTTGGGTCGCCGAGATACGACAGTTTTACCGGAGATATTTAAATATGTGTAAAATTAATCAAGTGACTGCATGAGCCATTCGTTTCATTTTAGGATTGCATTGAAGATTTTATAATTTTGTGTTTTTTGCAGTCACTAATTTTCTTCAATATTTTTTAATGCCTAAGATGCGATCATAATCTAATGAAGATTTTATTCTAAGCTCGTTTAAAAGCCATTTAATTATATAAGGTTGAAGAAATTTATAGGATATTCGTCAAGGGAGTGTTTCGCTGCCGGCCAGTGTACAGGACCGAGTAAATTATACTCCGGCGCGGCGCCGATGAACCTTGTTGGAAATTGGAAATAAGTTGAGAGAAACCGATGTTGATATTACTTTGCATATTTATGGAACGAAAAATTACTTTACACCGCAAATATTTTACGTTTTACTGCTTAACTTGTAAATTCTGCTATTGACTCTTAGATTGTAAGAAGGAGAATAGATATAGGCTGTGTGATGAAGACGATGATCTCGCTTGACGACTGATCTGCCAGTAACGAAGGAATTCACGACATAATATGGCAAAATATAATCATCAAGTTATGGTATTCATTTGAGGTTCAGTGTTTGTGGTTATTAGCAATAAAATGATATTCTGGGGTACGGATAGTTCTGAAGGGTCTATCTTCGTCATAATCCTTAGGCTGTTGTTATCTCATCCTCGTTACAACCATATCAGACCATTATCCTCTGTAAGGTACTGAAGCACCAGGGACTCATAACACCGACGCGTTTAATTAATTACTTGACATTTAGGGAGTTAAGCAACACCTCGTACAATTCGACCGGATCCTCTGCTTATTATGTAATCTGTTCTATGCCAAACTTAAAACCCTTTCGAATTTCATCTTAAAAGTTTAACTTTTGTAGAAATACAATTTATTACATTTCGTAATTATTTTACAATTACTTACATTTTAAAACTAAAATAAATTAAAAATAATACCTACACACAAAAATATAAACATTTAAAAAGCATCATAATATTGATCCCCATCGATGTCAACTGGTAACGTGCCCAAAAGACTGGCAGTATTGCCACGTTGAATAGCAATGCTTATTCTTTGGCCAAAAAATGCACCGGCCCTTTGGTCACGTGTAGACTCAACTAAGCGTTTCGCTATGTCTCTAAAGGACCCCATGGTCCAAATGTTACTTTTGTTAAATAAATCGCAATGCGTATTATAACTTAGGAAATGTATCATACTATATTGTACTAGTAATTTGAATCCTGGAAGCGACAAACAGACACGCAGAAGGATTCGTGGGCATAAGCTAGTAATAACAATAATAAAACAAATCATCAAATGCTTAAATAAAGACATTGCATGTGATTTATAATGTATTCAGGTCATCAAATCTTACAGATCCTTAAAGAAATCTTCTTAAATATTTTCTTTGGCAAACACAAGAAACTATCGTTTTATGGAAAAATTAGTACAAAAGAAAAGGACTGATTCGTGTACTAAAAATGAAGAGAATTGTGTCCTATTCCAGACATTGATGAAACGAAGTTAGGATACGACTGATAAAGTTAGGATACCACGTCTATTGTTGTAGTTCTACGTAGTTCTAATATGCTGTGATTGTTAAGTATCGCGGAGTGCTTACAGATGAAATAATTTATAGCCGCGCCCCAATAGACAGTAGCCTCCTGCCTGCCTGAACAGTCTATTGTTAAATGATCGTTGTATTGTCTTTAGTATTTGATTTATAGCATTCAGTTTAATGAATTGTTTGAAGTTCAGGTCGAGCACTCCTTTACTTTGACTGAAAGTTAATCGGATATTAATTTTGTCGAGATAAAAACATAAACGAATTTCCCACGACCCTTTAAGAGCTTTTAGTGTGACTTCCCAGTACCATTCGACAATGATAACCTGAATGAGACTACCGTGAAGAGCACTTATGTGCCTCCATTCAACATAGAGTCTTTTTCATATTAGGTGGAATAAATAAGATCTGGGATAAAAACAACTATTAGGTATATTTCGGCTTGGGCCAAGGTATTTAATTTATTTTCCCTTGAATTTACCCGCGTATTCAGCTTGTTTTAATATAATGTTCATAAAATATGCGCGATCAACTTCAATATCCAATGTAGAAAACAATGAAGGCAGTTCCAATAAATTCAGGAGATAACTGCTTTCGATGGCCGTTGAAAGTGAGTTCTGATTAGTATGCACAGCATCTGGGTCATTCCACTTGTGGTCTGTAAGTACTGATACCATTTTTATACTTTTGCATAATGAAGTGAGTGAAGAATTGAACAGGACGACTGTAAACATACGCTTTAAAGTAAATTAGTTTTCAGTCTCCGTACATGGAGGACACTCGCAGGGAATACGTAATGCAATATTCTTATTCATGAGATATTTATCGGGCGGGCTGGGTGTTCCTGCCGCGGCCGGGCCCGTACGGCGTACCTACGATGCTGGTGACGGCCGTGACGCCTGCCGACTAACATCTAAATTGATTCAATCCAATACACGAGGAAAATGATTGATGAAAAGGACTGACCAGTCTCATTTACAAGTTGAACCAAATTTTACAATTGCCTGAATAATATATCTATTTTGAATTTGTAAATAGCAAAAAATCCATCAACAGGATGTTAATAAATGTGTCTGTAAGGGTCAAAATTTAAGTGAGATTTCTGAATGAAGTCTTAATAAAATAAAAAATGTACTCATACAGCAACTTTGTAAATTTATTTTTATTTAATATTTATACGCTAGGTATAAGGATAGCGGGGAATAGCAATGATATTTCGTACAGTAAGTTTAATGTGGTGCTTCAACATGCCCGACTTAGCTGTCAGTTGACATTTTGGTTGAAAGCGTTTCGACCTAATAGCCCGTGATCCTGTTTATCTACGTAATGGCGCGCCCGTACATGCATTTTTACTTTGCGTAAAGTGTACAGGGAATTTATCATTTATTCCCCTTTTTCCTAGGATAAAATACGAGAACTTATATTTTTGTAAGAGTAGAGTTTAAAATACCAATTTGTACTAAATGTATAGAAAGAAACACGTAGTCCCTTGATTATTTATTTTCGTTTATCGTTGTCATATATTATTACGTCACACTTTGCGTTCGGCTGTACCAGGCATTCATAAGCAGTGTCGGGTTATTAAATAGGACATAGCTACTTTTTGTGTGCTGAAGGCCTGTGGGTTTTTTATAGCTCTATATTATACGTAAACTTATTGTCGACATATTTTTACATAATATTCCATTAAACTTGGCCAAGAACCTATTTATCCATCATATATACATTTTTATAATTGTGTTATTTACATATATGTATGAGTTATTTGAGACATTGTTCTTGTTATGCAAAACTTGTTGAATAGTGTAATTGGTCAACCGTTCTATTCAAATAATATTTTCATATATATGTCACTATAATATGTGCCTGTTCCCCCTGAATCGTGGAGGAGACATCAGTCTTTATATCAACAACGGAACTCATTGACCTGGAGCGTTAACGCGCGCATTTGAGGGGTTATCGGGTTGTCCTTAACCTCAATCAACCCTATAATACCTTTTATTAAATTGTTATGGACACTTGTTTTTATGCCTATATTGGTTTCCCCATAGTTTTGTAAATAAGCTTATAATCTAATTGAATTGAATCTAATTGAAGCTTGAAAATTTAGACTATGCCACGGAAGTTTTATGCTTTTTAAATTTTCTAAATGCAAATGAGGTTTTAGAAATACCTATCTAAATAATACTCATTCAGATTGTTTTGTTTGCATAAGTCCATAACGGTTTATTAAGGTTTCACTTGAAATGAATTCATATTAAAGATTTATACCTATTTAAAAAATAGTCTTGCCACAGGTTTTACTAACGCAAATATTCTGCGAATTAAAAAGCTGATCCTCTTTGAAAGTTCTTAGGTCTCGGTTTTGTGCATACACGCTTATTATAATAGTTGGCAGGCAATGTTTAACGAGTCCCGGCGTACTCTGCCGTTTCCATTGGGGATAAATCTGCACCCCACACTCTCTATTCAAGCGTCCCCGCCTCTAACCACAGGGGTTACTGCAGCATCCCTTGTTGCGAACTGCCATGCTCTGCGTTCTATGTCAACCTGGTACTTTTATTGCATATTCATGGCCCTTTTAAGTTTTCGCAAACATTTTTTGTCAGTGAAAGAGAATCGAGGGGTTCTTTTAATATCTGATGAAACTGGTTGCGCTTTGTGTTATCACTGAGAGGTGATGTATCCATAGGTCATCTTACATTGAAGTGTCAGTGTGTGTAGAAAAACAAAATGTTAAAAATCATTGCACATCGGTTAATTAGGTACTGAAATTTTTAGGGTCAGATTAAGCTTGTCATGTAATTGTGAAATCCTTGATTTTAAGTAACTGGATTACATAAAAGTCTATCAATGTGAATAATTTATCTATAAAAACTTACTTTTATGGACTACTAGGTATGTATTCATTGTTAAATCACTTGAGTTGTAAGATCAGTTGAAAATAACACCTTTAAATATATGAGCGCCTAGTGACCATGTGAATCCGTAATGCCTTACCCCGAGGTCCTTGTCCCGAGGGAATTATTCTCGCCCTGTGGGAAGAAATACGCTTCGGTTTACCTTTTATTTTCTGTTCGCCTAGTACTCGTGGTGACTCATTTAACCCTTCGCAGCTTTAGTACGACCATTAATTTACTTTTTATAGCATCTGAAGATGACTTTTTTCGGCGGGTGATAATTATTGTGATTAATAATCGTTCAAACTGCCGAAAACTAAATTCAACATCTAATCCATATACCAGGACGACATGACTTAGAAGAAATGTCATGTTGCGCATGCGTTTAGAATTTTAGATTTCTATTCATATCCATTACATTTGGGCGCAAAATATTTTTGTAAAATGAACCTAGTTAGTTACACTTGCCCAAAAAGTTGTCCAATTATATTAAATTCTTCCATAATCTTTGAATAGGCACTTTCAAATTATTGTTGAATATTATTCTGTTGCAAAATAATGGGCTCGTTTTATTGACGCAAACCTTTTTCTTCGAAAATCCCTAAGGAAGTCTATAACGGCTAAATCCGGCGGAGGCCAGTTAAAGGCGGAATTTCCGGTAATTGAGACTCGTTCACCGAAAATTGTTCTCGAAATCTCGCATTGTTTAGGCTTCTGAAATAATCCACTAGCAATTCTTCTAAGGCTTTTACGAGTATCGCGTTTATGTATTAAACGCCTGAGGCTAAGTAAAATTCACCGTCGCCGTACGTCATCGTGTGTGTCGAGACGTTTATTCTGTTCCACGACGGACGCAGAAAGGTTTTCGTCCCTCTTGGATCGTAACATTTATACTTGCCTGGTCCAAGTTCGAATGTTATGCTAATTCAGTAACGTGTGGAATATGCATCACAACAAAGTAATATTAACTATAATTCTGTAAATAATTAGTTGTAGCTTAAGGTTTTAGGATAGATCAAACTTTCTTTTTTGTAAACATAGAAAAAAATAGAAGTACCTATAAACCATTCAATAAATCAAGGCCTTTTTGTTATACAGTCATCATCATAAGTAGAAAAAATGTTAATTGCCTGTTTCGCATTAAAATTTTCTGAAGGAATTATTTGGTTAAGTATATTTTAAACGCTTTGCAGCTTTTATTTTGTTGCTTGTACCACCACAGAAACCTGCACCGTACAATTTATCATGGCGACGTCTGCGTGAGATTTTACGGCCACTTTGTCCCCCGTAACTAATGCGCGTGTACACGCCTTTTTGAGCTCTCCTGTTTACCCACACTTAGCTTATTTGACGGATTTTTACGAGCATTCCGTTTATTATTTACTAGCTTATTTACTTTGGCGATAAAACTATGCTTTGCAAGTACTTTCTTAATACATTTGTAGTTTTGTTTACACGTATTGAGCTATTAATTGCAGTATCGTTAGCAACTACGTTGAGAGCGGGCATAATATAAAATCCAAACTAATGATTTATCTTCTTTCTTTTATTTAAAAATGAATGAAAAAATAAAAGTGCAGGCAACGCCAGCGATACGTGATGTCATCGCATTTTAATACAGCCGCCCGGAATATTTCCCTGCGGGGAACGCTCGTGAGACGTCCACTCCACGTAATTACACCGTTGCCAATGTTAATGCGGGAACTACGAGGTACCTTACCTACACAGCCTTTATGTTCGTGGCTTTCTGCCCGACTGCCCCTCGCACGGAATTTCCCACGAATATTTTCTGTCCAGTCAACTCATGCGAACACTAGGTTAACTGTTTCTATAAACTTACCGCTAGGCAACTTCATAATATGTGAGGAACTTTTGATAATAGTGTTTTTGTTGTGTGCTTGTACACGTGTCGGCTATAATGCTGTTACGAAACCTTTGGGTATTCAATTCAAAGCAAGTTTCAGATTTAACAGAAATCTTTTATTTGAGTTTTAATACAATTACGTAACAACTGGGTAACCAACGGCCCTCAAGGCGCTTTTAGAAATGTTAAACCCCAAAGTGCGGTTGGTAGCGGATCGTACCGTAGTATCTCAACATAATAAGGATTGTGAGCACGGTCTCACGGAATGAACCTACCCTCGTCGCCTACCTGGATGACAAGGTACGTCATGACAATTTCAACAGATACTAATGAAATAACGAGAGACGAGTGTCAACGTTATTATTAGAGACCATAACCGGATCTGTCCGGATATAGGGTTGCCGGCAATAATAACCGGCGGGCAAGCAATCAAATTACCGGTCGTGCGCCGTACCGACCGGCTACCGGCAATAATCACGTTTATAAGTGACAGTCGCCGCCCGTTACCGGACTATGCGATTACACCACCCGCTTAGATCGCACACTTTTTATCGACGTCATAATTTTTAACGTCAGCACTTTAGGGTTAAGTGGAACGCTTTCCCGTTTTGAAAGTTGAGAGATTTGTCGGATGATTCCGTTGAGTGAGTTTATGATATGCCATTCTGTAGGATCAAGACTTTTATTATATAACTACGCAAAGGATCTCAACTGGGCGAATTTTTCACAACTCGCGCGGTAAATCTTGCCTTTAGATCTTAACTTTTGTGACTGTCTGTGAGATTACTAGCCTAGTGCCATTAATCAACCACAATTCCGTATTCAGTAGCTATTATTACTATTAAATCCAAATAGCAAACGCTAGCTCCTGTACTTCTGACTTCTGTAGCTTTCATTATAATGTCAAGTATATTACTTTGTAAAACCCGTTATATGTAGTTCCTCCATTTATTACGCGTCTGTACTATTACCCCAAACTCAACAACTCATCGCCTGAAGAATCTAACTGAAATAACATTGTATTTAATTCGCTCTAGCTTCAACATTACAATAGCATAATTAATGTTCCAGAATTTTAAATGTACTGTGAAAATTGTTATTTTAAGCCATGTGGTTCTCGCAGTATGGAAATTAATTATATTAACATTGTTGAATGCATGTGCGTATGTGTGAGTGATTCAACATTACTGTTATACCGAGTAATGAGAGACTTCGGAATATTACTCATTTTCTTCTTTGCAAATGCTTGCTTTCCACAATAGTCATTTTAAATATTCTGGTTTTCAGTTATTCCATATTCCAGGGAGAAATCACCAACCCATCCCTTCCCTTCCCTACCCTTTTTTCTTTGTAAGGGTTAGGACGCTAGAACTATAATTCTCTGAGTATGAGAAAGATCGGTCATGCAGTTAGTAGTGGCTAGTTTACTGGTCGGATGTCTTAAACTTAGCAATCTTTTGAAGCTTCGAAAAGCTTTAATGTTCCTTTCATTACTTGCTTAATTAAGATTTATTTCAACTCACATGATACTTTGTACAGGAAACAAACCGTATATACACAGTATCAGCATTATAGCTTATAGTATTTACGATATATAAGTCTAGAAATACCTAAGTAATATGTAAATTAAGAACTCTGAACGCAAAAAAACTAGCGTATAGTTCTTTTGGCCATTGAAAAAACAGCAACAACCCCATTGGTTAACAGAACTGCTCTATTTTTATGTTCGCCTAGTACTGCAACACCATAGGGGTAAAACGCCATTGTTTATGGGTCCATAGTAACGGTAACTGTGCATTAAACACAACTATTCTAAACCACAAAGAAAGGGACAACACATTATAGAGTAGGACAGTGAATACAGTTTTAAGTTGTATTTTAGCCCCGCCCAATGCATGGTGTTTTGTTACTTTTAATGGGGCTTAAATTTCATTAAAAGAGACAAGGATAGCATATTAATAAATAATTATGTAGTTTTACAGTTCAGGGATATTAGATGAGATATTTTTTTCATAAAATAAGATGTATGTTCCTATCTACTTATTCTGATATAGAATCTCTTTTATAAAATTAAATTGTTTAGTAATTATAATCACAATACTTATGTACTGTGCGGGATTGGGGATAATAAACACAACATACTTAATAGATACATTGATGATGACATAAAAAACTTGTTAGTTGGCATTTTTTTTTCATGTTCTTTGCTGACGCCATTGTGCAGAACACAAAAGGCGCGGGTACCAGGCTCGCAGAGGCTATACAGAGATTGACCGATCGCGCAAATTGAATGTCCGTTGAACACGACGGGTACAACACCCCATTGTCCCGGCAGCTTTTCAAGATACAGCCAATATTTCACTTGGTCACAAATGTACCATCTATAGAAAAAATATAGGAAACCAAAAGACCGTGCAATGTCCTTTCGCGATTACTCAACCGTGCTTTAACATAAGTCACGTGAAAACATTTTAGTAATAAATAACGTAACATTTTACTCATTTAATTAAAGCACTTGTTTTTTTATTGCGTTTTCGTTATCTTATGGGTATGGTTAACTTTAACATGTTCATACGTATTTTCTAGAACCAAGATTTTTTTAGATCGCGATCAAATCTTATTATTACCTTTAGTATATATTTTTTCAGTTATATAGGTTCTCCAGCTACTATTTAAACATAATATGTATATCTAATAAGGCATAATTTTAATTAGGAAGATACTTATGTAATAATGAAGTTGCATTCTATAAACGTTAACTTATATTCATTCAATGAAGACTTGCTATGAAATATTATATAGGAAATTAATATTTTATAACATGAAATATCTTTTCCATGTACGCATAATTATACATACATAAAGTCACGCCTATTTCCACGAGGGGTAGGCAGAGACCACGGATTTCTATTTGCTACGATCCTGACATACTTCTTTCGCCTTATTCACTCGCATCACATTCCTCATACACGCTCGTCGGTTAAGGGTACTCCTCACTTGACCCTTTTGTAGAACATCTCCGATCTGGTCCAAGTATGTTCGCCGAGGTCTTCCCCTTCCCGATATTCCACTAACATTCGCCACATATATTTGCTAATAATAATTATGTTATAAATAATCTTTCATTTTGTTCACAGCTCGTGGGCGGCGAGTTCGACATGGAGTTAAACTTCGTGATACAGGACGCGCAAAACATTCAACACATGTTAGAACTTCTAGATCACTGCCCACCCAGCTTACAGGTAAATATTATTATACCAAGCAAGACCCCATTTGTATATTACCTAATAATAAAAATATCATTCATTTTGTTTGCATAATAAAACCACAAGTATTAGGATCGCAAGGACGAAGGAATCTCCTATGTTTCCGAGATTTATTCAATGTTAGAAAGAGACAAGACACGAGTGCATTTTTTTGTGGAACTTTTTGTTGTAAGACGATCTTACCTTTGAGCTCATAATACCTTTATAAAGACCTCCTTAACACATGCCGCCCTCGTACGAATGTAGATCGTGTCGAACCCTTTGATTTATTCGCAACTTGTTTCTTTTATTGTTTTAATAGCCTACTTACGTTTTTCCACTTTTAAATCAAGTTAATTTTTATGACAAAAAAGCTGTTACAAACGTAATAGAGGTAATAGCAACACATGGAGCCTTTTCAGTCCACATAATAATCACTACATAGTATAAAACAAAGTCGCTTTCTCTGTCCCTATATCCCTATGTATGCTTAAATCTTTAAAACTACACAACGGATTTTGATGCGGTTTTTTTTAATAGGAAGAGTGATTGAAGAGGAAGGTTTATATGTATAATAACATCCATTAAATAGTGGAGAAATACTTATAATATATATTTTATACCCGTGCGAAGCCGGAGCGGGCCGCTAGTAATAAATATTTATAACTTAAAGGCTAAAACAATAATTAAATTCCATGTGCTAAAAAAGTAAAATTAGTTAAAATACATTATACATTCATGCTTTATCTGAAGGGATTCATAAATAAGCGTCTTATTAAAGGTACGATGAAAGATAACAAGGAGGCAAACGGAACACAATCCGTGAGTCATCGTCCCCTTGGCGCATCTTAACAGGGTTCAATCCCCTTGCTGGCTATGCGAGCCTGGTACCGCGCGAGATCTTATTGAAAGGGGTAACGTTTTTAGATAAGGGCCCGTTTAACCTAAAAAAAGATGTAAAATTAATGATGTTCCCTAAGACCCTTATGTCGTGCCCATGTCCCATTTCATACGGTTCCAGGGAGCCACGTCTAATGTATTTAGTCTGTGTTATTTATGTTAAAAACGAATTACACAGGCCCTTTTGGTAAATAAAAAAGGGCCAAGGGAATAAACAAAATACATTAAGAAAACATACTTGTTTATTTGATACGAAATTATTTTTGTTTATTAAAATAAATAATATTATGCATTTAATTTCATGTCATCATCTCTCAGTCTCAATCATTAGACAATTATATATATTTAATATTTTTTATAATAAATAATTATATTACATATAAAATGCTTTGTCCTGAATGACTGACTGACGGATCAACGCACAGCCTAAACCGCTGATAATTCAGTGCCTGAAGTAAAGTTAATTGAATTTACTCTACTGGTGTGCGTCTGTGCGTACCCGAAATTCACGCGGACGAAGTCGCGGGCAACACCTAGTATTCATATAAAAACAGCATGTTGCGGTATGTGCAGGTTACTCAATATTCATACAAAAAAAAATACACTGCACCGGTACACTTTCTAGTTCTAGTTGAGTTGAAACTGGTTGACAATTATACTTCTACCTAACAAGTTTCCGTAGTGTAGTGGTTATCACGTGTGCTTCACACGCACAAGGCCCCCGGTTCGATCCCGGGCGGAAACAATTGTCTTTTTGTATCTGCAACTGTAATATTTTACCTAAATTATTCGAATATGACAAACAATGGCTCGTATACAATGGGCGGTCGGTGGAATTGTAGTTGGCTACCGTAACTGATATCGTGTATTGGAATCGCATAAATATGGATCAGTGCCACGTCTAGTGTCCCAAGCCTGCTTATGCAACATAAACTGGAACTAATACCAACAGATAGGAACAAACGTCTATTGCCAGAAAGAAAACAACAATATCATTTTCTTAAACCGACTGACTGTAGCGTTAACTTAATGTATCATATAAATGCATATTTTCCAGACATTATTTAAAGAAATTTGTTTTATAATTATTTACTAAGTAACTTTCTAATGAGGTCCTTTACTGGACCCTTTTTATATGTACATATATGTAGGTACGTAAAATGTCAGCTCACCAAGCTCAATGCAACCCTCATTGACAAAATATATTTTAATTATATTTTGATTTATTATTTTAGATTTTTAGAGTATTCTCAAAGTACCTTAGTGGATTTTGCTAAATTACTAACATACTAACCATTTGTCGCATGCCGGCTGTTGGCTTAATACCGGAACAACTCGTGTACATTGTAAATCCAAATACTGAGGATGAACAGCGCATTAAATCACTCCATTCCTTTTGTACGCTTAAAAGCGATGTATGGCTTAATTGTTTACTTAGTGCGATAATAGAGACTTCTAGACGAAGATCTTCCATGACGTGTACGAGGCCGAAGCTATGCCATACAGATAGATACACACCTTATTTAACCAGTAAAGACAACACTTATTAAATTCGATTCACAATTTTCTTCAAATAAAGCGATACCTATGGAGTTTTTCTAAAATCGTTTGATGCTCACACAATGAACGTTTCCAGATGAGAAGAGAAAAACTCGTTTATGTATTTGCTTATCTACCTCAGTTGATTTGCCTTTGAATGGAATCCAATACTTCGTGATAAAGAGAAATTTGTCTGCAGTTTAAAAATAATTCTGTCTCAGTATTCTGATAATTTAAACGAGTATTGTTGCAAAGATTCCATGTACTTATCAAGTGAAAATTAATCCACTACAATACACACTTGTTAACTTATCAAGTTGTTTAAAAAGTTATAGATACCTGTAATTTTTGTTGAATTTTCCAATTAAAATAAATTATAAACTTTATCAAGTTTAAAATTTATTTTTATTGGAAAACTCAGATAACTTTTTTTGTACTTGATTATGGCTCAACCATATTAAATGGTGACAATGATCGTGATACTATATGTTTACCTCAGTAAAGCTGTTCAAGTAAATCATACAAAGATCAACCTATAACCACTTAGCTACTACGGCAATTGTGTCTCCAAATTTGTATAAAATATAGCTATACATTCTTGGATAGAAAACTCCGAACAAACTTAATATATTTCCAATGAAATTTGTTTCTAACAAGGATCAAAGAAGTTTATAAAAAGATCGCTGTGTTTATACAATTTGACTAAAATATGGACGTATCTATCTACTATATCATAATATGTACTGACTACTGAGGGCTAAGGGGTTATAAACTTTAACAGCAGGTTACCTTTCAGATTATCCTCGTTTGACCTATCCTGAACTTGGCAATAGTTATATTAAATGTTCCATGTTAACTTTCAAAAAGTGCGGTTTTTAACTCTAACCACACTTTTTATAAACTTCATGATAAGCGCCACGACTGCCTCTTAAACCAATGGCAATGGCCTGCGCGCGGGTTCTGACGTGAAACCTGCCAGTCATCATATGAGAAGATTTTCTCTAGCGACGAGAAGGGCCGGTGGCGTCCCTGTCGGCTGTCAGACGATGGTTTTAGGCTCCACACTCGACAGCGGTTTTATTACCCTGTTATTACGCGTTTTTGCAGCAGTCATGTTGAGAAATTAATAGCTTTCGTGTAACTTTAGCAATTTCACTAAAAGTTCGTAACGTTTAGATAACGATATAATCATCCATAAATCCATCAACGTGATCGTTTGATAAACGTTTTATATTTTCCGTAATTTTGCGTTATTAAAGAACTGTATCAAGCAGCACGATGCTTGTTTTAAGTCAGCAAATGTTTCGTTTCTCGTCAAACACGAGATGAAGAGAGGGAAGCGTTGATGAGGCGTGTGACGAGTTTCATCTGATAATGAAGTGGGGCTCCGGATATCATTACACACATCACACACCAGGCGTGTGTCTCTTGTGCTCGTACGGACGCGCATTGTAGGAAGTTTGTTGTGCCGCCGCCGCCGCCTTGCTAACTGAGTGAAAAGTTTGTTGGGTGACGTCACGGCTCATTATTCTACCACGTGAAGTATATTATGTATATTATGTTTTAAAGAGAAACTTGTTTTCCTTTTTCAATTACGGAAAGAGTCTTACGAATTTAATAATAATACTTAGTTAGCTTAACTGAGCGCATTGCAATTTAGATGGAATGTTACAATATCTTCTGCGGTCCTGATGAAAACAGTAAAAGATGAATTCGTTTAGTTTATCTACTAACTACAGATCTTTTGGAAAAATATATCCTACTGCCGAACTATCATGCGTGATCTCTGTGGTTATCGGTCTCACGCCGATCCTTTTTAAATCGTATTAACAATTACAGCTGAAATTTGAATTTTTAAATGACCCGCGTAAAATACTTGAAAATAAGAATTCCTCCCCGCTTCGCCACCGTGCGCCGGAATGAGTGGCGGGAATTCTCACTGAACTTGTAATTTCGCTGAGATTGTTCTGCTAACGCCAGAAGAATGTAATATAATTACAACCGGTCTCGTTAGTCGGTACGAGGGGCTTTTGTTTAGCAAGTATACTACGCTTTTCTGATGCCCCAGTACCCTAGTGTTCGGTTTTGTTTTGTAATGCCTCAGTAGGGGAAATACGCGGTGTAGAAAACAATACAGCAATTATCATACGATGAGGGATAAAACGAGAGACAAAAAGTGTTCTTGACTTTAATGTATACAAACGCATGGTAGCTAACTTTATTAACATTCTTAGTTATCATTATTACGCAGAATTTTACTATCAATCTCTAAAAAGGATAGTTATATATTTGCTTCGTTAACATTTGAACATCCTGTGCAATTGCTTCCGCAAGACCCTTTGCCCTTTGAGATAATTCTCAATGTTTAACAGTTAATATGCACTCATTTGCTGCCTGAATCCATGAATAATTAAAAATGGTTTGTAAGTGTATTTTCAGTAAATTAATAAGACCTTTGTTAAATCTGATTACGTTGATGAAGTTAATTTATTTGTTATAATATTCTAAAAGTAATTAATTTGATTTCATACTAGTTTACATTATATTATTTTGTTTTATAAATGGTGCTCTTTGACGAACTTCATAAAAAACATGGCATGTGTCAGTCAATGTGCACCGTGTAAACGACCACCGCCGCCGCATGTTGCTCTGATACATCTGGGAAACAAATTACGCGTGTGTGAATTTACGGACCGAATGGAATGTCGAACACCGCCTGCATGTTTATGCTGCCCTAGTACCGATGAGAATTAAAATCAACCCTTTAACAGTGCGTGAGAAGCTTTTTATTAGACCGATTAATTAGTGGATGCTTCGCGTGATCAGGGGGCTGGTCTGTTTTTAGGTCAAAGAATCAGCATTGCCATTTAACGTGGCAACGCTGCCAGTCTTCTCACGTTACCTTTTGACAACGATGAGGAAGAATACTTCGATGCTTTTTAATTTTATATTTAAGTTGTAAATAGTTTTAAAGTAGGTAGAATTTAAATGTGTATATGTATATAATTATTTATAATTACTGGATTTATGCAATTTGTATTAAAATAACTTATAGGTATTTTTTTTTAATTCCATCCTTTATTAGCAATTACCTATAACTGTAAAATTTATTCAGGTAAGCCTGTTGCAAAACAAAAAAGTAAAATTGTTAATGTTAAATAAAAATTTAACAAAGGTAATAAATAAATCATACTAAGAACCTACCACGTTCATATTATTCAGGCATGTGTACAAATCAACATGCCTGTTACATAAGCGTAAATTAGAGCAAATTAAACCACAGACATAGTGTTGTGTAAAATTAAAATTACCGGCACTGCAACGCCGAGAGCGCAAACAGAAAAGAATTTCATTAAAAATATTTTACATGCCGTCGTTACACTACAGGCTCTATTAAACAGAAAGCTTTGAAATTGAAAATTTCTGGCTTGATGCGCGCCGCTGGTATGGACGAATAAACGCGGCAAGTGGATTATACTCTAATACGATAGCCTGCTTCTGTTGGCTTATTCTAACTTTTTAAACCCCTTCTGATTGTTTGTACAGTCCATCCACTTTATTTTTATGTTATTATCCATGTCGTTCTTTTTATCTCCAACTTCAATTACGTTTTATGTATTTATATTCCAATTGATATATCAGTAAGCCTCTCACTGAGAGCTCTATGGTCACTATGGTCTCGAGATCGTTCAATAATAACTAGAATCTAAACCTAGATTTTAAGTTAACTTTATAGGCTTACTTATTTCTTGATGTTTGTTACAGGCAGAAATTTGGTCTGTGTTCATCGCGATCCTGCGTAAGAGTGTGCGCAATCTGCAAGCCTGTACAGATGTGGGCCTCATACATCACGTCCTGCAAAGGTTGCCCCGCGCAGAGACAGTCGTTGCCGGTATGTCTACTTTGTCTATTTTTATGCTTTTATGCTGCCCTGGTAAAGGTGAGAAGTTAAAAACATAGTTCACCACCGGCGCCCTTTTTATGAAGGGCCCTAAACGCATTTAAAGTTTTTAACTCCGCCCATTCTACATAGTTTTCGACCCTTCGTTGCCTTTTACAACTCCTGGAGGATTGTCGACCCTAGTACGTTATCGCTTCTCGAGTTATATTCTCCTGCCCTCCTAGTAGAAACTACGACGGTTGCACCTGTTTTAGTTTAGCATTGTTCAAGAACGGGACGGCAATATTTAAATCCCCTTACCTTACAATATTATAAACACCTCCTGTTGCATTATTACGCCTTGGTGTATCAAGAAATTATAAGAATAACATAAGAAAGTTAATCTTATTGTGCTCTTGCCGTTTTGTATTCCGTTTGTTTAATTGTATGAATTAGCTAACTATCCTATGAAGACATTTGTCACTAAGCGATAATTCTGTAACAACTTAATCGCCGGCTTGACTCCTTATGAATTTTCGTCTTGTATAAAAACTTGTTATTCATAACAATAACCGTTACGGTTAACTCTTGAACGACGCAAGTCCCGTAATATCGTACCCTTGTGCGTTGTTAAAGTACTCCACAGATATGTTGCCGGCTATTTTATATTTTCATATGCGTAGCATCTTACCTATCTTTTATCCTTTCTGTTAGTTCATCCTATAAGTGTATATTGTTCACAATATTTATTAATGACAAAAAATAATGAATGATTTATGAAACATAATAGTTTTATATGCCTATTTGTTCTTTTCCTTACTTCTTATTTGGTATTTACTTTTAAAAGAAATCCTTTCGCTACCATTCACTATTTTATTGTTATTTTTCATATTTCGCGCGTTTGAATGTGACCGTGCATAACAATGGCCTCAAAAGCATAGGTTAGCTGTGAAAACGTAAAAGGGACACGTCTTTTCCACGTACTTCGTTCATTGCACGCTCCCCATTGTATTGTATGCTGGCCTGGTACCTCTCTCCCTTCATTTCGCTCGTTCTTTATTTTCCATGTTTACCTTACAGACTGAAACGGGGTCAATGTGTCCCGAGGTTAAAATTATGTTTGTGTGATGTTGTTCTGACATCATCGCTATTGATCATTTCATTGATTTTTTTGTAGGTAGATAAAAGTGATAATGATCTAAACTCATATTCAAAAAAATTGTCAAGTCTTAGTTATTTGTTTACGTACCTTTTATTTGACCAGTTTTTCTTAAAGTATCTACTTATTTAGTAAGATGTAGTCGGTATGAGATATATTTACCTTATCAACTAAAATAAACTATCGTCATGATAATTTCCTCCCTTCGATTTAAATTGTCACTTTTTATGACTATACTTTCGTCTCGATACACGGCACTAGCTCGCTGCAAGCTGTGTTGCCCTGGTACCTGTAAGAAATCTATTTTAACCCTTCTCAAGCCCTTCTTTCATCATTCCATTTTTTTCACCTTGCATAGATAAGTACAGTTTGCATTCATATCCCATGCAAAGAAAACGAGTAACCTTCCTTATTTCTTCTGATAGCCTAGTATCCCTGGGAAAGATAACGATATCCTGAGAAATATTTTTATGTTAAATGCGGCTCGGCTCTCCTCATTTAATTGTTACCTTCACATTTTTTATAATCGCCGTGAAAAGGTTTGTGTTAATCTTATTACAAGAAAATATAAGGCTCTTAATTTATTTGATATATGTAGTTTATTAATAAAATCTGTCTGTTTGTAATTATTTTTTTCATCCAAAAGATAAAATAATTCTGGAAACAATACTATTTTGACAATTAGTGTGTTATTTTGAAATTCGTTTAAAACACAATAACTATTATGTAATTACTTTCTTGTCTAGTTACTACTGTCTGCATTTTTTCTACGTTTGGGAATAATAGAAGAAGCCAGCTCATTTAAGCATTTTCTTTGTTATTAAACAAGCAGGGTTCTTTTTGTAGGCACTTTTGTTTTCCCAGTTTCTCTGAGAATCTAAACAATGTAAGCAATATAATTTGCCTCATTTACAGCTGCTTATAAAATATACCTTATGGGTCTATATTTAATATGCAGCTGTATTATCCTCAGGTACACTCACAATACAACCTTTATACTTTGATCTTTTTATTATATTCCTATCTGAACTTAACCGTTACACTACTTCCGGAAACTTAAAAGAGCTCTTAGGGGTTGTGTTGTCCTGGTAATGGTGAGAAATAAAGAACCCTTTTTAGTCATCCGGACGTATACGAAAATACATCGTACTCTTTTTGGCTACCTACCTAGGTACTTAATTTTATGATACCTCCCTGCTCTTTTTTGGCCCTTTCATTTGTCAAGTTGGCGATATTTAGGGTTATTTATTAATTATTTCGTCATACAGAGAGTGAAAGACAAATAATTAACAAATAGTAGGTAAAAAACTTAGACGACCGGTTTTGTATCGTGACTGACAAATGTTGGGAATGTTTGCTATTATTTATTACCTAAAACTGTTTTAGCCGTCGCTATTTTTTTTTCTTAAAAATAAAATAATATTACTATTTACTGTTAATCAATAAAATATTTTCATTGAAATACTTGTGTAAAAATATAATGTTAACTTGTTTAAAAAAAAAACTTTGGAGGCGCCGGGTATCGATCCCGGTACCTCTCGCATGCTAAGCGGGCGCTCTACCATCTGAGCTACGCCCCCGGTTGATAATGGTTTAAAAAATACGGTCTGACTGCTGAGTATTGTGCAAGGTCAGCAAGTGTAGTGAACGTGACCTTTACAAAGTAAACATATTATGATATTATAAATCGAAACAAAAACTTATTAATTTTAATTTCATTATTTCGAGCAAATAAATGATTTTTATTCTAATTTGTTTCAACGTTTAAAATAAAATGGACATTTGTCAACTTATGTCATTTTTCTACAATTAAAAATAGCAAAAATAAAAACATGGCAAAAAGCCCCGTAAAATGTAAATGTTACCTAAGTAGTATGTATTACTGTATTATTAAAAGTTATCATTGTTTATGATAGTAAATAGCTGTGTATGTTGTTTCGTATATACTTAACATTGTTAGATAGCCAGTTGTCTTCCTTCCAAAGCTACACGACCAAGTTATTAAAAAAGATAAAAATCAGTAATAAACAATATTTCCCCAGGTCGTGTTTACATTTCATGTCCCAATTACTAGGTCCGCAGAAGTGATAACGGCAGACGCGGCCTAGTTTCTTTATATCGAGTCCACAATGCCTCGGTGGCCTGCGTTGACGATGTCAATAACAGTTTTATTGCCAGCCTGTTTCTTTTATTTGCATCGGGTTACGTAGTATTCAAAACTGAATAAAGTTTTGTTCTAAATAGAGAAATGAACGGTTTTAATGAATTTAAACAAGTTTAAAAATACCTAATGCTGACATTTCTCGTCAGTATTATTCGTCGTCAGTAGTATTTTTAAACTTGTATTTCACAGCTTCGTTAAAATGGGACGTTTCAAACTTTGAAACTATGTTATAGCCACTCATGACCGCCACTATATAGGTTTAAGCAGTAACAACTAATATCAGAATACAACTGCTGCAATTAAACTTCTTGCCAAGCTACATTTGTTTACACAACACAAAACTGTTTAACAACGCACTGTGCACTCTGCGTGCAGTTCGCTATTACATATTACATTGTATTGCATGATGCCCTGCTACTACTGGGAACATTGATCCGAGTCCTTCTATAAAAACTATTATTTGAAAGGATTTATTGTTTTAACAACTACTTCACTGGGGCAACAATGCACTGATAAATTTGTGTTACATCTTAACATTCTGGGATCATGTTAAAGTATTTTGCTACCTGTGTAAAATTTGGCTCGTAAAGTACTCCCGATATAAATATTCCCATCCAAAAAATATTCCCATCTGTAGCCCCCTTGGTGTGTGAAAAAAAGGGGCTAACTTTGGCATTTATAAATAGTAGAACACTGCATCTCTGTAAGTATCTTCCCGACTTATGATGTCTTGGTAAAGGTGTGAACTAAAATCGTTGTCTACATGCGTAGCGGCCCCATAAACTAAACAATTTTGTGATTGATTAATTTAATGTATAAATTCTTCATTACTGAACGCCATTCGATCTACTGTGATACATTTTTTTTACATTCCTCCTCCTTTTTACCTATTAAACGTCTCCTGGTGCCTTCTGATATCCCAGTTCGTGTGAGAACTATTTGTCTAGCAAATCCCAATAATAATGATCTGTGAAAAAACGCCTCTTTGTGAATCATATATTCTCTTCTGCTCAAAAATATTCTGCGCTGCTAGTTCTTTAATATGATCCCCTAGTAACTGTGGGAACCATTGGTCTACTGTATCGCACATGTGATGCCATTTTATAGAAAATATTTTCTATAAGATTTGATTGATCAGGATGTTGTAATACTCGTACCTAGGAATGGATTCATAGTACATTGAATACCACTTAGTTATATCTAAGTGTGCAGGTAGTGAGTGACTGCCCCAGGGAGGAGTAATTTTTTATATTCGTCGCCACTGCCGCCGATGCACTATAAAATAACGCATATGCAACGCTCTGATTTATGTTACCCTAGTTACTGTGAGAACTATGATCCAAACACAGTCCACTTCGAATATTCTTGTTACATTGAGCAGAGAATTTACTTCACCCTCAGCGCAGTTAAGCTTTATAACTTTTCTTTGTTTAGGAGTACATTCAACTAGTAGGTACTCATATTAGGTTGTCTTATACTTTTACGGTCCGTTTTAGGCTAAGTTTGTATTGCTTATTTACTGAATAAAAAAAATACTTGTTTTTAATTCCTTGAAATAACCAGTTCTCTTATAAGGCCACATGGACTAGTGCAGCTCACAACCGAGAGGAAGGAAAGGGAGGCCTTTGCCCTGCAGTGGGACGATCATGGCTAAATAAATAAATAAATAACCAGTTCGCATACATATTAATTGAGCCTGACCTTTCAATCATAATATTATTCTAGACACGCAGATGTCAGAAATTGCACACAAAATGTATTGGTCACCATAACATGGGACTGAGCCTGTGGTTTGAAATTATGTGAATTACCTGCAGCGGGCGATCTTTATAATTTAAACCACAGCAGGTCCATTTACGTAATTTCGAACCACAGCACAGTTTCGTTTCAGATATACAAAAGAGAAAATTTTAACATAAAATCATTCTGACTAGATCGAAACAAGTTTTAAGCGGTACATAGGCTTTAAATCTAAGCGAAAGTCAAATCAATATTTGGTTGTCTTTTTATCCATCTTAACCTTTGTCGAGTTACTTAGACCATTCAACCTTGTTGCAAACTACTAAACTGAAACTTAAATTCTACCTTATAATATTTATAATGTACTTCGATTCTGCTTACCTTTGCGCAAAGTGCTTCATATGAAACTAAGGAAAGACCTGATAACGAGGCTAAAATAGATACATAGATTATATATTACGTTGTTTAAATTGCGGTGGTAATACGAGTACTTGCATGAATCATCATAATCATCAGCCGGAAGACGTTCACTGCTGGACAAAGGCTTCCCCCTTAGCACGCCACAATTAACGACAACATGCCATTTGCATCCATAATTTCTTTGCATGAATACGTACAGATATACATAATAATGATATCACGGGGTAATCTTTATTACTTGTTGTATATTTATAGCTGCATATAAGATTATAACGTATCAAAGTAAATTATGGGACGTGCGATAAGCCACTGTTGTAGGCAACGCAAAACGTGCTCTTTTACCAAGTGAAAGGTATAGAGTTGTTGTCTATAATTGCTTCAAATGTCCTCGCCTTAATAACGCTACTGTTTTAATCTGATCAGAATATACTAGACTGTTTGGTGTTGTATTCCAACGGGGGCGTAGCTCAGATGGTAGAGCGCTCGCTTAGCATGCGAGAGGTACCGGGATCGATACCCGGCGCCTCCAATAAACAAATTTTTTGATTACATTTAATGCAATATTTTACTAGGTTTTATTAACTTAATAATTATGAAAACTTTAGCAGATTGTTTTTTATCTTGAGCTTAAGTTCCTTTATCAACAGCTGCGAAAACAATAGTATTTTAGGTAAGCATTCCCTAAACCCCATATAAATATCGATAAAATGGTTTATGGATAATTCTGAAACACGTGTAAAATGTTGTGTGTACAGGGCGGATCGGCACGCAGGGGCTGACCACTTCACATTCTACGATAAGGGCAGTGGTTAGCGGGCTGAATCCTAGTTGGGAACTAATATTGCATAACCGACAGAGATTCATCATTTCTGTGTGGTCATAAACTCATAACCAACCAATTGATTTGCTTTTTCCTCAATAACAAACAAAAGACAAATTGTTGATGTGACAACGATACGCTTCTTATTCTGCGCACATCCCTGGGGCGTACCTTCAGGAAACTGTTCATCTTAAATGTAAAGTTTGGAATCACTCGATCACAGTTTAGTAAACTTGGGCCCAGTTTTGTAAAAAATACGCCAGATACTTCACAAAAGTTTTTATAGCAAGAAATGAACGTCTCCTCGACATCCGAAGTTAAGACTCCTTGCAGCTGACTTCCAATACAACATTTTCTGCTTCGATGGAATGAAAGGCGACGTACTTTTATAAAAGTTGTATTACACGTATTCCTCTCTGACTCTAGAACAGTGATTCCCAAAGTGGTCCAGGTGGACCCCCAGGGGTCCACGGGAGCCTTGCTGGGGGTCTACGTAGGCGTCAATAAAAAATGGGGGTCCATAAGATGTTAATAGGGGTCCACGAAAATTTATCTGCATATAGTTTTTATAAGGGCCTACCTATATTGTTTTAAGTACCTAACTAAGCAGATAACATTTTAATCTGGCAAGCGACTCTTACTTGTCCAAACTTGCGTATTCGATATTACAATTTCGTGTACAGACTTGCAAAGCGCAATCCGTCCGACAATGCTTAGTGCTTGTTTAGACATGATCTTGATCAAGACTATAAATACTCGATGCCAAAGGCATGCTCATTTATTTGTTTCCGGAATTTCGAAAAAGAAGGTGTGAGAAAATTTATATTAGTGTTCCTAGTGCCGGAGAAAAGTAAGTACGTACCTTTTTTTTGTTGTACCTAGTTCTTAAGTATTTTGTTTCGTGTACTGGTCGGTTGATAACAAATGCTTGTATACAATGTGTCCTAGGGATAAGTGACCGCCCGGCGTATTTAGAATATTTGTACAAAATTAAATTAAGTAAAGACGCGTGACGTGCTGCAGTTTTTTTACGATATTTCCTAAGTTTGTTCATCTTTTTCCATTATTTTTGTTTACTGACTAGCCGACATCATAATTTATCAATTAAAATCATTAGACAAAACTAAAATGTAGTAAAAAAATTACTTATATAAAATCACTAAGGCCGCTAAGTCACAAATGTAAATATAATTATTAATGATTTCGTACAAATATTCAAAAAACGCCGGGCGGTCTTATCGCTCGGACACATTGTATATAGCTAACTTAGTAACTTACAGATATTTTAATTGTCCTCTTTCGATTTGAAGACAAACACAGCACGTTTTATTCAATTGTTTTTTCACGAGAGGACTGCCTCTCTAAAAAGGCCGAAAAATCAATATTGCAGAGCAATTACTGTTTTATAAAACTACTAGCGCGTGAACTCATTGATTTAATGAAATTTTAGTTATTGTTTTTATGGTCACTTTTTTGGTCAATTTGGGATTTCGACTTTTATTTTTTCCTACACAAATATGATCAATATTCGATACTGAGTAAACTAATTTTTATTTCTACTATTAAAAAATTGTGGTAAATTAGGTATTTAACATTGATATCGCTTCGTGAAAAAGTCTGTACTTGTCTTAGCGGTTTATTAGTTGGTCCCTTTACAAGCCGTAATACTTTTTCAATATAATGATAATCATAATAATATAAAGCTGACAAAGGCTGCGTTGTGCTACCTATATTCAAATAAAAACTTGGTTACTATAACATTTTTTTTTACAGGGAAGGTAACTGATACAAAACATGGCTACAGCAAAGAAAAAATGTCGACAATACAGTGTCGATTATTTGAAATATGGTTTTGTTCCATCAGAGGCAGATAAACACTTGCCCATGTGCCTAATATGCAATAAAGTTTTAAGCAATGACTCTATGAAACCATCAAAGCTCGAAGATCATCTAAAAAGGTGTCATACTGATAAAATGGGTAAAGATTTAAAATATTTTCAAACATTGAAGGAAAAATATGAAAAGAGACCCACCATGCACAGCATGTTCGCTTCAACATCTCAAAGTAACGATGATGGCTTGCGGGCATCTTACAATATCTCATTACTAATAGCAAAATCTGGAAAACCGCACACTATCGGAGAACAATTAATTTTACCCGCTGTTGAAGAGGTTTTAAAAACTGTTTTGCACAAATCTCCATTTGACGTACTAAAAAGAATTCCATTAAGTAACAATACTGTACAAAGACGCATTGATGAAATGAGCTCTGACATCGAAAGTTTTTTGTGCAATCATCTGCAAAAAAGTCATTTTTCTATACAACTGGACGAGTCAACGTTACCCGGTAATGAAGCATTATTATTAGCATATGTCCGATTTATCATGGAGGAAGAAATTCACGAAGAATTGCTATTTGCCAGAACTTTGGAGACTGACACTAAAGGCGAATCAATATTTAATGTCCTGAGTAATTTTTTTACGGAAAAATCGATTCCATTTACAAACATTATTTCAGTGGCAACAGACGGAGCTCCTGCAATGGTAGGGCGATATCGTGGGTTTATAAGTCATCTCAAAAGAATTATACCAGGACTTACAGCTATTCATTGCGTAATCCACCGACAACATCTTGTGGCGAAACATTTAAGTGACAGGTTGAACCAATCTCTTCATTTTATAATAAACGCTGTCAACAAAATTAGAAGCAATGCATTGAATACGCGTTTATTTGCTCAATTGTGCGACGAAAATGACGAAGACTTCCAACGACTGCTCTTACATACTGAAGTACGCTGGTTGTCGAAAGGTGCATGCTTAACGAGATTTTACTCTGTTTTCGATTCCGTATTAGAGTTCTTAGAAAGTAGAGATCCAGATTTAAAAGAAAACTTGATCAAATTCAAAGGAGACATTGCGTATTTGACAGATTTGTTTAAAAAATTTAATGATATTAACTTGCAGTTACAAGGGGACAGCCTGAATTTAATAAAAACAAAGGGGATAATTTCGGCTTTTCTTGGGAAATTGAAATTTATGAAGCAAAACATTAGTCGGCGCGAATTATCTCAATTTCCAAACTTGTCGCAGGTAGAAACTATTGATGAGGATATCCATACCTACAGTCAACATTTAAGTGCCCTGCATGATGACTTCAAAACCAGGTTTGAAGATATGCTGACGATGGATATACCACCATGGATCGTAAATCCATTTGATGAAACTGAAGTGGCCAATGTATTATTACAAGAGGAGCTGCTTGAGCTAAGCACCAATGAGGAGCTGAAGGTGAAATTTAGAAAAGGCTACCAAACATTTTGGCTGCAAGCAGAAATACACGAAAAATATCCTGGACTGTGGGAAATCGCAAGGAAATTTTTGATAGCTTTTCCCTCATCATACCTTGTCGAAAGAAGTTTTAGTGCCGTTACAAACCTCTTAACAAAAAAAAGGAGCAAACTAAACATCACAGAGCGGGGGGATTTGCGGTTATTGCTCACAAAAATAAAGCCAAACATTGATCGTTTGCTGACACTCCATCAAATACATCCTTCCCATTAATTAAAATTATGTCCACAACCTATAAGTATTACCTTATTATTATTTTTTTGTAATTCTTTTCTTTTAATTAATAAAATGTTATAAAATGTACCATTTTTCGTTTTTATTTAAAATTTAAAATTTTAACCTATCAGAATATAGGGACGGAACTCAGAAGCGACACAATTTTTATTTTTTGTCGACTTTAACAATGTGGTAGGAATGTAGCAGCAGGGGGTCCACCGACACCAGTTTAATTTTGAAAGTGGTGCACGAGAAAAATAAGTTTGGGAACTACTGCTCTAGAAAGTTATATTCATGGAATCCTTTTAAGCTTGAAACAGAATTTTCAAAAAATGTCATGATGTGACTGAAAGCGACTTAATTGGAATTATTTCATTCAAGTCCAGTGAGCATTTAATTAATAATTACGCGTTCTACGGTTGAGTACCTATAATTTACGAACTACATAATTATGTGGGCTTGTGCTTGACGCTAGTTCATGACGACAGAATGAATGTTTTTATCGCCTTGACAGATACGTAATGTTGTAGCGTTGTTGACAAGCTGATTGTAAATTTCGATATCATTACCAACTGGGGGCGTAGCTCAGATGGTAGAGCGCTCGCTTAGCATGCGAGAGGTACCGGGATCGATACCCGGCGCCTCCAATATTACTTTTTATATTCTTATTTACATTAATATGACACTGAATACCTACTTACACAAATGAGTCTCGAGAAACTGTGTATGCTTGGTATTTGCAGGTATTAGGTAGTGCTAACTTGGAAGATCTTTTCTACTGCTTGCAGTTAACACATCAGCGGGTCCATTGAATTTTTGTAATAATATAAGAACTCAAACTAAATTCATTTTACAGGTACACCACTTCGACAATAAGGTCATTGATTAGAAAAGTCGTATTTATCCCTAAGGTCTGATAATACAGAATGGTCGACCCTATGCGGGGTACACTTGAAAGTTACTCTAGGGAAATCATTGGACCATAGTTTAGGCAGCCAGGAAACGAAAACTTACTTCTGTAAAACGAAAACGACGTGATAGACAAATGATCACAAGATTTGGTAATCAGAAAAAGTACTTTTTCACACTAAAAGACTACTTGATGATTATTACGAAACTTACATTTTGAAGTAAATTGCTTGAAAAAATTACCTGATGTAATAAAAAAAAGGTTTTGTATTTCGTTTTTGATAGATAAAGCATGTAAACAAGTTATGTAAAACCTTTATCTACCTGGAAATAAATAACGATACATGGAAAAATTTACTCGAAAATCCTACGAGATATTTTCAGCACGTTCCTTGGATAAAAATAACCTATCGTTGTAATATGAATGTGCCCAGAAATAGAATTAGGTTGTTGGAATGATAATATAACTATCGTGATAATCCAGGGTTGTGTGTTGTCCCATCAAAATCCGTCTAGCTTGACAAAGTTTCAAATACCCAATAATTAGGTTCGGAGGCATTTAAACATCGTTATGATTTGTTTTATTTTGTTGATTTAATAAAATTTGGGTGTTGTTTAAAATTTTTTTTAGGTCTGCCCTATATTGTACCTGCACAAATCATGCTCCTAATGAACTGAGTGCTACATTTTGAATATATAACCAGTAACCACTGCTAGATTTTGGTAATTTTTGCTTTTTAAGCTAATCTAAGAATTTCCATTTTTCTGAAAAATATTACTTTATTGAAAATTATTATTTATATATTACCTTGTTTTGTAAAAATCTTGTAGGTATTATTTACGTAATTAATAATTGTTGAAGTCACAAATACGGACAATTAAATTATGATCGTTGGTTAATATTTTTTGTCGTCACGCTATAAAGGTCACGTTCACTACACTTGCTGACCTTGCACAATACTCAGCAGTAAGACCGTATTTTTTATACAGCTATCAACCGGGGGCGTAGCTCAGATGGTAGAGCGCTCGCTTAGCATGCGAGAGGTACCGGGATCGATACCCGGCGCCTCCAAAATATTTTGAGTAACTTTTTTCTTAAAATCGTAAATTTTTGCTAAAGGATTGTCAGCTGATATAATTTGATGTATCCTTACACACTTACTTTATTCGAAATTTTCTCGGAATTATGAACGCAAATCTCGACTTCATTTTTCTTTTAAGAGAACCTCGAACTTAATACTAAATAAAAAGATTTGTAGATCCTTTCTAAGAGATTCGATGGCAAAAAACGAGCGTCTTCTTCCTCGTTTCAAGTGAAGACTTGTTGCCGGAAAATTTTAACTAGAAAACTTTTAATTAAATGTGACTTAGAAAGTTGCACACGTGCGGCCGATATCAAGGACGCTGGAGCTCTGAACATCAGTAATGAACGTGTACGGCAGATCCTTCCACTTGATGTCAATAGACCATGTAGCTAATTATAAAAATATATTGTGTAAGTCTTGAAGATGCACACAAGCATATTTTATTTAGACCTTTATGCTCAACAATATTAAATGTGAATATAGTGTTTTTCATCAAAAAAATATTTTATTTATTTGGCTCATGTACCGATATGTAGCCCTAGGTCTTTCTGATCTTCTTTTTACTTTACTATTTTCCTATTAATTTAGATCATTCCTTCCTCTCTTAACCCTTTGACCGCCACGGGCTTTTATTTAATTATATCTTATCATAGAAAAGGCTCTATTTGATGAGAAAGTTCTGCGTATTAGGTACGAGCGTTTTATTCTGAATGCGCAACGCGCTAGAGATTACGCAAGTCTTGATCCAGTTTATATTGCTTGAGGCGCTGCGTATTGCAGTAGTTGAACATTTAGATCGAAATATTCATGGTTTGTACTAACCGGGGGCGTAGCTCAGATGGTAGAGCGCTCGCTTAGCATGCGAGAGGTACCGGGATCGATACCCGGCGCCTCCAATTAGTTTTTTTCTTTTTAGAAGTTATTAATTGAGAGTTTATAAATATGTATATGTTTATTAAAAATTGTGTTTGCCATCATAGAACAGAATTAAAACAACATATACATTGTATTTAATAACATAAATACGTAGGTAATGAGAATTAACAATTATTTTTGTAATAAATTAAATGAAGAGTTGTTTTAAGATGTAATTTCAAACACAAGTAATTTTTATTCTCGACTTTTTTTCTAAAGATTTGCGGCGCCAAACACCTTGGGTGAGCATTGAGCAAGTCATTTACAACCTCTATGGCGCAAAGGGTTCTTTAAATGGTCTCACGCATACTAGGATATCAGAACCTTCCAAAGATTAAAATGTGGTTTTTATAAACTTGGGGTTTCACATAAAAACAACCTCCTGGAGCAGAAAAAAAGACGGTTGAATTCATATAAAAAATTTGAATGAACTCAACAGTCATGACTTTACTAGGAAATGAATTGTTGGAATAGCTGTCGAAAGAAGCTCCTAAATAGTAACAATGGAATGAATGATGTCGTCTTGAGAAAATTTATCATTCTCAAAATTCCCAAGAAGACTAGGATATCAGAAGATGGTAAGAAAGTTAGGACTGAGTGATATTTCTAAGTAGAGTGAGAGAGAGCGTGAGGTTTGAGTGAGTTTTTTCATACTCCATCAAAAGTATAAATTAAGGGCTTAAAAGTTTCTCACAGATACCAGGGCAACACAGGCACTATAGAGTTTTAAAGGTACGCCCACGGAAAGTAACAGGGGTTGGTTTAATAAGGCCCATCCCTTGTAGAGCAAAAACCACAAGCAAAAAATGTGACGTAAACAAGTAAAAATAATAATTGGCAAGAAAGGCGAGTTCTGATTACTAAAAATAAAACACTTGCCAACGTTTATGAGAAAATATGTAACTGTTTCCTGTGATATATTTGAACGAATTGCCTAAAATTTAAGTTTTAAAGGGTTAAAATAGTTTCTCAGACATACCAAGGTGCCATAATTCCATGGAGGTTATTGGTTTCTCCTTAACAGATGTTGGTTAACTCGAGGTTAGGCTATGTAAACAGCGGGGTTTTAAGGGTGACTGACGGTCCGCTAACTTGTAAAGAAGTTAAACAATTATCATGATTTTTATTACTCCATACTATTCACTTTAAACGATTATAAAAGGCAATAACTTGAGACCATCTATTGGCGTCGAGGCTTGTGTGCATTCTGCATTAGGTTGACAGGCTTCATATTCGGCTTGGGCGATATTTGATTCGAGACTGAGCGTCAGTGCGCCAGACATTCGAGATGCTCGAGTCTGTAAACAAAGTCATAACATAACCTTTTCTTGGCAGTCGGGTAATTTTTCGGGTTGTTTTCTTGTTTAAAGAAGATGTTTTTATTAATATACTACAAAATATTTAATACCGGTAATGTATCGCACAGTACTTCCTTTCTCTATGCGTAGTTATAGTTAAGTAAGTGAAAGGCGCGCGTTACGTGGGATGCGTGTGACGAAATGTCACGCCTTGATCTAGGTTATATTTCCGTGGGTGGACTGTTATGTACTTGGACGAAACACAACGCTACATTCAATAAGTTTACTAACTGGGGGCGTAGCTCAGATGGTAGAGCGCTCGCTTAGCATGCGAGAGGTACCGGGATCGATACCCGGCGCCTCCAACAACATTTTTTTATTTAATTTTTAACGTAATTGTTGTTCTATAATATATTTTAAAATGTAATCGTCAAAAATACCCGATCTCCAAAAAGTTTTCCAAAAAAAAACTTCCGCTATTTTCTTCGAACTAAATGTTACAATTCTAATCTGCCTTCTTTCTTTTTGATGTTTGATGTCAGTTCCCTTTAAGTCAGACGTCGCCAGTCAGTCAACTTCTTGTCTCTGAACTCTTTCCAGAAGTGGTTAAGCCCCTGATGAAGTTTTAAATTACTTACTTAACTGTATTTCTCACAGATATAATCTGAGGTGTACCTATTCATTCTAGTGTACAACGACTACTGCAATGATGGCAATCTTGCATTCCATACTCGAGTAGATCGTAATAGGGCCGAGTTTATGACAATTTGGCTGGTATCAGCCGGCGCACCGGCGGCGGTTAAAACTCTATACTAGGATAATTTCATCATCATCATCATCATCAACCGAAATACGTCCACTGTTGAACAAAGGCCTCCCCCTTTTAGAAGGGGGGGTTTGCCATAATCCCCACGCTTGGCAAGCGGCTTGGGGATCGCAGTGCTGGTGGTCAAGTTACAGAAGATGCTGCTGCCCATCTTCTGGTTTTTCCCTTAGTCGCCTCTTACGACACCCACGGGAGGAAAGGGGGTGGTCAATTCTAGGCCGGATACCACACGGCGCATAGGTCAAAAGAATTAGGATAATTTACTAGGACGAAATGGACAGATAAAGGGTTTACTAAGTGGAGCCGCTTCAGGCCTGAAGCTTTTAGTTAAATGTCACCAAAAGGCCAGGCTTAACACAAATATGCTAGTTACCAAGCTTCTAATCCAATCTACCACAACTCGTATCCACTGAAAAATATTCGATGGACAATCGCATTTATACGTATAGGGACTAGACAGGGACAGGTTGAATACTACTTCTGAGGACCTGACAGTTGGTACCGAGTAATAACTGCATTCCTGTCTCGACACGCCATTTATGTGTGAGCTTTGCAGCAGTAATGGTGCTGCCGCTGTTTTCCTTTTTAATGCTCTAGGAAAACGGAAAGACGCGAAGTAATTTAAAAAATTCGTGAAAAATTGTTGCAAAATTCAATTTGTTTTTTATTGTGGTTTTCTTTTTCTAAGATGTAGTACAGTTATCAGATTACCAAGTTATAACCACCATCAATCACGCCGTTCACAGAGTACCGGTCTATATAATCTTATAAAACGGGTTATTTTATTTAACACAATATTATTGTGATAAATAAAAGTTAATTTAAAAATAATCATTTTTCTCGGAAACAATATGCAAAAATCTAGACAAAAGAATAGGTACTGAGAGAACATAAAACTAAGCAGGAACATAATTATGAAATAATAGCTATTGCAGAACCACGAGCCGCGCTCCTTGCTCGCCGTGTAGTTATTAGGATCGAATAGGTCAAAAGATAACTCAGTGAATTATTTATTATGATTGCATACTCTCTCCTATTGTACGAGATAATAAATTTATAACCCATTCATATAAATAATCCTTTACAATATCAATTCAATGCAGTCAAATAAAAATCAATATGTGCCATTAAGAATAAAATACATTTTAACCTTTGGCAATTAAATCCAAATTAAACTAGCAATGGGGATATATTTAATTTGGTACAAAAGTTCCATTATAATCTGTATTTGCAAAGCGCAGGCCGATGTGGGCGATGTGGGCCAACAAATGAATTGGTCCATTTAGACGTTCATAGTAGCTGCGAACTCGACGCTCAAACAAGCGTGCCTTTGAGGGCAGCTCCACGTTTTTTTGTACAGGCATTGGTAACCATTATATACTACATGTATGTACACTCACTACTACAGCTTCTACGATGTTTATTTGTTAACAACACCAATGTTTTATAGCTGTTGCTCGGGCGCTTAAAGTCAGCCAATGTGTCGTTAACATAAATGCAGCGAAAACTCTTATATTTTAAAAGACAGCATCGTACAAAGGTTTATGAACACTTAGGAGTAGCTCGACTGTTTATTCGACGATCAAAAAGTACAGCTTGCTATAAAACAAATAACATATCTGATTGTAAAACAATAATTAAAAGTGCAAATTAAGCCAATGCATTGCGCATTCTCAAAGTTTAGAACCAGTTTCTTTCTTTGTATGATTGCTAGTGGGTACATTGAGCGGCCTAGAATAAGCGAGTAGCTTATACCCGCAAATATAATTATATTAAAACAATTTAGTTAAATTGTTAGCGAATAGGTGTTTACGACATAAATAAATATTGATATAACTTGTTGCATAAGGTAGTATTTATATTCTTATTAAGATAATATTTGTTAATTAGTGTTATAATAGCGAATGTGAGTACCAATACAAACCAATTGTGGTTTAACGGTGCAATATAAAATTCAAAACTGTAATATGCTGTATTTTAGAAGAATAAAAAAAAAAAAAAAAAAAGCTTTGCCACCCAAAATAAATCAACTAAGTTTGTTCCGCCTCCATTTTTTTTTTTTTCTATTTCAAGAAATTTTTCACAACACGTGGGTTTATTTTTCACAATAATATAACTAAATGAAAGCAGACGAGCGATACCGTGGACAAAGTCTACTCAGTAGGTAGCTCCACCTACCTGATATACAAAATTTTAGTCACAAAAGTAACAGAAACATGACTTTTTACCGGGAATTGGGGCGAAAAATCGCCATTAATATTTCGAAAGCATAATCGGGAGAAGCATTTTAATATCCCGTGGATAGCATTAACCGGGGCAACAGCGGAGCGAGCACCGGGACTCCGGGAAGCGCGAATCCCGGACTGTGCCGGAATTACGCAGGGATTAGCCACCGACGCGACGCGACGGATTAACCCGAGAACAATGCGCCGGCCATTACGTGACAGATGGACTTTCCGCATTGTTGTTTTGTTAGGTGATTTTTTAAAGAGCTCACGTGACTTACTTGAATGATGGTCCCGGGATATAAAGGGACCATGATTGATACCAGCTAGGGGGACCGACTGGACCAACTCTGTTTCATGGGTTTACGTAACGTGTCGTGTTCACGTCGAAATATGTATTGTATTTACATGCTACCGTGACGTTTGTTTACTGCGCAAGCAGTGTAATTGTTATTCTATAGCTTCGTTGCTGCACATATTGGTAAAGCCTGACGAAATACTAAATCAATACCTACATACAAACTGCAAATAAAGTCTCAATTTTACAGTTATATAAATTCCTTTGAAATATCATTAAAATATGCTGTAATGAAAAACTGAAGCATTTGCTGCTGGAGAACAAAGGTTGTGGATGACAAAGATTTATTGTACTCAAATTACTTGTTAGTTTGGAGGACTACTTTATCTAAAGAAAACCATAATTAAAAACTTTTTGGTTATGCATTACAATATTTGGTATCTATTTCATGATAATGTCTACCTACTATATAGTTAAGAAGTGATTATTTTACAATTATATGTAATAATAGGCTATAATAGCAGTAATAGCCTCATTTCCCTCAAGAAGTCGTAGGTACCTCGTCATTAAACCCTTAAGGGTAAAACTGTAAGAAGCAGCTTAATGCGACGCTCCTGGTTGAAGTGGTGGTGGAATCATTTGCATGATTGTCGGTACCCGGTACGTCACGGAATGAAGACTCTCTCATCTCTAAATGTCTTATAATAAATGCCTCGCAGTGATATTTACGAGTTTGGGCGACTCGTAATATGCCTAGCTTTATTATTATGAAATATCTATTATTCATAATTGTATTTTCTTATTATGATTGTAAAATTAACTATTTAAATCAATTCGGCGAATCGCAAATTACTTGAATAGAGTATATAATAACCGACGGTTATTACACTTGAAACATTGTAGAAAATAATACGGTCCCTTTCCTGGTAATCTTTGTTAATAAACAATAAATGGCAGCTTCAATACTGAATTTCAGTTTAATACCGGAGCCGTATTCCGCCGAGTAAACTGAATAATTTATTTACCTAATCAAATATTGATACAGAAATTCCCAAACAATTGCGTTACTATGGCAGATATAAAGTGATAGCTATTTATTTATTAAACAGGTAAGCGATTGAAACTTAAGTGTTCGTTCAAGAGGCTGCGGTTTCACCAATTCCCCTTCTAAATTAATATTCCATACTTTGTGCTCTGTGGTTTTCGGTCTCGGCACAAATGATCCCCTCATTTCCCCTGTGTGTTGTAAGGGGATTTGTCAATATGTTTACCAGTCTCCAAGAGCTATAAATAATTAATTTAATGTTGATTACATTGTTCAAATGCTAGGTAAATCGTGTGCTTAGTAATACAATATACATCAATTATTAATGTCTTAATGATAACATTTCTAGAAATTATAATCAGAATAAATGACTAATTTTTACGTCATCTTTACGGCGGTTCATGTTGGTCAAATTATATGTTGTTTTTAACTACTTTACATCAAACTAGTTAAATTGTCACCTAAACTGGAAATATGTACGTGGCGAGTATTACGACGGCTAGCGGCTACATTATATCGAACAAGGTATGACTACCGCTATAAACATTACCTTAATAGAGCAATATTTTTCTTTGTACGATATTGAATAGACGGTAATAGATATTGGATTTTTCATAAAAACGCTGGATTCATATTTAAATATTGTTTGTTTGATGGCAATTCACGTGGCTTCAATATGAATTAGCGCTAAGCGAAGCCTTTAGTGATTGCTTCGAATTGTCAGTTCGGCTAGTAAGCAAAGTAATTGATATACCCGAACAGTTTAAAGTTCTGTGATCCTGTTCAATGATACTCTCCTAGTTAGTTGTAATGTTGCAAATATAATACTTGGAATGCTTCGCTTTTATTAAATTAGTTGCCCGAATAAGCAATATCTTACTTAAACAAGTTTCAGAAGTGTAATACTAAGAAATGGTAAATTAAATCTAGTGTATTTAATCTATGAAATTAATCTTGTTAGGTAAAACAAATATTGAGATAAATAATAATAACTTAGTCAAGCGAAATTGCGAACTCATTTACGAATTGGCGACAATTTAGACTAATAATAGCGTGGAGTGCGCGGGTCGAGTGCACACCCAATCTTAATGAGTCATTCATTATTCACATATTCAGTGTATTGCTGGCTAACACGTGTGTTGCATTGTTTCGGCTACTCTCGTTGAAATGTATAATGTGATTTGAATTAATTACGCGAACATTACAATTTTATTGATTCAAGTTCTACACGTAAAATTCAGTTATATAACGATGTAATTACCCACTGAATACACTGTACAATACTTGGTTTATTTAGCACAGGATCCGGTACTTTTCAAGGGTTAATTGGACGTTGAACATTATTTTTCCTAAAACAAAAGTATTGCATTGATGAAGAACAGTATTCATTGTATTTTACCAAACTGAATCCCACATCGCTATACTTGTAGGGATAACAATCATCTCTGATCTAACCTTTTCAAAATACTATAATTTTAAGGTTTTCAAATAATACGTATCTATATATTGTTGGGCTTGTTGCCGGGGGCAGTCTACTGTGCCATATATTGGTGACAAATATTCTAGTTTTATGAGTTTGCCACTAGTCTCGTTGTATTTGTAGTTTCACAAAATAGTTCGGTTGCAGCAATAAGATCAGCTTAATAGCATTCAGATATAGTGGCGCGGCTCCATGTCTGTGTTCGATATCCTATTTATTACTGGGCTAAAACTGTTCACATGCTTTTGTAGCCAAAAAATAGGATGTTTTATACAAAACTGACTACACAAATAAATACTTTTTCAACGTCTACATAACAAAAGCCAGCCCCATACCGGCCACCCTTTACGAGCGCCGCGGGTTTAACTCGGGTTAATAATATCATTATCACTTAGCCCCTGCTGCCGGGAGCTGTATCTAAGTATCTCTGGTCAGAAAAGGTTAGCTTTCATAAAGCTACATACACATATGTAGCTACACACACATGTGGGTACACAACACGAAATCTTGTTAGGAAATTAATCGGTAATTACAGAATCCGACGCGCTTCGAATCTTTCATCTCGTTCCTCCAGTTTTATTAATATTTTTATACGTGTCTCCGCTCGTATCGAGTTTTGCCAGTTACCAGTACGGAGTTCCCAGAATGAGGAGTTTTACTAGGAAACTGAATACATAAATAAACAGACCCATATACCTAATAGCGGTCCTTCCTTAGTAAACAGTCCTTTTGTTTTACAATTTGTTTTTATTTGTTCCAGACCTACTCATCGAGATGCTGGGTGTTTTGGCAAGTTACAGCGTCACGGTGAAAGAACTCAAGCAGCTGTTCAGCGCTATGAAAGCCGTCAATGGCAAATGGGTAAGCATCTTAAATATCGAGAGAATTATCTGAAAGTTAATTACAGCGTTACATAAGTACTCCGAAAATCCGACACAATTACGTAAAGTAATCAGTTAGTCAAATGAAAGGGTCAACATGAATAGTTTATGTAGTACCTACTCGCTACATAAATATGTGAGTTCCAAATAAAGGTATATGTATGTATGTCATAGCTTTGGGTTTATTTTTGTACCAATCCATTGCTTTATGAACCAACATTCCTACCTCTGTTGACATTTAAAAATGTCATTACAACGTTCCACGCGCCACTGAAAGCATTCCTGACGCAAATTCCCGGCTGCCGCCCCCGCAAAAACCATCTAATTCGACCAGGGCTACATAAACTAGAAGGATACACGAAGAACGCGGACAAATGGGGGAGGCTAAAGCCAAACGTGCAATTAGCGGAACCACGAATGCTTTTCAAATTTGCATCGTTTTACAGACAGTGCGGTGAAGCGGTAATTAGCCGGCTCCGGCGGCATAGTAACTTTGTGTTTATGTTTGCCTATGAATGAGAATCGCTTGTCCTTTTAGCTGGTATTTAATCTATTCCTTAGTTGCTCATTTAGGTTTTTTCTTGAAGCGAGTAGTTAGCAATTTAAAATGAAAGGATTAAGATATTTTTCGTAAGATAAAACCACTGTCCGGTAATTTATAAAATTTTCTCTCATTATTTCTCAGTTGGCAAGGTTTCCTTTATCGAACGTCATTACTGCCAATATCGAGAGGGTTTATGTCGTAGTATTTTAAAACTTTTAGGTTGGAAAGGATTTTTACTTTTATATCGGTTTCATCCTGAAATGTAGCTTATAGTCGAAGTTTTCATATAGATTACGAGGAAATAATTAAATGGCTTATAAGAATTGATTAAAAACTAAATAGCATCCGGTTTTACTGCACGTTACGCCTTTCCACTTGATCATATATTAAGCCAAAGGTGTTATTTTTAACAATCGGATTGACTCCACCGTGATCTAAAGACAAAACAACATAAATAATCGTATAAATTTAACAATTATTGAAATATTATCCAATGGTGATAACGTGTGTGTTGCAGCCGCGGCACTCGGCCAAGCTGCTGAACGTGCTCCGTCAGATGCCGCACCGGAACGGACCGGACGTGTTCTTCAGCTTCCCAGGACGGAAAGGATCGGTACGTACCCCATTGTTACCTCTCACAAAATCGATCCCCGATGCCCGCGACTGCTCTCATTCAAAATGACCGTAGCACGCCCCAGTCGCCCCATGTCTGCGGAATAAGGATCGCATAAAATCGAAGAGGTTTACTTTTATACTCCACAGATATAGGTAGGACTTGCGGGGATTACGGGCATCACGCTACAGTCCAACCCAGTCGAAAAGCGAATGAGAGCTTTATTCATACCGGTTGTAGCGAACTCTTGTTTTTTAATTAACCTTTCGTGCAACAAATTCCAAAAATAATATATTGTTTTACAAAACAATGACTGCAATGAGTTAAGTGTCATTTGCAGAATTAACCGTCGGGAGAATTTCAGTAGGTTTATTATAAATCCGTATCTCCAATTAAAACATCACGATATTGTAATTCGACGCTGCTCTGTAGGTACTCGTTTTGCACATCACTTGTTTACAATTTCTTGTATATAAAAGCGCTGCACTTTACTTTATTGAAAATATTTTCCGAATTTACGCCAAAAAGTGCTGTGGTTTATTTTATAGGCAAAAAAGGATTTTGGAGGCGCCGGGTATCGATCCCGGTACCTCTCGCATGCTAAGCGAGCGCTCTACCATCTGAGCTACGCCCCCAGGTGGTTACACGTATATAAACATGCTCTAGGTGTTATAGTAGTACTGTGCCGACAATAATCGTATCATACAAGGTCAGTAACACTACGTGACATTTACCTCGTGACGACAAAATACAGAACAATAAAATATAAATGCAAAAAGTCTTATTGGAGGCGCCGGGTATCGATCCCGGTACCTCTCGCATGCTAAGCGAGCGCTCTACCATCTGAGGTACGCCCCCAGTTGGAGCATGAATCAAAAATACCGACTGCATTGTGAGTTAATCAGCAGAATTGGCTCGAGCAAGGATTTGTTGTGAGCGTGTACGCCTTTCACCGCTGCCACGCGCGTCAGCATTTATGTTGAATACATAACGATTTATCAAGTGTTGTTATGTTAAAGGTATTTAGCTCATGATGCAGGAATGCAAGTTTTTAACAACTACAGCTGCCTTACTATGAGCTTACTCTTAAGCTCATTTTCCGTTGTGACGAAAACTGTCCTGCAATGCAAACTTATAGTAACCCCGCAGTTGTTAAAAGAAAGAAAGTCTGTATCTTTTCAGGATTTATTTGAATAAATAGTTGCAATTATTTTTAATTATTAGAATAGGTAACAACAGTTCCCTTGTTATGAGATCAGACAACGTAATGAATTATATTCATACATTCATTTTAACGGCGCAAAAAATAACGATAGGTATGTACAACAATATTTTGCATTAAATTAATCTATCCTGGATAATGAACACAACGCAATAGATACAATGTTTTAAAATAAGAACTGTAGGCGTCATGCTCGAGCCACCCCTTACAGAACAGCCGTTCGCAGGCGTCACTGCCACGCATAAATAATACAGAAACATTAAGAATTTATTTATTCGTTCATTCTGTAACCATTCAAGTTCTTTTCTAACAATAACTTGTTCTACCTCGTAGATTTGGAGAAATACTTATTTGATCTTTATTGTAGTGAAGTTTGGGACGTGACTCGTGACTCGTGGCGAATCTTCGGCGGAGTTGTGTAAACTCAGATGTGTTTTGTATAAGACGATGACGGTACTTGACTTACTTCACAATCGACTTCTTTACACAATTCACAAGTTTGGAAAAGATTTCTGGAGCTTTATTTATGGATTCCGAATATAAAATGAGCGTTATTTTCAGACACCGGATTTCATTGTTGATTACATTTAGGTATTCAGAAGGAAATAATAGAATATCAACTTTTAATTGTCTATCGCTCGCAAATTCTGTTAAATCCAGTTAACGACCGGGCATTGATGATTTAGGACATAAACCCAGGTCCACAATGTAAACATAGGTCTATTCTCTATGTATTGTCACTTCTAGGTATTTCCTGACGGGGTAGGTAGCCCACGGATTCCCATTAGACATGGATGTAGTGTTATGTCAAAAATATGAATAAGTAGAGAAATGAAGAGGGTTTTGCCCAGCAGTGAGACTTAAAGCAGACTAATGAAAAGATCATATACCCCTTTGCCACACTCTCATTACATTGTTGATTCATGGTATCGGTTTTATGATAATCCTCGAGTAGGTACTGCCTTTATTTTAGACGATCTCCGATTCGGTCAGAAACCAGAAAACGGAAAACAATATGGAATATAGGCACGTATACATCGTTGTAGTGCATCCATTTTATCAGACCACCCAAAACAAATGTTATCTCGCTATTGTGCACTGATGACGTGCTTGTCAATTAGGCAGCTGGCACAATTATTAAATGGTATGCAGATTTAAACGTTGAATAACTAACGTTAGCCTTTTGTTGTCCGAAATTAATATATGCAAGCAAACATGGCATGACTAAACCGTTTTATATAGATATAAAATAAAATATATTAGATAGACCTAGTAGGACTTTTAACTGGTGAATTTGGTATTTAAAACAAATCAGGAACGTTTTTCTATAGTTATAACGCGATAAAATATTAATTTTGTTGATAATGAACTGATTTTACTAATACCATTCTTATTGGTATGAATATCCTACAGAAATCTATCTACAGGTACAACCTACCTACCTATTTTTACTCCGCCATGCATAAACAAACAGTATCTTAGACACAAATATTACCTCAGTTCATATAATTAATAACGTTCGGTCGTTTCTGATACCAAAATATGATCCAATTTAACAAGTTCTCAAGCCTCCGGCAACCACCTGACGCGTTTTTCCAAACCTACAATTTCGAGGCAAAATGAAGAGAAACGGCCGGCTATTACCAACCGCTTTTATTTATAAACAGTGCTCATATTTCAAAGGACCTCCTCCAGCTGAGGCTCGCCCCTGAGCTGATTTGTCCATTATTTTGCACGGAAAATGTTTTTGAAGGGATTCTCATCCATCCGTCCATGAAATAAAAGGCATTTTCATATTTCTGATGTAATTTTTTCGGATCGAGACGAGAACAAATTAAAATTCGACCTTTGACCCGGTAATTATTTAAACAACAGACTCGGGAAGATTTTTAAGAGCTTTAATGAAATCATCTTGGTAATGGAGAGCCTCCAAGCGGCATTCTGAAGCCAGAAAAATTGTATTGTGTTAGAATTTCCTCCGAGATTTTTAACTAATTTGAACTTCCTTGCCATAAATTTCTTAGAAATAGGCCATAATTGCTACTCGGTTTGAAGAAAAATAACTTCAGTTAAGGCTAAGACACATTGTAACTTGATTATTATTATACAGATTGCTCCAAATAAAATCGGCTGTATTAAGTATTACTGCAAAACAAACGAATAGTCAAGATATGTTTGGATGATAGAAAGACTCAAAAACACCATAATGTGCAACGTTTTTTAAAACATTACAAAAAGGATTTAAAACCTATCTATTCATACAGATATCTTTCATGTCATCGCTACGTATGAGCATTGATAGCCGAGTGGTATGACCGTTGGACTGCCAAGTCAAAGGTAGCAAGTTCAAACCCCGGCACGCACCAATGTCTTTTTGAAATCATGTGCGTACTAAATTAGTTATCTGTTGCTAAAAACGGTGAAGGAAAACATCGTGAGGAAAACCGGCACACCTGAAAGATTTTTCAACGGTGTGTAAAGCCATGACAGAGGCCTACAGGCGGTTTAAACTATGACACCATGTTGTTCATCAACCATACGATAAGAAGAAGAATCGCTACGTACAAATAAATACATTCACAAAAGCAATAAACAAATAGTCGTCACTCAATTCTTTTCCAGCATTGCTGAAAACCTCAACGCTTAAACAGATCGATACCAGGGTAGTAGGACACTTTAGGAGCGCAGTTTAAGCGTCTCCTCCCCTCCTTATTGGCAATTCTTATTCAAATACGGGCCGGCGGCGTAATCCGCGTGACATACTGGGCTATCTGTGTGTCCGTTTTTTCCTTATTTATCGCCGTCCCGCCCGGGGCAGGTCCATTTCTCTCTGTCGTACTTATCCGGAGATCTGACGGCGAACTGACGCTTCTTAGCTGCTTCTGCTTGCCTGGTAGTTTAATACAGGATAAATATATGGTAAGAGTGATTTATGTTTGTCAATAAAAAGAGGTTTTGTGTGTTTTGTATGAATACGCTGAATGCGTTGCAAGAAATTAATTGTAACAACGAGCTACATATTATGCAACCATCAAAAATTAAGTTTGGCAAATAAATAAATAACAAGCAGGATATATTTTTAGTACATATTGCATGAAATTTAGTTTCTTTTCTCAGAAAACTGTAGCACTCGCTTTAAAGCATCACAAAAGCGGAGGCCAAACGAAACAAATACAAGCTACATTGCCTCCCAAGCGCCCTACAAGCCGCTTAAAACTAGAGAAACATTTCCAACATGTCTGGAAAACATTTTTCCTGGTTGGGTTTCCTAGATGCTTTGAAGGAATGAAATGAAATCATTCTGTATATTGTGCAATACTGACATACATAATGCACTTTGTATGAATTTTTCATAAAGCGCGATATATTTGCATCGTATTGCCTTCAGTCAGACTGCGTTTACATGTTCGAAGGCGTGTTAGCTTATGATTTGCTTAGATTTCTATACTGAATAGGTCATACTGTTGCTTTTCTAAATTATAACTAGCTGCGTCCTGCGGAGTTACCCGCTACATTTTTCGGGATAAAATCGGGTCGAAAAGTAGCCTATGTGTTAATTCAGGATGTCAGCTAACTCCATATCAAAATTGGTCCAGCCGTTTGAAAGAGGTAACAAACATACAAACACACGAAACTATCGGCCTTATAATATTAGTGTTATATAGTGTGATTAGCCTGTCCGGTCCAACTGCTGGGCAAAGGCCTGCCCATTATTTCTCCTCAAACCTCTGTTTAAGTGCTTTAGGTCTATATAGAAAATCGTAATTTAGTTACCTATAACTAACTGATACGAAATAATCCTGTATTTCAGTTTTTTTTTTGAGAAATTTCTACTCCCATTCTTTTAAAAAGGGATTTTTTACCCAACAACTGTGTTGTGGATATCTGATGGGCAGTCGCGCTGAGAAGAATACTGTGATCCGAATCCATTATCCATCCGGGTGTAGGACTGGCAGTCGAGCCCTTACTTAACTTGAAAAAGCTAGGTAGATGATGATTCTGGTAACTCATATGTTATTTAACTTCGAGTTTTGTTATAAAATGTATATACAATAATGTTTAGTTTCTAGAGATTGTAGGTAGGTAGGTAGGTATACATACATAAAACAGATGAGCTTGTTCAATAAATAATTATAAATTACTTTGAAATACATACTACAGCTATACAAACATCTATGTATGTATTGTCGCTTGGGTACTGCATTCATTATATGGGGAGGCTAGAACAACACAGTACATACATATGCATTGCTTACATAACGGCATTAGGGTCAGACACGAGAACAAAAAAATAACTATTTCAACATTATTATTTCACGTTGGTACAATGTAAACACCTATAAATATTACAAGTTGTAGCAGGTTCTAATATCCGTTATATGAACAACCACATCAATCTCTATGCAACCTTTGCCAATACAATGTGTTCTCATTTTTTAAACAGACGTGCCTACCTACGGCACGCGATAAACCGTGCGGAATATCCTTTTAATATAATACGCGTCAAAAATAAAAATAAGCCTGGCCGCGCCGGCCGAGCGCTGAGCGTGTGCGACGGGTATATTAATGTTGTTAGCGGGCAAAAAATATTGTCAACTACGCGCGCTTATGGAATCCTGGTAATCACATTATCAGGAAATACTGGGTACCTGACTCTGTATCGATATGAAGAAATTTATTTATTTCAGAACTTACAGTCCACTTATAATGAGATTACAATGATCAAAGTACATATTTTTATACAGTTCAATAGTAGTTACCTCAAGAGTATTAGAAGGTACAAACATATTCCTTAAATTATCCAAAACGTCTGCATATTTTCAGGTAGTTACTATCTATTTAGGTTTTTTTTAACAATAAGAACACAACAGGAACTTTTAAGGCCCGGTTCTTTTTTTGTATAATTATATTTTTCTAATCTCCTAGTTTTTATTGGTTTGGGGCAGTCTACAAAAATCTAAATATAATGTTAAGACAACTCTTAATCTTCGACTATACAATTTTTTTAGATGCAATCGTTATTGAGATTCCTGTACGGATAAATCTTGTTCTATCTAACAAGCAGGTTTGTAGGTATGTATTTAAATAAATAACATTAATGCTACTCAAAAAAAATTAAAAGAAAATAACCTACAACTACATCCTTACATTCATCAGAGATGTAACCTACAGTAGTCATTTGTATTCGCAATAAGTCCCTTGTTGTTGTTTGGAAGTCAGCCAATCGCTAAAACCCGGGCACGATTCCAATCCAAAGGCTCTGCTACGGTTAATTCCTTAGCAATACACTTTTTTGTAAAAGCTGAAAATCGATTCAGGGTGCCTCTTGAGGCAACTGTACGTTGAATGCTAGTATTTAGTCAATAAAGTAATATTTATAGTAAACTAATCATATAAGTCAAAAAGAATTTTAGTTCACCTAAAATATTCTGGAAACGGGCTTGTTCACCTGACAATCAACAAGGAATGGAAAATTTCAAAAATAATAATAGTACAGAATTCCGAAATCATTTATTAATTGTATTTACAACAAAAATTTGTTCTTTGCTGTTTAATATATTAACCATCTGCCCAGCATTGTGGAACATTTTCATGGTTCTATTTGCAGACGACAGTACAGTCATGTTTACCAATAAACATTAAAATAATTTAAAAGCAAACAAAAAACAATAAATCCGATATTATAATTAAATGGCCGACTAAAAATAATTTATTAAATCTAAATAAAACAAATTTTATGACATTTAGAAATCGGGAAAACAATTTGTGAAGTGGATAATGCGAGGTTTTTGGGCCTCAACGTCGACTCGAAATGAAACTGTAAATTCTAGGTGGATAGTATATTCTCGAAACTAAGTTAATTTTCATATCCTCTACGTATGCTTGAGAAAATTGTGAACCGATCTGCAGTTATCACCGCATATCACGCATATGTCGAGCCAAAGTTAAGGTACGGAATCATATTTTGGGGTAACTCTGTAGACTAAGAAACGGTATTCAAGGTTCAGAAAAGATTTTATAAGGGATATATCCAAGGAAAGTTGTAAACCCTATTTTACTGAACAAAAACTATTAACTCGTCCATGTATCTACATATATGACGTAGCAGCTTTTGAAAATTACATCTACTCATGTTCCAACAATTATAGAGCAAAAGAAATAATCTAAAAATATGTTTTCCAACGAACATGACAGTCTGACATTTTGTATTAGGTATTAAATGAAATTGCTTTGATCTAATAATTATTTTAATCAAATATATTGATTGCTTTTACAATTATTTGTACACAATATTATGCGGTAGGGCACAGTATAATCTTAACATGACTATAAGACCTGTAACTAACCTATGTTCCGCAAATAAATTAATTATATAATTAACTTTTGTAATACAAAACCTATGTCCAAAACTGAAATGGATGCTGTATATTGTTTAATATTAATCGTCTATCTTAATCGCTGGTACCACTGAGGATGCAAGTCTTTATTACATAATATATTGACCGTTATCTAATTGTCTTGACCTTGAAGGTATATCCGCCATGATGTCATCAACCAATACCAGAACTCGTCTCTTAAAGTTCTTGAACTGCGCCATGTTCATTTCGTTGAGTTCCGGCAGTAGACTGTTGAGGAAAGATTGGACATGTTCGTTCCCTGTGAGCATAGACGGTGAGGGCTCCGGGACTATGTGCGGGACTTTAATGCTTTGATAATGCTCATCGTTATCGTGTATGGATCGCTTACGCGTAAGGTTCATATCTTCCTCGCTCTGTATCGACCAGTCATCTGAATCTTCGCAATCTAAAATCTCACCTTTAATTTCGTCAACTTCAACTAATGTAGATTTTGTATTTTCTTGTTCACACTTAACACTTGTACCACATTCTGCTTCGTTCACTGAATCAGACTCTTTTACTTGTTTCTTGGCTGCTTCTTCCGCAGTCACAGGCCTCAAGAAAGGTATGAGAAATTGCATGACATCAGATAAATAGTAAGGTTTTTTTTTCCCAAAAGCTTTTCGTGAGGTTCTGATTGTTCTCATAAAAACTGATCGCAGATTTCTCCATCTCTCCCGGCATGCTGGCGCTGGGAACAAAGATGGTAGATATTAACAACTAGCTATATTAAAGTGCGTCTCCACCTGTAACATTTCGGCGAACATTCCTCCGTAACCGTAACAAAGTGACGTAACAAATGTGGTTTCCATACCATACTCTCTAAGAAACTGAGCAACGGCAAAATGTTACAAGTTTGGACTGTCTATCTGTAATGTTCGCCGGAATGTTACGCGGTCACGTGATTTTCCGATCTTTATGGAAATTTTCAAAGGATGTCCGCCACTTTCACCGTGTCATTCCGGCAAACATACCGTCACTTGGAATATTCTTCTGAATAAGCCCGCTACCCCTCCCTGCCACTCTGTCAACCGCACCGTGTAACATTATAGTACAGGCGATCGAATGCCTTTCTTGTTTATACAGTATATAGAAAATATAGAAAAAAAGATTTTCTAAATATAAACTTTATTACTATAATTCAAGTTTCGAACAAGATAGTTCTAATAGACCGACTTCTTTTTTATGTTATGTTCACCGATTTTGATTTGCTTTGGTTTGAAAGAATATACTCCCGAATTGGTCCCATATAATGGCTCTTGTAATCTGATAATGAACTTCGGAGACATAGAACGGAACTCCTCATACGATCATAGCAGAATTGTCATAACAAGTAATATTGCTTTGTTTATAAGTGTAGCCGATGGCTGACCACTAACAAGAGGGAGGGGTGTGTCGACCGACACCCGATATCGTGTGAAACGCTTTTTGTAAGGATTTATTTTCCGTAGACACATTACCGTCGAACTACATACAGTCGGTAGTATATAACAGTTCCATCATTGAGCTATTTAATTTGTTTGCGTATTCTTTATTTATGAGTTTAAAAATCTCTCCCATGCATTGACAGCATTCCGCATTATCTAAAAAGCGACATATTTATCTTATCCTCTCAATTTCTTAAACCCGGGCACGATTCCTATCCTAAGGATCTGCTACAGTTAATTCCTTAGCAATACACTTCTTTGTAAAAGCTGAAAATCGATTCAGGGTGCCTCTTAATGCAACCGTACGTTGTATACCAGTATTGAGTCAATAAAGTTATATTTATAGTAAAACTAGCTGCGCCCAGCGGCGTTACCCGCTATATTTTTACGGGATAAATAGCCTATGTGTTAATCCAGGGTGTCAACTACCTCCATACCAATTTTTTGCAAAATCGGTCTCGTTTGAACGTGAAGAGGTAACAAACATACAAACACACTCACAAACTTTCGCATTTATAATATAAAGTGTGATAATAAGGCAAAAATGATAGTTCACCTAAAATAGTCTGGAAACGGTGTATAATGTAAATATGCAAGCTTTTTCACACGAAAAAAACAAGGTATGGAAAATGACAATAATAACATCCGTACAGAATTCCAAAAACATTTATTCGAAAATGTGTTTTTTTACTTCTATAAAGTAAAATCTATGCCTTAAACTGAAATGGATGCTGTCTATTGACCGATCTTAAACGTCTATCTTAATCGCTAGAAAGACTGAGAATACAAGGCTTTATTACATAATATATTGAGAGGTATCTAATTGTCTTGTGCTTGAAGGTATACCCGCCATGATATCATCAATCAATACCAGAACTCGTCTCTTAAAGTTCTTGAACTGCGCCATGTTCATTTCGTTCAGTTCCGGTAGTAGACTGTTGAGATACGATTGGACATGTTCATTCCCTGTGATCATAGACGGCGAGGGCTGGACTGTATGCGGGACTTTTATGGTTTGATAATGCTCATCGTTATCGTGTATCGATCGCTTACGCGTAAGGTTCACATCCTCCGCGCTCTGTATCGACCAGTCATCTGAATCTTCGATGTCAAAATTCTCCCCTTTAATTTCGTCAACTTCAACTAATGTAGGTTTTGTATTTTCTTGTTCACACGGAACACTTGCAACACATTCTACTTCGTTCACTGAATCCGACGCTTTTACTTGTTTCTTGGCTGCTTCTGCCGAAGCTTTAGGCCTCAAGAAAGGTATGAGAAATTGCATGGCATCAGATAAATAGTAAGGTTTCCTTTTCCCAAGACCTTTTCGTGAGATTCTGATTGTTTTGACAAAAACTGATCGCAGAATCCTCCATCTTTTTCGGCATGCTGGCGCTGGGAACAAATATTGATGATATTAACAACTAGCGATATTAAATGAGTTAATGTTTGACCTTAAGTAGCGACGAAACAGTTGTGAAATTAATACTAAACCCACGAAGTAGAAATGTTTTCACTGAACTTTATGATCTATAGGTAATAGACTTGTAAAAACAATCGCACCGCACGTACATACATATAGATACTTTGTATTAAGTCACATCATTACAGTCTAAAAGATTGAGAACTAGTTGTAACTATAATCTGTGTGCAATCACCTAAATGCTCGACTGTTAAAATAACTTTAAAACTTTTCCAAACCCACGTTCGATTGTGTTAGAACATAGAACTCTCTGAGACTTTTACTACACTTATTTTTTGTATGTAATCATTATGAAGGTTCATTAGGTGCGGCGAAATCATGTTCAATGTAACAAGCAGGTTTGTAGGTATGTAATTAAATTAATAATATTAAAGTTACTCAAGATTAAACTAAAAAGAAAAGAAACCTACAACTATATCCTTACAATAGGTATGGTTCATCAGAGATGTAACATACAGTAGTCATTTGTATTCGCAATAAGTCCCTTGTTGTTTGACTTTTGGTGCCATTTTAGCATGTTGCTCATGCTTAGCTTAAATCTAAATTGATAAAGGTAAGGAGAATGGGCAAATTAGTATGGACGGTGTCCCCAGACTGTATCAAGTTGTGACACATGTCATTTTAAAGGATATAGAAATAGCTTCATTGTATTGTATGACATGACAGTTGTGCAGGGAAAGAACTATGACAGTTTTTCTTCTTGATTTATCTGTATGATAATATGTTTACTTATGTAATGGACCTACTTACTTTGGTGTATGTTATAGTCATAACTCACTACCGGCGTAAAGTCAGTTACTCTGTCAGAACAGTGAAAAGTATGTTTGACTAAACCGTTAGTCTCCAGTACGTTTAATTAAAATATCGGAATTACTTTTATTTGCATGTATGCCTGCAATAAATAGCCAACATAATACCGGTTTAAAAATCAGAGAAATTTAAATGCAAACAAAGAGATAAAGAACCTTAAAACATTGGATTTATGAAAGTTATTTCGGGTTTTTTCGGGTGTAACGTTATGTGAGGTTTTCTGTACAAAAAATGTATGGCAGTTTGCAGTTCAACGTACTTTATACTTTATAATGAGTTTTGACTTAACCATCATAAATAGGTATATCATAGATAGACTAAACATTTGTTCAAATGGAAGTTTCTCAGGAAGTTTTTCTTAATCAGGAGTACCAGATCAGATTAACGGTTTTAGCCAAAAATATCGAATATTTTTACAGTTCAACATACTCTTCAACGGGTATAAATGTTGCCTATAACATATGTACAAAAGTATGTATAAAAGTAAATAGGTACATTATTTATCTGGATGATGTGTTAGAGAAATCAAAAAGAAAAACAGTCATAGTTCACTCCCTGGTGGGGACAAAATGCCCTTTCTCCTTTGAAATATGATGGACACAAGCAGGACTTTTTAGAATTTACGCCTCTGGAAAAAAGGGAAGTTGAAATTCGATGGGTGCAGCGACACGATGGCTCAGTTGGTTAGAACAGCGTCACGGTACGGCGAAGGTCGCAGGTTCAAGTCCTGCTCGTGTATCATTTTTCAAATTTCCCTTGTTGTTGTTTGGAAATCAGCCAATCGGTAAAACCCGGGCACGATTCCAATCCTAAGGCTTTGCTTCGGTTAATTCTTTAGCAATACCCTTCTTTGTAAAAGCTGAAAATAAATTTAGGGCGCCTCTTGAGGCAACTGTACGTTAAATGCCAGTATTTAGTCAATAAAGTAATATTTATAGTTAAAATCATAAGGCAAAAAAGAATTTCAGTTCATCTAAAATAGTCTGGAAGCGGAGTATACACGTACTCATGCTTGTTCACCAGAAAAACAACAAGGAATGGAAAATAATAATAATAATAATAATGTTTCTTTATTTCTCCACACAAAAACAGGACTTAATAATAAGATACATTAATGAAAATTTAAGCAATAACAGTCTGTGAAATGTGCGGAGCTGGTGTCTATTATAGGTAAAATACCTGTATTACAGATCACCAGGCCCTCACCCCACTGAAGGTTAAGTATTGTATCACAAACAAAATTTTAATCCGAAAAATATTAAATTACAGATTATATGAAATTATTATATTTATGTGTGATGGTGGTAGGGTATTGTGTTATTTTTTTAATAAATTGTGTAGTTAGCTAAGTGGCCAAGTATGAGGTGTGTGTGTGTTAATGTGTGTGTGGTTGTTTGTGTGGGTAAGTGACTGTATGTGTGGATAATGTGAGTGTGTGTATGGGTGTGTATGATTTTAATTGTTTATTCCCTATTATAACGTTTACTCTGTATTTGCTTAGTGAAGTAAGTTTTCGGTAGTAGTGTAGTCCAAAACCTGTAGCCATTCTTTCACCACGGTTTTACATTTGCTGTTTGGAAGAGAGTAAATTGATAAGACTCTGTTTATTTTATTGTAAAGACTACATCCTTGATAGTAAAAGAACCTATGAGCAAAGGAAGTCTTACAGGAAGGTTTTATGCACACTAAGTCTTTTCTGCGGCGTTTCTCAATCAACTTAGGATCATATGAGAGTAAAGAGTGTTGTTTTGTGACAGTTCGTAGTATGTACAACTGACGAACAGTAAGGACTTGACTCTGTTTATATACATCAACAGTAGGGTGTAGGAATGGTAAGGAAAGACTTACTTTCAAGATGGCTCTTTGAGCTCTTTCAAGCTTTATTAAGAGAGTTTTGGTAGTTAAATTTGGTAATTAAATGAAAAAAATAATATCCGTAGAATTCCAAAAACATTTATTCGTAAATCAAAAATGTGTTTTTTTACTTTTATAATATATAAAACCTATGCCTAAAACTGAAATGGATGCTGTCTATTGTCTAATTTTAATCATCTATCTTAATTGCTAGAAACACTGAAATTGCAAGTCTTTATTACATAATATATTGCGAGTTATCTAATTGTTTTGTCCTTGAAGGTATATCCGCCATGATGTCATCAACCAATACCAGAACTCGTCTCTTAAAGTTCTTGAACTGCGCCATGTTCATTTCGTTGAGTTCCGGCAGTAGACTGTTGAGATACGATTGGACATGTTCGTTCCCTGTGATCATAGACGGCGAGGGCTGGACTATGTGCGGGAATTTGATGGTTTGATAATGCTCATCGTTATCGTGCATGGATCGCTTACGCGTAAGGTTCACATCCTCCGGGCTCTGTATCGACCAGTCATCAGAGTTTTCGCATTTTAATTTTTCAACCATGATTTCATCAACTTTAACTAATGTAGGTTTTGTCATATCCTCCGCGCTTTGTATCGACCAGTCATCTGAATCTTCGCAGTCTAAATCCTCCACTATGGTTTCGTCAACTTCAACTGTAGGTTTTGTATTTTCTTGTTCTGCTTCGTTCAGTGAATCCGACGCTTTTAGTCGTTTTTTGGTTGCTTCTTCCGCAGCTAGAGGCCTCATGAAAGGTTTGAGGAATTGCATGAAATCAAATAAATAGTAAGGATTCTTTCTTTTTCGTGGGGTTCTCATGTTTCTCCTAAAAACCGATCGCAGATTCTTCCATCTTTCTCGGCATGCTGGGGCTGGGAACAAAGATTAATTATATAAACAACTATCATAGCGATATTAAAGAATCTTAAGTACATTATGAGGAAACCTTTTGAGGATTGAAGGTTCTGTTGTGAAATTAATGACAATCCCACGAAGTAGATTCATAGTAATGTTTTCACTGAACACTATTATTTACAACAGCCTAGTTGAAACAAACGCACCGCACGTATGTACATGAAGATGAGCGTACCTATTTATAAATGTTAAGATAGTGTGCGTGTCGCTCTCGTTCCACGTTAAACTTCCAGTCTAGTGTAGCGGTGAAAAATAATGTTAAAATTGTTTAGTGTGTTAAATGCTAATGTTAATAATTTATAAAATATAAAGAAGCCCAGTACTAAAAACTGAAAAGCATAAAGTGACTAACAGTCAGGAGCTATTCTTCAGAAGATTTGAGCCGGTCGAGATTTTTATAGCTCCCGACTGGTAAAATCACTATTTTATTACTTAACCTTAAACGTAACATAATTCTAGACTTGTTTATTTCTTTTCAGTTTTTTAGCAGTCGGGTTTTTTTTTTTGACACTTTTTAGTTAGAATTTATAAATGAGAATCTACCCAATTGAAAATCCATATTTAAATCTTCTATCTATTATTACTAATTAAATTTAAACATGAGACTTACATATTATGTTTAATGAATCTCCTTAATTTTGATACCCTAGTCGACAGGTTTGGTATTTTTTTTAAATATTACGACTTACACTTACTTTAACGCTAATAAACCGCCATTTCGATTTTTTATAATTTTGATAGGTATACCCACACTGGGTATACCTATCAAAATTACACTGTCACAGAACGAATCTAACGACACCTCTCAAGTTAATTGTTGTTAGTTAAAATCCATCAAGCCGTTTATTCTTTAGAGCGTGCCAAAGAAAGATACATACCTATATTCGAACAACATAACCCTCTTTCTGGCGCAGTTAGGTAAAAAAATGACATGTTAAATAAAATGTAAGGTATTATACCATGTTATTTTTCTTTAAGTTAAAATGTAGGTATGTGTTTAGATAAATTATTGTGTTATAAGCATTTAAACGATTAATCTTGTTATAACATTAGCTTGCAACTTAAATGATGTTAAAATGTGAATTGTAACATGTGTCGTTAATTCCAGCGTCAAGAAGACAGAGAGAAAAAAAAATGCATCGCGAATTTTATCATCATAAAAATAGTCGTTAAATATTAAAAATGGACCTTATTATCTTTATCATAGATGTCAAATAAGATTGATTTTTCCAGAGGCAAAAATCACTGATAATTTTTCACTCAAATTATCTCAGACCTTGGATCTCTTAGTTAGAGATAGACATTCTGTGAATCTTTTTCTAATGCCATCGATGCCTATTTTGTTTATACGAAAGTGCACGCCACTCACTAACGTAAAAATGTGCTTACCTTACCCTTGCGTGGCCTTGAATCTCGGATAGACAAATAGAGTTCGTTTACCGAAAAAAAGATAGATGGCAGTGGCGTAAATATTAATGAAATGATATTGACAATAACATAACGTCAGTTATTAAGGTAAGTTATTTTAGTCTTAACAAATTTCTTAAAATGTTATAAGTTTTAACACCCACCTCTAGGGGAGCACACACACCTATTGTTATTAAGGGCGGGCACTACGCTACACAGAGGGCCGGCGCGGCGACGTCCATACTTTCACAGCTGCAGCTGCACCGTTCATTCATGGTCATTGGTCACGCATCTTGTCTGCCCACTAAACTAGGCTATCACTATAATGATGTGCTTGTTTGTTCGAAATGGTAGTAAAATAAAAACAAATATTTATGATATAAGTAGCAGTCTATGACGCAATTACCTGCCTTAAATGAATATAAAAATAAAATTGAATAGAAGACCAGTAAGTCGACACTTTAATAAAAATATTCTTTCTAATAACACAACTATGCAAAAAGGGCAAATTCCAAATAGAAATTCTCTGTTTATATCGAAAATATTTGCTCGGCGAAAATGTCGATAAATATTGACTTATACTTTACTTACTGCACGCCCGCCCCTAAAAAGGATGGCCGCGAGGCGGAGGGGACGCGCCGTGTTCTCGAACGTTCGGTACTACTAGCGCCATAAATATTAAAATATCTCACGCGTCATGTTGGTGGCTCTGCTGACCTCTTCCCAAGCCTTGTCGCTGACGTCCTTGCGGGAGTACGACGGCAGCCCGCTGTTGTACAAGGTGGGATGTTTCTGCACCTCCATAACGAACTGTATATTGATCTGCTGCTCGCTCATGCCTTCGCGCGGCATGGCGGACCGGTCCGCAACTCACAAGCGACTTGGGTGGCGGCCCCCGCGCTACTGAAGTACTGATTGCGAACGAGTCCGTGACGCATATCTGAACAGTTGCGCCGGTTGCGCGGCTGCGTCGCTCGCCCGTCGCACACACCTATAGTACCGATGGTCCTACGTACATGTCGCGCGTCGTAGTGTGCATTCATTTGGTACCTTTTTAGGGCCAGGTAGGGGCCCCGTTTCTCGCCTATTACTTTTTTAATAAATCATGTTGCGTTTAAAAATACTAACGTGATCCTTATTTATTTATTATTATACTACTACTTACATATTTATTTGTGTAATGGTTTTGTATTTGAGCTTATACCTTGATATTACTGACTGAACGTTGTATAAGTACAGTACTGTTAATCTAGCTCACTTATAATGGACTTAGGCTAGAGTCTTGGATGAAAGTACCTACACACAAAGTACAAAGTAACTTTAATTAATGTCATACGGAGTACGGACCTATTCATTTCATCCTATCAGCCGGCTTCCAGATTTTTGCCACTCTATCTATGGCTCTAAGCCGTAATAAACGTTGTCCTAATTCTTGATCCTAGTCGGTAAATCTTTTCAAATAGGTACCTACTTCGGTGTCGATCCTAATCTTAATAATAATAATGTAATTCGTGGCAAAGGTGAATATAACTTGTTTATTTTGTTCAACAACATGTATATTAAGTAGGTACATTGGAATATATACATACGAAATGGAAGATGCGAGTGGCGATGAAAGGAGCTCATATGTAGATTTTATTGATGCGATATCTCGATAGGATCCTTTACAAGAGATCCCTTTACGTGTTGGCCTTCCTTCGAAGCATAAAATAAGTTTTTACTGCCGCACCACTTGCTAAGTTTCGCTTTTGGATTTACGAAAAATCTGTGTTCTGAGACCTTTTGCTCGAACATCTGTCGGCGGTTGTAACAAATCAAATATTTGTCAAATCTACCCACGGTGTTAGATAGTAATCATGATAGATAGAAATGCTTTATGAAGAAGTTCGTCTTAAGTTAGTCTAGGTATATCTTTTCTAACCTGTAAAGTTACTCGCATAATTTAGGACCATAGTTTAAGTCTATTGTTGCTAAAGTGACTTTGATCATAACTAGAACGAAACAATGTTTTCACAGCGTAGGATTGCACAGGCCTGCAGATCGACCGCTCATAGTAATTCCAATTATTTGTTTGACCTAATAAAATTTGTCACAAACTTTTATGTGAGAGTACACCTGTACAATACAGGAGTATTCCTATTGTGTGCAGCGTCTGCATTTATTATAGTGAAACTTGTCGCGATTGCTATTGAATTGTGTGTTTGTTTCAGGCGATAGTCCTGCCGCCACTGGCCAGGTGGCCCTACGAGAACGGCTTCACATTCACCACTTGGTTCCGACTGGACCCCATCAACTCTGTTAACATAGAACGGGAGAAACCATATCTATACTGGTAACGATCAAGCTTTATTAGCCATCGACTTCACTTTTTATTCGTAATCCATAAAAAGTTCTATTGAGTTTTAAAAGTGAGACCAAATAAGGCTACTTATTTCATATTCATACATTTTAGTGAAGAACAATAATAAGCCAATTTGTACTAAAAGCGTATAACAGTACAAAATGTATTTCGTAAATCGCGTGTGGCCGCAGACCGCGGTTGCACCTGTTCCCAACTTTTCATTTGGTTTGAGTGAGCTCGGCAGTTTCAAGTGTAGTTTCGACTGTGCTCTGCTATCCTGGTACTAAGCTAAATCATTTTGCGTTTGTGTTTGGGGATAATTGAATTGCGAGTTCACTTCTCGCACCATGTCTGGTTGAGTCGTGATATGCATCTGCATGTTTAGTGTTTATTCGTATAGTAGTATCACGTATATTTCAAATTCGTTGCTAACCTCGTAACCAGAAATCAAAAGGACTTTTCAAGTACTTAGATATTAGAGACACAAAACTCATAACAGATTACTTTTTTGCTGCGCTTGGGATCTGCGTTTAGTAGTTTTTCTTCCATATTTATATTTTTTTTAAATATTTTTTTCTTTTAAATACCATCCTATGTACTATGTAAATACATATTCTATTGTTATTTGCCAGCTTCAAGACGAGTAAAGGCGTGGGCTACACGGCGCACTTCGTCGGCAACTGCCTCGTCCTCACGTCAATGAAGGTGCGAGGCAAAGGGTTTCAACATTGTGTCAAATACGAATTTCAACCTAGAAGGTAAGGAAAATACTGCTTATACAGATGTCTGTTTAAATATTTACATGGATCTGTTTGAAGAGTACAAAACGTTCAGAATCAATGCCCTGCCTGTTGATTGCATCATCTGGGCAGCTTATTAATAAGGTCTCTTATTATCTCTTATGACTAGTCAGGCTTATACTTAATGCACTGCAATCAAACCATATTCACTCAAAAGGCTTGATCGTAGAATTGATTTGCATGGAAGACGCTTTCCTTTGCGTTACTAAGAAGTGGGTGTATAGTGAGACTCGAACGTATGGCATCTGACGGTTTGTCGCCTTATTGGAAACATCGGTTACGCACCTTGCAAAGCCTTGGTACAAAGTGAATCAGTAATGAGAACTAGTTAGTTTTACGTGAAGAACGTACATGGCAATGCATTTAAATACGTTGCATTTATCTTTATCTTTCAGCTTATATAATTCAGAGTTGTTATAAATTAGGCACTTAATTCCCAGTGAACTCCTCTAAAATTTTAAAACTTTGTTCAGAGCAGTAAATCTGGCCAGTGAAAAATTTGCAGCAGTATAAACAAACTTCCCTGTGTAGTCAGTTTATGACGACGGTCGGTTGTTGTACTAAAAGTTCTCTCAAACATTATCCCGTTAATTTTATTTTATCATGCTCTGTGTGCGTTCAGCTTTTAAAAGTTATTATCAAAGTGCAGGTCGGTACTGGGGTCTGGTGTAGCTTATTATAGTATCACTTCAAATTCTGTGAACGTGTTTATTGGCTATTTGTACTCAATTTGAGAATATTTTTTGCCCTGAAACGGGGAAATATAAAGATTTTTAATGTTACGTAAAAGAAACAAGTGAATATCCTTATAAATGCTGAGCGTTGTCGAGATACAAACTTAAAAGGACTTAAAGATTGATTAAATAGGTACTATGAAAATGTCATGATTTGTATGATGTTAATTTGAGAACGTATGTGCAGGTGGTACGCGATAGCTGTGGTGTACATATACAACAGGTGGACAAAAAGCGAGATCAAGTGCCTGGTCAACGGGCAGCTAGCCTCCAGCACCGAGATGGCGTGGTTCGTCTCTACTAACGATGTGAGTTTCATTAATACAATTGTTTTAATCAAATGTCTTAGCATTTTATAACATTAGTCTAATTAAGACAGGCACGATGTTCGAATGGCAACTCCCTAACCTAAATAGCAGACCTACAGCTTGCTAAGAAAGGTTTCGATATTTGATAAGCATGATTTAATTGTAAAGGGTGGTAATATCGCGCCATTACGAGTTTCAAAGTAGGCTAGATGTTATTCTAACTAACCGTTACTAATTAAGATCCGTAATATCTTAAAGGATTTTAATTAATCACTTTAATCACAAATTAGAATTAACATTTCATACGCCTGCCTAGGAATGTTTCCCCACAGATTCTTGTTAAATGTTTCGTGGCATTTAAGCATAAAATATATGTAGGTATTGCTATAATAAAACAGACTAAACCACGCGACCTTTATACACAACGACATAAGGCCTGTCTGGTTTAACTATAAAGTGATTCATGTAATCTGCCGATTCTCTGGTAGTTAAATGGTACTCCTTAATCCAGCCTCAAGTACCAGGCGCTCATAACTCTATAGGAGCTTAGCATAATACATTCGGTTATCTACGGCGAACACCCCCTTTGCGACAACTTGTGCGTTCGACTCGTCACGTACGTGTCGTTAGCAGCAATTTATTACAAGTAATGCTATGCAAATTCTTTCGGATGTACGCGGACCTCATAGTAATACAAGTTTTAAGACTAAGGTGAAAGTTTTCAGTGTCTCAGACATAGTCCTTCTATGCCACCAACTTTTGTTCACCGTATTACGTCATGCGATTAACTTCAGGTGTAATATTATTGAGGTTTGATTACATCAATTGTTTTTGCTAAGACGTGCAGGGCTGGCTGTTGATAAAACGTTGCATACACACAAGATTGTGATGACAAAAATCTGTCTTCTAAAATGAAATGAATGTTGTCGATTGATGACTCGTGTGTTTGACGTGCCACAATAAATTGAATCTCGAATAATAATTTGATTTAACCCCAAATGGGCAGCGTTAAGCAAAAAGCTTGTTATTATTATTGTGGAAATGAACCGTCATTACGTCAGTATCATCTATCAATCCTTTCACATCCATATTCGTTACGCTACATTAATGAATTGCCTTTTCAAAGGCAGCACGGAAATAATCCGATTAAAAATATGCAGCCTATTAGACTCACTGAAAATGCATGCACAACTTTGGTATCGTTTGGAGTTTGGGAGTTTGGACATAGTTTTTATTTTCTCGATATATTTGTGTGGCTCCATACATTTGTTGTGCTCCTAGTACTTTCCATCCCGCTCGTGGGATTAAGTTGGTGTTAGTGACGTTAGCTCATGCATGCCACTATGAATATTCACGGAGGCTCGGACGTGGTCACGCATAGCGGTGCAAAATGAACTCGTCCAGTGTTATGACTGGGACTGTGATGTATTGAGCGCTGAGTTGAGATAAAGACTGTGGTGCTTAAATCGTACATTGTGAACGTAAATAAATTTTTAATACATTTATAAAAAAAGAAGAATACAAAACAGGATAATAAAGACATTAGATATTCTACTATCCGTACTTCAGCTTATAAATAAGGACACTAAACTAATTCAATGAATATCAAACAACTTTTGGTAATCAGTACTTTTGTTTTACCCAAACTTTTCGCTTTATGTATGATGTTGTGCTTAACTGCTTAGTCTACCCGTGTAAAGCCGGGGCGGGTCGCTAGTAAGATATAATTATGTTGCTTTGATTTTTCATATTACATACTCTCAACAAAACTAATATAAAGACTTGGTTGCGTTAATTATTCATAGCAAATTCATACGGCAAACAGAAGTACTTAATTGTAATACAACCCTAAAACAATATTACATTTGAATATGTAAGAGAAAATTAAATAGAACGATTTCCACACAATGCTAGCGCAATCAGGAACGTTGAAATATCTACACGTCGCTTAAAAATACCATTTGTGAATACACACTAGAGCGTTTTAGATGTAAATGGAAATTTACATGCCATTACTGTGCACCGAATTGGGGATAACGCGTCGTGTGCGACGGCCCTAACGACACCCTGGTCGTATGATACTGGCTGTGTATTGAACCTATTTTAAGCACCTCTTATCTAACGCTGGCTTAAACGTTCCCGCCTGTTTGCAAGCACATCCCATGTTGGCTTTAGTCTTCATGCTGAAGCTGTTAACATGAAAGTTGTTGTAGCCTCAGGCTAATCCTCTTAGGTCGCGTTCTCTGATTAACATAGGCTGTCGTGTAGGACACTAGCAGAGTAAACCAAAAACATTACCCCTTGGGGAACGAAAATAATTAACAAGCACATTATGTATAGTAATACTAATAAATAAGTCGTAGTATTGCGGTATGTAATTTGTATGAGAAGTAAGCTAAGCTGAGTATTTTATTGTTCATAACAAATTAATAAAACAAAGCAATTAGTGAGCGGTTGACTAATCTACCAGCTCGCGTATAATAATTCCCTATAACACTGGAGTACCTCTAGAAACCAATGCAAATCAGCTTTTGATGAAAAGATCATTTTTTGTGAGTGCTATAAGTACGGATTTGTTTATTTTATGCGTATTAAATTTAGTGGTCGACATTTTAAACCTAAAAATTTGGTAATAAACCACTTCGGTCTTAATATAATGTTTAAAAATGTGTGCTTATACAAACCAAACCGTTCATAGCCCGTACTAAATTTTTCCTCGGGTAATCCAAGCTTAAGCTATTAGCTACTACACCAATATGATTGTAGACATTACGACATCAGCCCCCTTAACATGTACTCTTAACCGAGACAGTTTATGATGTGGAAGCGAGACGCCACTTAACTACGTGAACTGTAATGCGATGTCTCGCTTCCAAAACGTAAACTGTCCTGTCTTAAGAGTTCATAGTAAGAGGGCAGTAGGCAATTATTACGACCAAGACATTTATTTCAAGGCATTACGTTTGCTTGTGCATGTAAGATCATGATTATTTTATTTTATTTTTCATGACTTTACGTTCGGTTCGTATTAACATTCCTGTTAGCATCTTGGTAAGATCTGCAAATCGAAACACATTTTTCCGGTGATTAGGGGTCGATGGCGGCCAATATACTCAACTCAACGTCATTACCATTATTATTATTTTAAAAGTATTGGTGTTCCACCATTTGTAAGAACAGCAATATTTTTAATGGTATTTTTTTGCTATGGCGAGCTCTGATTCTGAACAATATCTGTAGAATAAACAGAATATATTCTTATATTATATTCAAACCTGCAAACTAAGCACAAAAATAAAAGCGCCCATTAGTTATTTAAAGTAGCAGGCGTAAACGGGTTGGTGAATATGTCTATCGTTTTGTATTCTGGGAAAGATTCGCAATATGTGTTATCTTATTATTTTGCCAATTCCCGAAATCGGCTACAGCGTTTCTAGATTTACTAAATGTCAAGTAAGTTCACTGAAATTTAAGGGGATTTGAAATACGTGACCTTTTGTCCCTCAAACAGTAGGTACTTTATGTATATAAGATTATTAACGGCCTAAACCTACCTATATTTCCAACAAGAAACTTGGAGGCTTTATTAAAATTGTTTTCTTTATTTTTGTTCTGAAGATTATACTTCGATTTTTTGTTCAATTCCTTGGAGATAACAGGAATACATAGGCACTCCTGCCTATTTTCTACACTATCGGAGAATACACTTACTAAATTGTATAAGGTACTTACAACTATAAATAAACATTCTGAGAAAAAACTAAATAGTTGTTACTCGGTATCAATTTAATTAGTATCATTATTATCAACAAAGGGATCATTTTACGAGCTACTTGTGTCTGACTGCGATATTTGTATTATAATAATAGGTACCATACGTTTAGGAGCAGCTATCGTCTAGTTACTGTACTAGATATAAGTAGAACTTACCTAGTAACAATAACGAGATAAGAAAATAATTTTACGGATGCGGTAGACAAGTGTCAACCCCTAAATAACATAGATATGCGATATGTTTAGATCGCAAACGAAAATATGTAAAGTGGAGTGCGCACGATGCCTTTTAAGTACATATGTATATGTGTAGACTCTAGAAAATGTTGCCACACACTAGTTCCTTGTACATTATAAACATGAAAGCTATTGCTTTATTAACAAGTGGGTGTTTACAATTTCATAAGTATAGGTAGACCTACGTATAACACAATTAGGATAGCGAAAATAAAACACGTTACCGAAGTATAGTTAGGGTAAACGGGCTACGCTTTACTGCCCACAAATTTAAAAAATCCTGCCAAACTTTATTTTTATGATGGAACTTCGCCGCGAGCGTATCGTATCACACCCCTCTGCTACGTACTCTAATAGGAATTTCGTTTACGAATAAATTTGATTCAATTCCATTCCTAATTTTGGCTATTTGCTCAAAATGACAGGTAACATTAATGTCTTTGCAATGTTTTATGAGTCTAGCTGAATTTTATCTGTTACATTTATTTCTTAGAAAAAATTTGTAATTCGTAACCTATTTTTTTGTGTAGCCGAAACCGTCTAAATTCTAAATCTTATGCTGTATCTGCGATTTGATTGAGGAATTAGATTTAAGAGAAATCAAGAGGTACTAACTAACTTATAACCTTTGGAAGATTTATATATTGGATATAAATAGAGGAGAAAGGTATTATACTACTATTATATTTTCAATTCTACAAGACCAGACTGTAAATAGAACTATTTTGCAATAAATATTGTTTGTCCCGCAGCCCTTCGACAAGTGCTACATCGGAGCCACCGCAGAGCTGGACGAGGAGCGCGTGTTCTGCGGACAGATGGCCGCCATCTACCTGTTCGGAGAGGCGCTCACCACGCACCAGATCTGCGCCATGCACAGGCTCGGCCCCGGGTATAAGGTGAGGGGGGTTTACGTAACTGGATCATTTAATTTAAGTATATATAATATTAATTTTAAGAAACAAAGACTTACAGCTTAATACACCTGGAATAACGCAAGAGTCCGCAGAGAATCAATGACAAGCCTTTGCTCATAGAGATGGAAAATGTTTGTCCTCAGGTTTTATAAAATTTGTGCAATTTGAATTTAATATTTGAAAATTTTATTTATTTCTTGCCCACCATGGACAGAGTCAATTCCGATTCGACAACGAATGCAACATCAGTTTGCCGGAGAATCATAAACGGGTGAGCGAGACTACCGCTCCCAAGCTTGAAAATGCTGATGTTCCTCCTAATCCCGATCCCGAAACCGCTTTCCAACCCCCCGAGACTCAGGCCCCCGAGGAAGCGCCGCCTGAGGAGGACTCCCAGACAGCTGACACAGAAGAAGCATGCGTAGTTGTTAAAGAAGATGCAACTCCTCGCGGACGGCGCATGGCCGACGAGGCGCGCGAAGTGGCCGCCGCGCATGCCTCCATGCTCGTAGATATTGAAGCATGCAAGCGTGTAAGCATGTCGCGCCGCTTGCCTTTATATTCAGTTTTTTTGTTTTGTCCCGCTTCTGTGTGTTAGATGTTAAGCCGACCGGTTCACCGAGCACTTGTATAAAGTCACTTTGTAACGTCCATTTGCTGTCCATGTGGTACCAGGGTCAGTTTCGCTTTGACGCCGAGTGTCACACGCCGCTGCCGGCCGCCGACGTCCGCGCGGACCGCTACGGTGACCTCGTTCACGATCCCATGCAGAATGTTCACGACGTAAGACGCTCCCTTGATGAATGTGTTTTAGACGGGATTAATCTTGTTTGGAGAAGGATTTCCGAGATCTACATACTCACTAACTTGAGGGGTCTTGGTAGAGATTTGATTAATTAAGAAACTAATTAAGAAACTGCATGAACCTAACCATAAATTAATATGATCAATTTATATGGGTACACTTACAATACAAGAGGTTTAAACGTCACTTGCATGTTATATGAACAAAACGACTTAATTTACCTAATAGTAAAGTTTTTCAAACCTAAGCAATTTATAAATAAGCTGAATTGTAAGATTTATTAAAAGCTTTCACGCTTAATTGATATTTGAATCAATTTCTTCTTTAATTGCATCCTTAAAGTACAGGATATTTGGACCTTAAAATTCTCTTCAACCGAATATCAAATGAGTTTGAAATAAATAACCTTGGCTTGGTAATTACTTTGACTGATTCAAAGAAGAGTCACATTTTAGTTTCCGTCCGACCGTCTTGTTAAAGCAAATCCTCTTAATAACTATGTTACGACTTAGTAATTGGGTCCTCAAGTTTTATATTAATTTAAAGTTCCAAGGTTGTGTACAACTGTGAAAACCAAATTGAACAGTCAGGGTTCAGACGGATCGGTTTTATTGGCGCGTCTGCCGGGCCGCTACATTCGGCATCCGCGCCAGGACTTAACTCGGAAGTTATTTATTGGTCTCGGATTATAAAAGTTTCAGGTAACATTCAGGGCTTCGTTAGTCCTTAATATATAGAGGTCTGCTTCAGCTGTACTGTCGTAAGTCATATTTATTGTTGCTGACGGTTATTCTGATGTGGAAGTTATTTTTTGCTGTGAGAGTTTTTAAACGCCTAAAGTTGCAATATACTGATAAAGTAGCTAGCATATAGGTATGTTAAGAAGTAATATTTCAAATGATGTACCCTTAATTCGTATATCAATTAGCAAGCATACAGAACGGTCGCAAATGAGCAGTTTCCGCTAAGTGTGCAGTAGGTCCGACCCTCGCCCTCCGCGGCCGAGGGACAACAACAAACAGCCCGCTGTCCAGGCCCGTCCGGACAAGTTCCGCGCTTAACACAAGTCGTAACGCAAGTTTGGGACTCCCACCACACGATGAACACGAGGGTCGGCTATTTGATACATCTCGTAATGGCCGGCCGCTCCTGCGGTTTCATTATAATTCGACTTGAGGAAATCTTCTCGTACAGTTTGAGAGCGAATTAGTGAAAGGCGAATAGGTACAAGTAATTTACACTAGTGCTCTCCACAATTTTCCAGGTTCGCTCGTCTCCCGAATCGTTTACGGTTTTTGAGTACATTGCTCTTAAAAACTATCTGCTCCGGATCCATCTAATTTCGTTTTCAGTGAATAAACCTACAGTCTTTATAATTAAAAAGAAATCATCTGCAGTATAATCTACATAATACCTATTGTTTACGTTGCCTATTGATTAATAAGCGCTTGTATAAACGTGCATTACAATTATTTTGTTTGCAATTAAATATATATAAATAATATAAATCTCCTTACCAGTATTACTGAAGAAGATATCACGGCAAAGTTGTGCGTAAAAGGAAAAAATCAAGTGTAGCCGCTACCGGAATGCAATTAAAACTTTCCTAACAGATTTTTTTATTAATTATGACGGAGGTACGGATAATAATGAGTTTGGATAGCTTTGCCGGCGTTCTTAACGTACTAATTTGACTAATTTTCACGCGTCTCTGTCGTACTACTTCAATCTTAGCTTCATGAATATTTTACGCGTTCTCATTTAACTTTTTGCTTGTAATTACTTAATAATACAGTGATTGATACCAGAAATAAATTATATATATTTTTAGTTTTTTCTAAAAGGGGCTTAACAAAATCGATATTCCCCGGCGGGGTAGACAATACATAAGGCCTCCGGGATTCCATGTAATATAATTAAAGAGTGATCCGCCTTTAACAAGGCATAATAACATAACAACGTTAGTTTGAAAGAAATTCAGAAAATCTCGACTAGTCTTCAAAGCTAACATGTAATGCATATAAATCAAACATCAACAAATTGTAGTACCAGGAACACATGTTCGCGCGCAGTTCGTAAGTTAGATAAAGTTACAGGCAGCACACAGTTTATTGGCCGGTGGAACCTTTCCTCCGTCTTGCGTCGGTTTACGGTCCGCACTGGGCCGCATAACTTTTCTAGTGTGACGTCATAAAACAACTTGCGTAATGAGAATGTACTTGGTACGTAAATTTTAGGGGCAGTAAAACGAATTTTATGTGCAATTTTGACGGAAGGTTGATTTTGAAAACCCTGCTTCATAGTAAACGGAGTTATTGTGAAGGTTTATGGGGGTGTTTGTTACCCCGTGTTTGTTTATATTGAGACGCTAACAAATTAATGCTTTATTTATTGTATAATGTTTTTGTAAATTATGTAGGTAGAATAAAATTGATAAATTTATAAAATGAAAAGGATAGCTTTTAACATTACACATTTTATTATCGACGCCAATAAAGTCCTAATAAAGTCCTAAGTGGATAGTTACAAATTATACATAAAAAGCATTGATAGCCGAGTGGTATGACCGTTGGAGTCCCAAGTCAAAGGTCGCATGTTCCAACCCCGGCACGCACCAATGTCTTTTCGAATTAATGTGCGTATTATAAAATAGTTATCAGTTGCTAAAAACGGGGAAGAAAAATATCGTGTGGAAACCGTCACACCTAGCACCTGCGAGAGTTTTATACGGTGTGTAAAACCATGTCAGAGGCCTACAGGCGGTTTAAACCCTGACAATAGGTTGTTTCATCAACCATACGATATTAGGAATAAGAATATAAAAAAATGCTAAGGCGCAAGCTTAATTTTTCGTTTTTTTTTTATGATAAATATACTCTTCATTTTATTTTCATATAATTACATTAATTCAATCATAACATAAATTAATGTTTAATTTACTCGTCGAAATACTTTATGGCGCGCATTCGGCATTCTTAATTAGCGAGATATTTAGCCGAGCCGCCCCATTGTTTTTCTTAATTCGTTGAAAGATAATAATAAATTATTCTGCTAGCATCCTCCGGCTTAGTGGGACCTCATTAATATTGTATACATTAAGCCTCAGTTAGATCTAATTTCGTGTTTGTCAAATACTAGAACCAATAAGATTGGAATGAAGCTCTCCAGACCATGTAATAGGATAGAATGATACTTACACTAATAAAACTACGTCTGTGTCCTTTTATCTAAATTAATTATTTATGGAAAGGTCACCTGAACGTTATTTTCTACTGAAGCTATCAAATGTAGGTCATGCAAATAACTTTATTTTGCGAATCTCGACCTGAACTAGATTTAAATTTGTTTTTTACATATGAGACGCATATATTTGGAGAAGATGAAAAAAATACATTATTCATACAACATTGATATGACATGCAAATCTCTTTTCTTTGAACAAAAGTCCAGAAGACTTGAAGGTTACTAAAAATGTCGATGTTACAGTTTAATATAGTTACAAGATAAACAAAATAAATATAGGTAAAATGACATTTGCCGACGGATAGTTCAGATAAGTGAATATGAATGTATGAATGTAACATCAGAGCTTTGTGGTGCTCGTAGTAAAGTCAGCACAGGAGCTGAATACTGCCATCATCACTGTAGTAATGTTCTTGCAGGCATGGAGACTAATACATTTTGTGCACGTCAATGCAGTGATTCCCTCGTATTAATTCCCCTTTGTTCCGTCGTTACAATATGCTCGTTAGTTGTATAAGTTTCCCTACGCACGTCATATTTTCTATGCCGAACATGTGGAAGCTCCAAAGTTGAATATGATAGCAGTTATAGATCTTCTATTTCATGGTACACACTTACAGGGTGTTTATAATAATGATAGGATACCTAGGGTCAGAGGCGGCGTAAGGCGTCGGCCATCGCCCACGGCCTTGCGGTCCGAAGGGCCTCGTGCCTTGTTGAATATAACGAAATAAATTTATTTTGCCAAGTGTCCCATTTTGCACCCTTTTTTAAGTTATGTAAAATCTGCGAAGGTCTATTAAGGAGACCTCTTCTCCCCTCGCCCTACATACATGAACTACTTAAGTCTAAAAATTACACCAGACGCCTCGCGAAATATAGTTAGCCCGCATCAAATTTACCTCTTGCGCAGATGATTATACAACTATCATCTTCGACTCCACATTTCCACCAAGTAGCATTGATTAGGGAAGAAAAGAAGATAACCATAGTAATCTGAAACTAAGAAAATAATAACCTCATCTACGATGGTTTAATATTATGGCAGCCCTCGTATCAGTAGCATTTAGCTTTAGCTTTAATCTTTGTACGAACCAAATATTGATTGTTCTGTGCCTAGCTTCAGATCCGTTAAAAGGGTAAGGACTAAAATAAGAGGGTCAACCTTACAGGAAATAATTTATTAATTTATTGATAACTCCTTTCTATGTGCAGATCGACATTTTTTGTGACATAGCTGTAGAAAATATTCTCTTTAGCTCCAATAAATGTTCTTAGAGTGGACATCAACAACATAGTACCTACTCATTCTACGGTTGGTTCTTAGGACATAGTTTTGATAGAGGAGGCTGTCGCATTCGCTACAACTTTTATTAAGGGGCGGAACAAACTTGTGACAGGCTCAAAAGAGTTAGCCACGACAAAGACGTGAAGTCTTTAACTAGTAAAGGAATTTTAATAATTAAATGTATTTATATGGCTCTGGATTCTTATAAAAACGTTTCAAATTTAAAGTAAAACAAGTTTAACATTCATATTGTTTACATACGATTTTGCAGAAACAAAAGCTCAGAGACACGAAGTTCGCTACAAAAATATCAGTTGGTTTAATTGAGCCAACAATAGTGTTAACTTACTTAGCTTGTGATAATTAGGAAATTATTGATTGAATAAGAGACGAGATAATATTTCTCATTAATTAAGGGAACCCATTAATGTAACTTAATATCAAAATTGGGTATATTTGTAACGCTATTACCAAAAACAATATCATCATTATTGATGCCTACCGAATGTCCTACTTCCCTGCATTCGGACTTGAACTAAATGACGGCCGCGCGGTTACCGATCGGCTAATTGTGTGATATAATCAATTAATGACATCAATTTGCAAACCAATTGATTAAATTACAAATGCATAATGATTGATAGCGTCTGCTGTTGTTTTGTCTTTTGCGGAAAAGTAGCCTATGCCGTCCCTGAAGATCTTTTCAGAATATTGGTAATTATCATTTTTGAATTCTTTTGGATAGTTTCGAAGATGTCCTCTTACATTTAAATATACATACAAGACATACATACTTTACCTCTTCATAATTTAAGTAGTTATACATTACAGTGTGACCTAGTAGCATAGATATAGGGGCGGGGCAGCTTTGATAGAACAACAAAATGAAAACAAATGCACTCGAGGTATTGATAAAAGTTCCAGCTAAAGCTAAACCTGTTATTACTGCAAAGTAGGCATTGCAGTCTATTAGATGTACGGCTAGAATACATGTACTCGGATTACAGACTACACTTAACCATGAGGCGATCGATTATAGTTAGGCAGTGTGATGCAAGCCGTGACAGTAGAGAACAACCTTATTTATGTATGTGAACATTAAAAACACGTATAACTAACTGGTAATAACCAATCTCCAATGAAGTGCAGATTGGGTCTTTATTTCCAAAATTACACCTCTTTGATTTAAACTGAGTTTACAATACTTACTATAAAGCAATGCTTTATCTTGTACATTTGAAATTTTACTAAACGTAAACGTAGTTTTGCTAGCCATCAGTCATCAAAACTTTCGATTATTTTTCTATCGAACACTTGTGATAAACCAGTGTAATGAAGAACGGAAGGAAGATTTTACAGAATTCTCTTCTAGGCGGGTGTCGGGTGTCTGCGTGCCGCGAATAACTGTAGTGCATCTTAAAGTGAAACAATCTTCTGTAACGAGATGGGTACGGCACCGGCCGACATTCTGCGTCGTCTTATGTATTTTAATATTAAATCGCTCCTGCACGCCACTCGCTGAATTTACTTTAAACTTACCAACTTTGTAAACAGGGCTTTGTCTGTGTTGTTTATATTCATAAAGCTTACAGATGTAGTTTCTACTTAATGTCATAATGTGGTTGGTATACGTTGAGCAGAATTATTAAGTTTCGACTGGTATATAAAGCGATTTGCTCAAATAAGTCAGCGAATAGATAATTGCATGATAAATATTGAAATATAGTTGAATAAGTAGGTATAACTTTTATTTGTGGAATTTTAAAGCTAAACAAGAAAAACTACATAAAGACATCTGCTGGTCTTCTTAAAAAAGCGTGGTTAAAATAGTTGGTGCATTCCATTTTACTCAACGCTTCGAGAGCTGTTTTCAAACATGAACTTTATGAAAGAACGCTCTACTGCACTTAAACTTCTTACAAAGACATAATTCATGTTAACTAAGTCAAAGACACTCTGTTAAGTGTAAAACTTTTCACTCGCTACGTACCGGGATGTCATAACTTGGCAAGTTATGCGATAAACCGGATACTGCAGTTGCAAGTATCAAGTATGCAAGCAAGTTCATTGTACTAGCTGCTTAGTTTATTGTGTTTGGCAAATAGTTTGTGATTAACGACTAGGGCGCCAGCAAACGGCCCAGATATTCATCTCAGAATTACAATGTTATGGATAGTGTCACGACTTTGTAAAGTGTCATCTTAGTCTATTCCTCTTAGTATAAGTTCAGGCTAATCGAACGACCCCAATGACGTCTGAGGGTGTTAAGTTGTTTAAAGTTTTGATTGAGGTCGCTGTTTTAGAACTAAGCTTATACCTACCGTCTACCATTAAGGATTATGAATACAAAACTAATTGCAAAATGGTGTTCAACAAATTATCTTGACCAATTTCTCTTCTGAGGGCTTAGACAAGTGTCAAACGCTCGGTATCGTTTCTATTTCGTGAAACGTATACGCTTAGTCGAAAGCAATAGATAATTGCTAGCCAAGTGTCAAATCAGTTGGCGAACGCTCAGTCGATTCGATCGATAGAAAAAAATATGGATTTTGTCTTTGGATCGCTTAGTTAGCGTTAACAAACGTCAGTTTGATATGAATGCTAGTGTATATGTGTTCTATGGACACAGTCACACATACAAGCGGCGGCCAGTGTTGCAAGAGTGTAAAATTAAAAATTGTTAAATTTACCAACTACAAATCGGGAAAAAATGTTAGATTTTTATTTGAAATAAAACAATAGTATTTTATGTTAATAATAGGATTATATATTCAATCACGATTATTTGTTCAATCACAATTAATTATTGTATTACACTAATTATTCAAAATTGATAAAGGAAATTTGAAAAATGATGGACACGAGCGGGATTCGAACCCGCGACCTTCGCCGATCCGTGGCGCTGCTCTAACCAACTGAGCAACCGTGTCAAATTTCCTTTATCAATTTAGATTCAAGCTTAGCATGGGCAACATGCTAAAATGGCACCAAAAGTCATACTAATTATTTATTTTCGTTTTCATAACACCTCTTACTAGCTATTTTGGGGAACAATCTCTCATCTTTATTAAAATTTATATTATTAAATACAAAGGAACAAACATTTTCGACACTGCTTACGGCTGATCAAAACAAAATATACTAGCAATAGTAGCATAGTAATCGCAAAGTTCGCTTACTTTAGCGTTTTCTCCAAGGTTTTGGCGTTCGCTAATCTATCGAAAATTTCGAACGCTTGTTGGCGTATTAGATCGTCAAAGCTGCCGCTTGACTACGATTTTGTATAGAGGATGTCAAATGAAGCTGACGTTTCGTTTCATCGAATAGAATTTGTTACCACTTGGCTACTAGTTAAACGTTCGTTACGAGAGATCAAATTTCTTAGCGAAAGCTTATGTCAATCCCATACATTTGACAATCTATTCTACTAGCGTTCATGCCACTTGTCTAAGCCCTCTGTTCGACTTGCATTCTTTCTCTTCTATCGTATCCGATACTTAAACCTACTCCATAAATAACACAAAAAAATAATCACAAAAAGATTTGCATTAAAACTTTTAAAATTAAAGTAAGCACGTGCTTTAATTTAAGCTGGAACATAATGAAAGTCGCGTACAAAAACTAATTGAATCCGGAAAAAAGGCGAGATAGCGCGTATCTTAAGATTTATAAACAAAATAAACTTTTCATAAACTTATTTACATACCTACTCTGAATTATACAACATTCTCATTGTGGTGTACTTCTTGACAGTACGATTAGCGTTATATTACCTATTACCAGTTTAACGCTTTGTAATTAAGAGCTACAAAAGTATCTGCTTATAATTCATAACAGCTATTAATTAATAGAAGCTAAACCATCGTTAAGTGATTAAATCACAATTATAAGATAAAGAAAACCCGACTTGTTAACACAACGCACGTAATCTCATTACGCGCACCAGGCGCCCAGAAAGTAGCGAAAGCTTAAGTGCACTCCCGTGGAGACGGTACTTAGATTAGCTCCGGTAATGCACGTCTGTGCTCTGTGCAAACTTTAACTTAGCCAGGATTCACTTTAGAACGTCGCCGCATAGCCCGGAACCAATAGCACGTGCGGGCTTAAATCCCAATGTCCGAGAATTATTTTAAATTAGCTTTAACTTGTATTGACTGTATACAGCGGAATGGTAATGGAGTTAAGTGCACTAGGTACATTTTATGTAATCAATGTTTTTCTGAAATAAACTTGCTTCTAACTTACTAAAGGCCGTTATGTTTTTTAAAACCTAATCAAAAATACTTATCACTACCTTTTTATCTAGATACTCATTCATTTCCGTCCCAAACAGTGAAAAGCCTGAAACATTTCCTCGGGTTTTCCATTAATTAAACTTGTTTCGAATCTGTCCCGGCGTGTCATAGTTCGCGGCCCGTCGGCCCATATTGGTGAGGTTTCATTTTGAATAGCTTTTAGTGGTCGTCGGCTCTCGAGAGATGACGCTCTCTTGCGGTTAATGTCCACGGTGATACTAGTCTGACGCTTACATTTTAAGCTTATGCTGCCCTAGTATTATTTGCCGCTGTTGTAAATGTTTTACAGGTACTGTATGCGTTAGTTAACCCGAACGCTGCTTCTGAACTAATTTTGAAAAAGTACAGTTTATTCAGACTGGCTTGTAAAACAATATGATTTGAAAATTGCAAGCAATGTTATTTTAGTAGGTATCTGTGGAAAATAATTTATATTTTCACAAAAAAACACAGGTCTTTTCAAATTGTATTGACGCAGGTAGTTTTAGATTAGAAATAGCGGTGTACTAACTACTATTTCTGTAATAAAATTAGTAGGTATTATTTTATCGTAAAACTTATAATACATACGAATATTAGGGCCTGTTTCACCATCTACAAGTGAAGTGTTGAATAGTCACTTCTTCATTAACACTAATCGGCAAGTAAAAGTTACAAGTATCTTCTATCGTATCTTAGTTACAGGCCAGATTACCCCTAATTAATGCTACTCAGATATTGTAAAATTTGTTAGAGTAGTTACGGGTGACTTTAAGTGGCGGGTAGTCTAGTTGACACTTTACCTGTAGATGGTGAAACAGGCCCTTAATATTATAGTGAAGACATTATCATATCACTTTTCAAACATCACGTTTCCTGTGTCTAACCCACGTTAGTAATGTGACCATTATTGTGTTTTATCTGCTTTAATATTACGGACTTGTTCTAACTTATAATGGCTGCTTTCCTGGTACACGGAAGTGAACGCATTAGCTGGTAACATGATATAGGGATGCTATCTGATGATATTGGGGCTACATACAATATTTTTCTTCGTCTTTAATTTTTGTAGATATTTTTGCATTTTATCTTACTTTATTTATCTAAGCGGTAATGGGAAAACAGACCTTAATGGTATCAATGTTGGTTTGGAGTGTTGTTTTGTATTTTCGTGTGGTTTATGTTATCCTGGTAGCAACATGCTAATAGTGCTGCTCTGAGTAGCTTTGCATGTTCCCTTACCTAACAGTATGTTTAATGAGTTTGTTTAGATCCTAACAATTTGTATGCCAATGATAGAAGCTACTTTAGTACCCTACATGATTATGCATTGATAAGCACTATTAGCTTATGAATGCAGCAACCGTGTAGTTTGCGAGGATAATTTATAACAAGGGAGCAGCGTATTCCGATGTATTACCCGATTTGTAGTAGTACCTATGAATTTGTACTTGTTCAGATAAAAAAATCTATTAATAACGTGACGTGGCTTAAGATGTCCATGTCATGTATATAATACAGTGTAATACGTATGGCATATCTATCGATATCGGAAGTACATCGGCGTATCGTTGCACCATTAACCATAATGAAATCCTTACCTTCTCACACGATGCACATATCACATGTATTTTTAAAAACTTAAGTATTATGACTAATACACAGTGTATGGTACCAGGTCCTGTACGACGGTAAGCTGTCGTCAGGGATAGTGTTCATGTACAACCCGGTCGCGACCGATGGCCAGCTGTGTCTGCAGTCAGCCCCCAAAGGCAACGTCTCCTACTTCGTCCACACGCCGCATGCGCTGATGCTGCAGGTAAATGATAAAATTGTGAGTAACTTCACTCATTAAGGTCGAGTTACACTTACTTACCGCAACGATAAAACGGCGGTTACATAAATTAGATCTGCCGGTTTGTCGGTGATGTTTGTGATGCAACTCGGCCATAATATATAGTTAGTTAATTTGTACAGTGTTTAATGTTGCCGCCTGGTCTCGTAGCAACCAGCTCGATCATAAACTGTGTCCTGTTGGGTTCGATTCCCACGTCGGAATAATATTAATAATGAAACTAAGATCGTGTTTTATCTTTCAAATATGAGTGTGCATTAATAGCTTAACTCTGCGATGTCAATACGGTGACACATACTTATATAAGTTATTTTCTTTAGAAGCTTATATCACGCCAACCAAGCGTCTTTTTAAACGCCATGTCTATTAATCTTATTCACTCGCGTTTAATGATGTGTAGACTAAAGAGGTGCTGGCACTACACTGACCCTGACAATAAATATCTTAAATTAGTTAAGCTATACAGTGCAGAGATATCGTTTAGCGCTCCACGCTACCCTTAGGTCAGTTTTCATTAAATTAATTGATATGAAACGAGTAGGGTAGCCGATGGTCGTCCAATTAAGGCTCCTGCGGCCTTCGATCTAGCCCTCGTGTTGTGATGTATACCCTACTTGGTATTATAAGTAGGTACCTATATGAATCGCCTTAGGGATGGGAAAAAAGGCTCGTAACTACCGATTGTCATTTGAATAAAGATAAGTTTTTAATGAAAATATTTGTTTTAGATTTATATAATTTTAACTTGAATATGCTTGTTATATGAATTCTAAGGCCCAATACAATTAAAATCTTTAGCAACAGAAAATTCGAAAAATGACTGACATGTTCAAAAATGTGCCACCTAACCTATTCAGATGGGATTTGATATACAGAAAACCTGTACCTATCGGGGAAAACTACGCTGTCTAATCCATGGGGGAAATAAGTTGCCATCCAATATACGAACTGGGGACACTATACTAGCTAATTAAGGTGTACCGGATTGATGCGCCGGTACCTGATTTTGGTGTAGAATAAGTTCAGGGAATATTTTGGAAATAAAACAACGATGCGATCAGTACGAAGCTAGTAGGCGAGTGTATTCAATTTTAGGTTACATGAGTCGAGGGTAGTGGGGTTGGGGAACAATATTGAGACCAATCGCGGCGATGCGAATTAGCGTGTCATAACGATGTGGGGCACACTGATTGGAGCACCCTAATTCGGTGTTGCTAGTAAGGTAATGGATGTTTTAACCCGATTCCCAACATGCCCGCGGCCTTGGAAGCAGTCGCTTTCAAAAGGTTAGCATTTGCGGCATCTTCACTGGTCATGATCATCCTGCAGGAGAGGACAGATTTTTGCGTAAGCCCGTCGCACCACGCCCGAAGCTGTTTGTAGATCAGCCACTCTCGCAATCCCATCCTTGCCTGGGATAGTACGGAGAACTCGACCCATGTTCCATTTCAAAGGTGGCAGGTTGGAGTCCTTGATCAGGGCAAGCGCGCCTTCCTTCAACTCTGCCTTGTTATCAGTCCACTTTGTCCGCACCTGCAACTCACTGACATATTCTTTGGACCATCGGGTCCAAAAATGTTGGCGTATTTGTTCCACCCTCTGAAAGCGCTTAAGTGTATGCGCAGGAATATCTTTAACATCGTCGCTAGCAGGGGTAGTTAGCGGTCGACCAACCAGAAAGTGGGCAGGAGTAAGAGGACAAAGGTCTTTGGGATCTGGAGAAAGAGGAGATAATGGTCGGGAATTAAGGACTGCTTCTACTTGTGATAAGACAGTGCTTAACTCCTCAAAAGTAAGGTGCGCGTTCCCTACCACACGGCGTAAATGGTACTTGCAAGATTTTACTCCTGCTTCCCACAGACCACCAAAGTGAGGCGAATATGGAGGTATGAACTTAAATTTAATTTGCTGGCTAGTGGCATATTCTATTAAATCGGAACTACACCCACCAAGAAATTCCTTAAAATCGTTCATCAAGCCAACAAAGTTTCGACCATTGTCTGAAAGTATTTCTATCGGCTTGCCACGCCGAGAAATAAACCTATTGAGTGATAGTAAATATGCCTCAGAAGTGAGATCACTGACCAGCTCTAAATGTATTGCCCGCGTCACTAAACAGACGAATAAACAAATATACGCTTTAGTAGTTTTAGCTCCGCGACCTTTGCGATTGAGTATAAGAACTGGCCCGCAGTAATCGACGCCACAACGATAAAACGGAAAAGAAGCGGTAATCCTCTCCATAGGTAAATTGCCCATTTGAGGCGTGAGAGTTCTACCTCTAATACGGTTACAAATAACGCAAGCATTCACTACGCGCCTGGCTAAACTCCTACCCCCCAAAGGCCAAAATGTTTCGCGTAAATTATAAAGTAATGCCTGAGGTCCAGCATGGAGTAGCTGTAAATGCTCGTGACGAAACAGTAATAAAGAAAAATAATGCTTACTTGATATTAAGATAGGATGCATTTTATTGTAACTAAATTCATGCGAGTTACATAAGCGCCCACCTACACGAATAATTTTATTGTCGTCTAAGAATAAATTTAATTTAGCTAAATTACCTTTAATTATATTTTGCGAACTATTAATAGATAATAACCTATATTCATTGGGATAACCTTCCATCTGAGACCACCGTATTAAAATTATTTGAGCCTCATTCAATTCGTCAACACTAATGATGCCCGTACGTTTATTATTTTTATTGCGAATGTTGTAAATGAAACGTAACGCATATGCCACTGCACGTTTCATGCGCTTGAACTGTGAAAATCGAGTAAACGAGAAATATGTTAAGGCATCATGAGTTACGAAGGAAGATATAGCTGGCCTGACTTCAGGAAGCTCTTCATCCGCGTCTGTTACCTTGTGATCGTCCAGTGAGAAACTAGCACTTCTCAAAAAGTCTGGACCTTCCCACCACAATCTGGAAGAAGCAAGTTCGTCTAAATTCGAACCTCGCGAAGCCAAGTCAGCCGGGTTCTCCTTAGTCCTCACGTGGCGCCACTGAACATCTTGTGTGAGTTCATGAATCTCCACCGTCCTGTTCTGAACGAAGGTTTTTAATTTGTTTGGTGACATGCGTAACCATCCTAGTACGATGGTTGAGTCAGTCCAAAACACTATGTTCTTGAACTCACAACGCAACGAACTACGAACCTTATCGAGTATTTTAGCACCTAGCAAAGCACCGCAAAGCTCTAGACGCGGTATACTAATAGGTTTCAGTGGCGCAACCTTAGACTTAGCGAAAAGAAGCCTAACTGAAACTGTGTTATCCTTATTCACCGTACGAATATATATGCATGCGCCGTACGCTATCTGTGAGGCATCACTAAAAACATGCAATTCTACATACATAGCCTGACTGCCTATAGCGTGCCGAGGAACACGAATTGTATCGAGCGCTTGTAAAGAGATAACAAACCGGTTCCACGTTCGCGCGACGTTAGATGGAACTATATCATCCCAACTGATTTTGAGAAGCCATAATTGCTGCAATAATATCTTGGCGATAATTACCGTAGGACTTAACAAACCAAGTGGGTCGAAAATTTGGGAAATGTTTGATAATATAGATCTTTTAGTGACAGGTTTGTCGTTGGCGTGAAACTGAGTATTAAAATAAAACGTATCGTTAACATTATTCCAGCTTAAACCTAATGTTTTAGTGCTAATATTTTCGTTAGATTTTATTTCGATTGAACGATCTACTAATAACTCAGTATCGGGACACGGAAAATTGTAAACCCATTTTCGAAGTGGGAAACAACCCGCTTGTAATGCATTTTGTATATCCTTACATAACTGTAATAAAACGAGCTTGTTATTATGACCTGTCAACAAATCGTCTACATAAAAATCCTCCGCAATTACCCTTCGAGTTTCAGGATCAGAGGCTTCGACACCTAGCTGTTTCAAACACCTAACACTAAGAAACGGTGCGGATGCGGTTCCGTACGTGACGGTGTTCAATTGATATATCCCTAATGGTAACGATGGATCACTACGCCACAAAATCAATTGAAACTTACGTTGGTCTTCGGCTACCAAACAATTTCTAAACATCTTTTGTACGTCAGCACACATTACAAACTTGTGCTGTCGAAAACGTAACAGAATAGATATCAGATCACCTTGTATGGGTGGTCCAACTAATTGCAAGTCGTTGAGTGACTTGCCTGATGTCGAGGCAGCACTAGCATCGAAGACGACGCGTAACTTCGTTGTAGTGCTGTGCTCCCTGAATACGCCGTGATGCGGCATGAAATAGCAGGGTCTTTCATAGCTGCTTACCGGACTCATATGGCCTAAGTCCAGGTATTCCTGCATGAAATTTGTATATAACGATTTATAATCAGATGATCGCTGCAAACGTTTTTCTAAAGCGTAAAATCTACGTTCAGCTTGCGTATACGATTCGCCTAAAACATCAGGTGACTCTTTAAATGGAATGCGTACATTAAACCTTCCCTCACTATCGCGCGTAGTAGTGTGAAGGAAATGGTCCTCACACATACGCTCTTCCTGAGTCCGCGTATCCCTGAGTTTGGGCAGCTCCTCAAGCTCCCAAAATAAGCGCAGTTGCGAATCTAACGAATTACTCAAGTTACAGTGAATACGACCTGCATTTCGCGTATTATAAACAGAGCCAGAAATAATCCACCCTAACTTGGTATTTTGCAGATAAGGTCCGGTGGGAAGCCTCATTTTGCCTTCCGCTAGCAAGTCCCAAAACCTATCTGCGCCTATAAGTATATCTATACTTTTTGAATAAAAAAATAACGGATCGGCCAGTCTTATGTTGTCTGGTATGCAGAACTGCGCGTTTATTTGACATAAGGCCGGCATCGTAGAAGTTATTTGCGACAATACAAAACAAGTGATGCGTGTTTTGAAAGCATTATCGACTCGCGATTTAATTTCAATGTTACAAGTTTCCGAACACTGTAACAATGAATTACCTACACCCCTAACTTCGTAATTAGACAGTGACGTAGTAATATTAAGCAAATTGCAAAACGATTTGGTTATGAAGCATCTCTGACTACCACTGTCAAGAAGCGCGTATGCTTGATGATAAACACCGTGAATGTCGGCTACCTCGACTACTGCAGTTGATAATAGCACGGAGTGCATATCTATAGATTTATTGTTATGCATATGTGCCTTGTTTACGCGAATAGGAACTGGTTTGTCAACGGTCGACGAAGTGGGGTCGGGGATGACCGGCGGCCCTGCGCTTGCGCCGCTCACATTAGAACCATCAGTCACTGTACGTGAATGAAGTGAGATAAGACCATCGCTGCTATCATTATGAATTAATGAGTTATGTTTGCGGTTGCACTTCCTACACGGCCCAAACATACACTTATCAAGCGCATGTCCCGAACGTAAACAATTCTCGCAAAGTTTGTGATCTCGAATTAGTTTCAATTTAGCGTCTAAGTCACTATCAATAAATTGTTGGCAAGAATAAAGTGGATGAGCAGCGTTACATTTTAAGCAAGACCTTTTGAAGCGAGGCGTGCGGTTGTCGTTAGATTTAACGTGTGTGGAAACATTGCAGTGTGACGTGTTATGTGAATGTGATTTATGTTTTTTATTTTCTGTTAGTGTACTCGTATTTTGTTCTTTATTGTGTGAAAGCTGCAATGTTTCCAACATATCCGCCCTGTCTTTTAGGAAACCAATCAACTCATTCACCTTAATTATGCGTTTAGAATTATTATCGCTCGGAAACAGTGTACATTTGTGTGTCTCCCACTCGCGCTCAGTGGTCTTATCTAGTTTTGAAACTATAATATAATTAATAAGCGTATCCCACTGATCGGTGGGCTCACCTAGGATTTTTAGTGCACGTAAATTCTTAAGAATCGTGTCAATAAGCTTAATTATAAATATAGAATTAATGCTAAACAAGGCCTTCACATGATTGTGTACTAGAAGTCTATTGTTATTGAACCTATTTAGCAGTAGCTCCCACGCCACAATATAATTGTCAGAGGAAAATTCCACCGAGTTAACAACTAATTCGGCATTACCCTTTAGAGAGGACTTTAGGTAGTGGAATTTTTGGATATTGCTTATGCGTTTGGAATTGTGGACTAGAGATAGAAACGTGTCGCGGAACTCAAGCCAGTGCTCATACGAACCGTCAAAGCTAGGCAGTGTAATTGTAGGAAGTTTCACGGACTGCGGTTGTTCACTACAACAATGTTTAGCGTTAGTAACCTCGCCATCATCGGTCTCGGTCAGAAGAGATTCTGCGTGGGCTAATATGCTATAATAAGAGTTTTCGAATGATTCTCTATGATCAAGCTGGTCAGCCATATCACTATCTGAAACACATTCCTCAATCTGAGTCTGAACCTGATTGAACTCGTCATATAAACTAGCAGCTCCCTTTATGCGTAATTTTAAATCTATTCGAACGCGAGAGGACGAAGCAAGGTCATCGTTATTTTCAAATAAATTTAAATAATTTGAGAACTTGGTGAGTCTCCCTTTTATGATGCCACGTTTTCGCACTAGTTCTCGGAGTAAATTGGGATCTACAGCCAGATTAGGAGACCTATCGCGAGACTTAGAATTTGCACTATCGACAGCTAACGTAAGGGGAGATTTATCGCGTGACTTTGCACTTTCGGTAGCCATTTTGGTGGTCGGTGAAAATAGGAGTACTCACGATTGGAGTGTCTGAAGACCGCGTCAGCACTGCTATCGACGGCCACAAGTCTTGCGAAATGAACTTATTCAGCACACCGTTGCAAGCACTGGAATCAGTTAAGCACTGGTATCACAAAGAGAACAAGGAGGTGATGGAGAAAAGAAAGGATGGTTGGTCCCACCAGATTGCGTATGATGTCCGATGAGCTGCCAATCCGTTTTCGATTCCTTTATGCGCTTAGCCTCCAGGTAGTCCTGAGTCCAGTCCAGTCTTCTCGAACTAGCAAAGGTGGCCACACCCGTATACAAATTCCATAGGATGCTGATACTGAGATCCGGCTCGAAGGACCACATGTACCGGATTGATGCGCCGGTACCTGATTTTGGTGTAGAATAAGTTCAGGGAATATTTTGGAAATAAAACAACGATGCGATCAGTACGAAGCTAGTAGGCGAGTGTATTCAATTTTAGGTTACATGAGTCGAGGGTAGTGGGGTTGGGGAACAATATTGAGACCAATCGCGGCGATGCGAATTAGCGTGTCATAACGATGTGGGGCACACTGATTGGAGCACCCTAATTCGGTGTTGCTAGTAAGGGAATGGATGTTTTAACCCGATTCCCAACATAAGGATTTATTAAAGTAAATACAACAAGTCCACAACAAGTTAATATTCTAGTTACTAGTACCTATATAAACCGCTGAGAACAAGTCTTAATTATAATAGGAATCGGGCGCCGAGCAATAACTCAGCAAGACTTTCGGAACTTACCGCCTATTTATTACTTTCTTATAACTTGCTAATACCGGAGTTATGGACTGAAATTATCAAAGTTTCAGTAATCGCATACGATCGAATTAACTAGCGCGCGCCTCGCACACAACTAAGAAGTATTTATTAGCGTTTAACTATCTGTAACTTGGTTCCTTTGTTGCAAGTTATAACAATTCTGAATTTTATATTATTTATATTTAAGCTTTTTAAAATTCACTGATTTTATAATTCGATTATTATAATCAACTATTAATTACGGTAGTACTTACATTTGTTCTCAGCAGTACCTACTAGTAGGTCATCAGTAAACATACACGCAAACCGATAACATTTATAAATGATAAATAGGATTATAAAATATAATAGTTATTTAATTTTCATATAATTTTGTCGGTAATCAACTTTTTTATTTTATTTTCAAACACAGGAGGTCAAAGCAGTGGTCACACATTCAATACACAGCGCGTTAAATTCAATCGGCGGGGTGCAGGTTCTGTTCCCGTTGTTTGCACAGCTAGACCTACCACACGATGCTCCCGCCACAGACCCCAAGCGGGACCCCATGCTCTGGTAAGTATATTGCACCTAATAATCTTAGGGAGATGATTAAATACCTAATTAATACCGAGAAAGTTCGAGACGTAAGTAGGAGTCTCCCAAGTTAAATAAGTCGACAGCGAGCCCGACCGTCTAAAATGTTATTACTAAACTTGGTGATAATTAAATTGATTCACTGCAGAGGTCTAACAAAGGATGTGTTGAACGTCCCCTGAACAAAGTGCTAGCCCGGCGCGCCCGGCCGCTCCGTAGTTGGCTCGTATTAGTCAGGCTCGAAATAAAGTTGGTCTCTATTCCAAAACTAAATCACTGGCATTGGGCTCAGCGAGCGTTTGCGAGTGCCAAAGCCACTCATTAATATTCCTAGTGGCTTTGAGCGTTAGTTGCCTAAATGCACTTTCACTGTCGGCCGGCAGTGGGCTCTCCAACTCCATGCCGGCCAGAAGCGACTGTAATACGAGTCGGCAACTAACTCCTGGCAACTCCTAATTGCCTGGTGTCTACTCCGCTTAACGGAATAGATTTATGAGCGACATTTTGGGGCGACAATTTATATTAGCATAGGGTTACGAAGGGCGGTTATTAAATTATCTGGCGTGACATTAATTTTAATGAGGATACCTTGCAATCCCTACTTATAATATAAATGCGACCGTGAGCTTGTCATGTTGTTGGTTTTCTAATATTTACATTAAATAATGTTAGTTTTAAATTGAAAGTAAAAAGATTAAATTGTGAGGAGAATACTATCTTGGTCCGTTTATTTGATGTGAATAGCTGAACCAGACCGTAATTAGATAGAAAGCACAATTCACACACATTTTCATCCCAATTCATGACAAAAGAAATATTCTTGTATAGCAGGCATTATTTGGCTGTGAAGAAAACGAATGAAAACATAAAAATGTATTTAATGAACATACGAAACATGAACTGCTGTAAGCTAATATTCTAGCATTCAGCAGTTCATGTTCTACTTCTAGTAGATCAAACCATTTAATGAAATCAGGGATTGCCACATTCAAAGAGTCGGCTCGATTTTGTCTGGAGCCAGAACACTACTGAGTACCATACAACCAAAACAACAGTACCAGACGAACCCACATATCAACCCATTTTCCTCCTCTGGTATTCGAAACACAAAAGTCAAATAAATTACATACTTAGTTATGGCGCGTCAAACCTACTGCTATCAGAACGAATAAATTTGACAATTAAATTTTAATAAAGCTCCCGCAATTTGGTTACGCACACTTTAATGTTCGTTGCTCTGAATTGTCTTTTCTGTGGTACGCTCTATATTACAATATTTTTAAAGCGACATTTTTAAATAAATGTAGCCCCTCTGAGTTGTTAGCGTTAAATTCAACGTAATCCTATTAGTGATTCAATAGCAGCACCAGTTTATTTAGCGATACTCCGCTTATTTTCTGTTCGTAATAAATTAGCTGAACGCTACGGGCTACTGATTCGAATACATTGCAAACCGAGCCAATATTGCAGCGCTGAACAAAATGGGTCATATAAAATCTGAGACACACGGTAACAAAAATCTGAGTTGATGTATCCTACAATATATTGTTGACGTCGGTCACACGTGTGTAATATTGACGGAGGTTGAAGCGTATGATAACAGGCGCGGTGACAGTTCAAAGAGTCGCCGTCGGCCCCGTGTCACGGCCGGTTGGATCCGGATAAATAAAGCCTCCACACGCCATCCAAATGTACCGACTAACATCAAAGGTGCGCCCGGATTAAATTTATGCATAAGAGTACCTATTCTCGTGTCCTCTAATGAGTCGTCTCGTAATCCCCGCGACAGAATTTTCCACAGAGATTATTCGAAATAAATTTTACGGCACAATTACGTAGGACCTCGTCATTATATTGTGGAAATTGCTGGGACGTTACTGGAGTCTATGTATTATTTATAGGCTCTAAACGAAGCTTATCTCTTTTTGAAAACGTTCTAAACGGTGTTAATTAATAATGTCACTCTCAAATTCTTCGGACGCTCAATGTTGATAAAAGAGAGGGTAGCTGGCTGTAAATGTAGCGTTGGTTTATTTGTAATCACACTGAATGACATCAGCGTTGCTGAGCGGACATCCTGCCTTATGTAGGCCTGCGCCGCAATCGTGGCGTATAAATAGTGTTTTTATCTATGGTTCACGTGCCGTGCGGGACGAAAAGTCCTTTTCTGTTGCCAGTTTCGCTCGTTTTCGTTCTACGTAACCTATTATATAATAATTGCTTTAAACACATACCCTATAGCTTTACAAGTGTAGACCGTATATTTTACATATACCTAACAACGCTGGATCCTTTCTTCTCAGTTCAAAGCTGCTGGGCTTCGTGTGCTCGCTGGTGGAGTCGTGCAGCACGGTGCAGCAGCACATGCTGCAGTGTCGTGGGTTCCTGGTGATCTCCCACATGCTGCAGCGCTGCAGCCGCGACCACCTCACCCCCGACACGCTGGCCTCCTTCCTACACCTCACTAAACATCTCGTCACTTGCTGCTCTCCTAATTCCGATCTGCTGCTCAAACAGGTATTCTTAACGTGGTTTTGTATCGAAAATTCACAACTTATTTTGTTTGGGAGATTATATACAAGATAGAAGTTTACTATCATATTCCAAACAGTCAATCGGTTTAAGAACACCAAGATTTCCTTACGAAAAATCTATATAATACTGTCCAATTGACCACTAGCACTGCTCCATATTAGATATTATAATAAAGAAAGGTAGATTACCTTAGTATTATTATTTAACAGGTTGACCCCGAGCAGAGACAATGGTTAAACAACGTCATGTTACATACAGTTAATTATTATTTGCACATCCGATGCATTGAAGTTGCAAACATAATATAAAACAAACTCGTACCTTTATTAAGTTGTACCAGTTTCTTGTAAAAATCTGTTACTTATTTGTATTTCATCCAAGTTTGTTTGTTCACAAAATTAAGGCAATAAATTTTGTTTTTATCGTTATGCCGAAACATCAAGATTAATTTCGCGGATATTACCATAATACAGGTCGTTTAAAACGCGCTACAAAAGTACAACGTCCCATAAATAAGTAACAAAATTGCCTTCATAAGGTAATTTATATTGGCCCGTTGTTTTGCTCGACGATTCGTTGTATACAGACGTTTTTGTGACTTCTATTAAGTTATATTGTTATATTTAAATAAGGGATCGCAAATTGATATTGACAGCTAAAAAATTAGTTTGAATAGAACCCCTTTGCGGAAAAGACTTGGCCGGTAATGGCGTGGAATAGAGATTTATAGAGAAATAAAAGGGAGGCTTTTGCCCAGCTGTGGGACGAACAGGCTAATAAAATCAGTTGACAATGATTTTATAAGATATTCCGTGGCTTAAATTAGTTTAACTGTTAGATTGATTACATAACCAGCCATATAAACCCTCTCTATATATTATGAAGTCGGTGACGCTACACAGAACACAGCTTCGGGGCCCGTAACATGTGTAATTGGATTAAACGAATCAATTAGGTAATTAAACAAGCGTTCGATGATGGCGGCTGGTGGTAATGAGCCTGTCACTGTGCTTGGGTTAACATGCTTGACTTCTAACAGTTTCAATAAGGATAATCCGCTTTTGTTAAGGTATTTTATAGACATTAGCAGTAATTTATTGTTACTACATAGGGACACGCACTTTGAATTCGTATTTTGTCACAACAAGGTAATTAATTAATATGTTGAATGTTTTCGAACATGTTGTAAACGCTGGTATCGGTTTAAATGTGTACAAACAATCAACCACTCCCACTATTCTATTGGTAGGTTTATTTAAGTGTGTCTGATCCCGTCCTTTATGTAAATTTTGTTCTGGATTTTTTCTCGATTGGATATATTTATTCGGTTTGTTTATTGTTACATATTTAATGGCTTTCAAAGAGACTTAAGACAAGTCTATTTGTAAGCGGAATCTCTTTAAGGCTGGTTCTAGAGCTCAAAAGAATATTTTATTCCATGAATATTTCCGAACGAGAAGGAATGACAACCTAAGCACGTGTACAATGTGATTTCCGAACTGAAGTTTTTGTCGATGGTTGTTAGCGCATGTTCCTCTTGCTTTCTCACCTCAGCTGTTCAGACAGTATCTGTGCACACCCACTGTCATCCAGGGATGTATGGGACCATCAAATATGATCTAGTTTGATGTAACCAGATTTATTTAATGGCTTCCAATTCACAATACAGCTCAAATCATGGAAAATAATTATCATAAATAACTGACCTTTATAATCCACATTCATTAGATTATTTAATTAATATCTTATTACATAAAAATACGTAAGTTTTGTGAATTTGAAGCCAATTCGTATTGACTTATTTATCTTTAGTCCTGACCCTACACTTACCACAATCCCTCGTAATGTTAGTGCCTCACCAGTACTCTGAAACCCTGGTAGCGCTTTGCAAATTTAGTTCACAATTTGTGTTAATTAAACAAATTAAAGGGTTAGTTAGTCCACACCATGGCTAAAACACGATAAGCATATAGCAAACTATTATTTAGTACATACCTACAGCTTATATTGCACTAATGCTTCTTATTTCACAACAAAACAGAAAACTTCGTCACAACCAAGTTCAATTAATATTTGTAGAAACAATTTTTTCAGATCTAAATCTTAAACCTTATACCTAATATTCCTAAAACCAAATTTATAACGTAGGCACAGGACCTTGCAATCCAATAGCAAAAGCAAATAATTTAGAATAAGCAAACGTAATGAATGAACCATACGTATATCCCTGTACTTACTAGGCAACCATAAAGCAAGAGAGAATAACGCTTCCAACCATCGGACAGCTTAAGGTCTATGCTAATCGCAGTCTTTCTGCCAATCTTTTCTCACTTGGCAGCTGTTGGACCACATTCTGTTCAACCCCGCGCTGTGGATCCACACGCCGGCGGCCGTCCAGGCCAGGCTGTACTGCTACCTGGCTACCGACTTCTTGGCTGACGCCCATATATACGGCAGTGTGAGGCGAGTCAGTACTGTCTTGCAAACGGTTCATACGCTGAAGTTCTACTACTGGGTTGTGAACCCCAGAGCTAAAAGCGGTATCACTCCGAAGGGATTGGGTGAGTAAGTCGACGTGTGCTGGCATTTTATTATTCAGGATCACAAGGAGACTACGTAATTAGATGTTTTGTGGTTGTCATGAATTTATGAAGTAAGGTTTTTTGGGTCAGTGATATTTTAAGATCCACGGTAGCGTATGTAATATTTATTTTTACACTTACCAAAACCTCGTTATGGTACGTAACAATTCAGAATTCAACATTTATATCTTCGAAATTTACATTTTAAACTAGCATCCAATTGCATTCCAACTGGCCTAATTAAAGTTACGTGAGGGGTGAACTGTGATATTACCATATTCCTTTTGCAATAATGCCAAAGTATTGAATACTGGCAAATACTATATAATATATTAATAAACTACTGCACAACTTTTGTAAATGCTAGATGACTAACTTTAAATAAATTCATAATTTGTAATTTCAGAAGGACCCAGGCCGGCCCACAAAGACATTCTCACGATCCGAGCGTACATTCTGCTGTTCTTGAAACAATTGATCATGATCGGTAACGGTGTAAAAGAAGACGAACTACAATCTATACTCAACTATCTGACTACTATGCATGAGGTATGTTATCCTGGTACTTACTGCAAAATTATACAAATTAATATGACCTATAAAGGTAAAAAGGAGGACATAATTATATAGATAAATGTTTTGTAAAAAAAGTACCAAACATCTAAAATCTTATTTAAAATTAATGATATTAATAATATACCTAGGTACCTACTCATTTATTTCACACAGAGTTACATAGGTATAGGAACGAACCAGTCGGTTTGAAGAGTGATTTATTATTAAATTGGGCTGGTGGTGTGGTTTGAGCAAGTTTCTTCCAGTTGTTTTAGACCCTAGTATACAGAACTGAGTTATTTAGTATGGATAGGTACGTTATTTATTATTGAATTAGTGGAACTCGTGTCAGATAAATATGTAATCTTGTGACTTTTCGAACTTTCAGGATGAGAATTTACACGACGTCTTGCAGATGTTAATATCTCTGATGTCAGAACATCCCAGTTCGATGGTGCCCGCTTTTGATGCTAAGGTAAAACTATTTTCTTACTTTATAATTTATTTCTAATTACTGAATTTGTCGAATATTATATATAAACTATATATTTTGGTATTTCAGGGTGGAGTGAGGACTATTTTCAAACTATTGTCATCAGAAAGTCAACTTATCAGACTACAGGCGCTGAAACTATTAGGATTCTTCCTTAGCAGAAGCACACACAAGTATGTATTGTTGAAGTAATTAATAATAAATTACTTGATTTGTACATAGGTAGGCAAAAAAACATGACATAACAACACCTGTACTCCTCGAAGTGGTAGACAGAGGTGTATAGAATACCTACTTTTTGTCAGTTACGTTGCAAGTCTTTTAAATAATGCCTATAAATTGCCTAGTCTTAAATTTGAAACCGCAGCCAAAATTCGGACAGTAGAATTATTTAGGTCACAGCACACATATCAAGTCGGAAAGGGATCGGCACCGTATCGCCTTTCGCCTCGCCATCAAACAGGCGACAACCGATTACGTTACGATCGACGATATGTGTGCTGCGACCTTTATTATAATTAGTAATTGTTCATCACTGCGGCTCCGCAGACGCAAGTACGACGTGATGTCCCCGCACAACCTGTACACGCTGCTGGCCACGCGGCTGGGCGCGGGCGGCGAGGGGCTGGCGCTGCCGGTGTACAACGCGCTGTACGAGCTGCTGACGGAGCACGTGGGCCAGCAGATCCTGTACACCAGCCACCCCGAGCCGCAGCCGCACTTCCGCCTCGAGAACCCCAGTGAGTCTCATTTACATAAGGATTTTATTTTATACTACATGCGCCCCGCAGTGTTGCCCACTACATTTTTTCGAAATACAAAGTAACCTATGTGACTCATCAATTCTTGTCTTATATTACAAAACCTTTAAAATAATAAATAAGACCACTTTAAAGTAATTTCTTTACAGCAAATCTGCTAACGTTGCAAATATCAAATTATTTGTTATTGAATACATCACTAAGCTGACCTAAAACTTAAACCAATAGATATTTACTTTTGTTTTTTTTTAATTCTGTATAACACTGAAACAGAGTAATTTAAACTTCACATCTGTAATAAAACCTAAAACTATTCTTCCGTTATATTCCAGTGATCCTGAAAGTGGTGGCGACGCTGATCCGGCAGTCGAAGCAGACGGAGCAGCTGCTGGAGGTGAAGAAGCTGTTCCTGTCGGACATGACTCTCCTGTGCAGTAACAACCGCGAGAACAGGAGGACCGTGCTGCAGATGTCTGTCTGGCAGGTACGCACGTACCACACGTCTTGCAGTAGTGATCCTCGTTCTAGTTGACCTCTAACATTATTCGCTGCAAAATAAAGAGCTTATAAATTATTATAAACCTGTAATTTCAAGCTGAACCTACTAATAAAGCTTTTGTTTATGATCAAAGTATTAGTTTCCCAAAGATGCATAATTCAGACTTTACATTTTGTGAAAACTGAAATGAAGGTTATTTTTAACTTTTAATTTTGTGAGTGTAGTTATAATTTACAAGCTTTCTATCTATTTTATAAGACTGCTGTCACTGTAGCGACATCTTGGCTAGGCAACTATGACGTGACGCGCCATTGTTTTCCACTTTATGAACGCAGAGGGCAGTATTACACAGTTTTTTTTTTACTCTTATTGTAAAGATATTTTTAATGTTCCATTCTAGGAGTGGTTAATAGCGATGGCATACATCCACCCGAAGAACGCGGAGGAGCAGAAGATCTCCGACATGGTGTACTCCCTGTTCCGCATGCTGCTGCACCACGCCATCAAGCACGAGTACGGCGGCTGGCGCGTCTGGGTAGACACGCTGGCCATCGTGCACTCCAAGGTAGGCGGGGTGTAGACCGGGGCTGCAGATCTGCAGATGACAATATTATTAACTACAGTTAACCATGTCATGTCATTAGTTATTTTTAGAATTTTGGAATGCAATAAGCTTGACTAAGCGCCACGCCACACATTCGCGGCAAGTAACAATTTTCTTATTCGCAGGTATCGTACGAGGAGTTCAAGCTGCAGTTCGCGCAGATGTACGAGCACTACGAGCAGCGGCGCGCCGACAACATCACGGACCCGGCCGAGCGCCAGCAGAGACCTATCTCCACCATCTGCGGCTGGGAGCCCGCGCCGCAGCTGCTGCACCACGCCGCGCAGACCGAGATCGGCGCCGGGCTGTCGCTGCGGGACGTGGACACGTGTCGCTGCGACCCCGCCCCCGCCCCCGCCGCGCCCGCCTCGCCCGCCTACAGCCAGGTGTGTCGCCTGCACAGCCCCGCGCCTGCGCCCGCGCAGCCCGAGCCCGCCCCGCCCGCGCCCGCGCAGCCCGAGCCCGGCGGGCCACCCGAGCCGGAGGGCCCCGCCGGGGAGCCCGAGCTGCCGGGGGCCGAGCCCCTGGCCCGGCGGGGCAGCCTGGACTACATCCCCGTGCGGGACGTGGGCGAGGCCGCCGAGCGCAGCGAGGGCATCCCGTCCAGCCTGTCGGCCAGCCTGTCAGCCAGCGAGTCGCCCAGCCCCGAGCGCGTGGCCGAGCCCGGCCCGGCCGGGGAGCGCGAGTCCGAGCTGTCCGACCGATCCGAGCTGTACCTCACGCCCAGTGAGGCCACCAGCCCCAAGAGATCTCAAGATAAGACTGACGACGAATCCGACGACCCCAAGCGCGTCGCCATCAATATAGTCAACGACGTGCTGACCATTGCGCTAGAAACTGTGAGGCTAAAGACTGACGACGACACGGACTCGGGAGCCATATCTGGTGGCCTGCACTCCGAAGGAAACACTCCCAACGGTCGGGACGACTTTGAACAGGAAATCGAAGACATCGTTGATGAAAAACGAGTCGCCGAAACGATCGCTAGTGAATTAGTTACGGATTTAATTTCATCGGTTGTGACAAAAAGTGAGGAAAGCCATAGTGAAAATGTTGTGACAGATGATAATAGTCCACAGAGGGTCATACCCTCGGACCACCCACACGAGGGTAACGTGCTGCCTCTTGATGGGGAATTTTTAGTCAATTCGAGAACCGAAGAGGCTGAAAAACTAGATTTAGAGAAAAAAGACGATGTTACCGAAGAAAATGAGAAAAATAATAGCCAAAGAGTCGACATGTCGACACCAGAAGAAGAGAAGGCGCCGGAAATCCCGCCGATATCTACCATAAGTGAAAGTATACCGCTAGCTAACAAGGACCATGACAGCGAAGAGGAACAGAGTCATGACAGCGACAGAGACAAAAGACGGGTGAGTTTACCTGGTGACAGCGAGATGAAGCAGGATGGCGGCAGGGGAGAGGGGGTGTCCACGCAGGGTACTAACACTTCCACGTCACCAAAGAGGCCTCGCAGTGCTTCGACCAGCACTCAAGTTGATTCCAATCATTTTGGTAAGTATCCACATAAATAAAATAATATAACTTAAACAGGAACTTATTGCTTTCTAATTGGACATTAGTTGGCTTCAAGCAGAGAATCCATAATTTTATCAATCGCTGTCATTTCTCAACAACGTTCGTATTTTTGTCCAGACAGTCTAACTAGTCAAGATTAAGACTAAATTTAGTTTTTGCTCTTTAAGTTAAGCTTATGCCTGAACTAAAGCCGTTTAGTGTCGTTGTTTAAACCTCGCCATCGCACATGTAACAGAGACCAAGCGGCCGTCGAAGTGTTCCCGGCCGATGTTCTCCCCGGGCCCGACGCGGCCTCCGTTCCGCATCCCGGAGTTCCGCTGGTCCTACATCCACCAGCGGTTGCTGTCCGACGTGCTGTTCTCTCTGGAAACTGACATACAAGTGAGTACACTACTCTAAGGAGACTTATATTGGCAATTTGTTTTTGCTTAGGAATTTTTTTGTGATATGAATGCACTTTGAAACTTTCGTTAGTAAGTTTTAACTGCACATTGGTCTGACTTTTTGTAAGTGATAAAACTTTTGAAGGATCGCAACAAACAGATAGAACATTGGTGTACATTCTCAAAAATCTTAATATAACGATCCAAAGTCCTAATCCTAAACCGAAATAAATAACTTTTAGGCACTGATTATTTTCACTTTTTTATTTGACATCTCGACTCATGTCGGTTACAATATATATCATATTCTACTTTCTACTATATACATATCATAAAGTTTATGCCGTAGATAGAAGATTAGCCAGCCAGATGGGTAGTTGACTGCCCAGGGTGTGCACAATACGATCAATTTAGTATAGTACTGCTACCAGATACCGTCGCTTCTTTTCGCAGGTATGGCGCAGTCACTCGACGAAGTCTGTGATAGACTTCGTGAACAGCAGTGAGAACGCGATCTTCGTGGTGAACACGGTGCACCTCATCAGCCAGCTGGCAGACAACCTCATCATCGCGTGTGGGGGACTGCTGCCGCTGCTGGCCTCCGCTACCTCACCCAATGTAAGTGCAGAGGGAGCCTTCTAGACTTGTGAGGCATTAGGCAATAAGTGAATATTTAACATAATTGGGGCATATGTACCCTCATCATTATCATCATCCCCGTTTAAGCGGGCGGGTTGCCATAATCCCCATGCTTGGCAAGCGGCTTGGGGATCGCAGTATTGGTGGTCAAGTTAGAGAAGACGCTGCTGCCCATCTTCCGGATTTTCCCTTAGTCGCCTCTTACGACACCCACGGGAGGATAGGGGGTGGCCAATTCTAGGCCGAATACCATACGGCGTATGTACCCTGCTACTACATAATTATAGGCATTGACCTACTGATGATACTCGACAGTAATTTTGTCTGGGCCATTTGAAGACTATATTGTAAGTTATTTTGGACGTGACCGGAACCGTTTCTTAGCGTAGCTGCCCAATCTCTTAGCTACTACGCCAATCAGGTCTTCAAAATTTGAATGTCATTTTTGTCAATTCAATTGTTTCAACAGTTTAAATTAATGTCGAACATGTACACTTTTAAGATAGTCCTTATGGCAACGAACTTTGGCAAGTTCTATTGTAGCATCAATTTTAGAATTTAAGACGTAATTATTTATAAGACCTATTATTTATACATACGAATAGTTTCTATGAAACCGCTGTTACATTTTTATTGAAACAACGTTTGGTCGGTGGTCCCCAGAACGAGCTGGACGTGATCGAGCCGACGCAGGGCATGCCGGTGGAGGTGGCGGTGACGTTCCTGCAGCGGCTGGTGAGCATGGCGGACGTGCTGATCTTCGCCAGCGCGCTCAACTTCGCCGAGCTGGAGACCGAGAAGAACATGTCCAGCGGGGGCATCCTGCGCCAGTGTCTGCGGCTGGTGAGTGCGGCCCGGGGGGGGGGGGGGGGGCTGTCGGTGAACCCTCTTACTTATAAAAAATTACACTGTTGAGACATTTATTAAATCAGGCCTGGCACTGTCGTTTGTATGACAAAAAATTGAGATGTCAATAGACTTAAAGTGGTTCACTTAAAACATTTTAGCAACGTTTATAAGTAGGAGGGCAATAGTCTATCTTATTAAATTAAAACACGACTGAGTTGATGACCAACAATATTTTATTCTACTTCACAATGTTGAAATACTACTCATCAGTATAGTTATATTGACAGACTATAGATATTTGAAAAATTAGTTTTGATGTTTTCTCATTATCATAAAACATAGACCGTATAGAAATTATGACTTCTTACAATAAATATTTGTATCTAGACACTCTCTAGTAAGCTGATAGTATATTCTATCTTAGATCCAGTTAACGTAGACACTTCTTCTATCTATAGTTTAGATCTGTTCTTTCTGGCCGTACTCTAGTTGGTAATGAACGTTACTTTTTTCCTCATTATAAATGACGCAAGGAGGGGCTTATCACAAACTTTTAAAACAATCAATTTGAAGCAAGATATGCTTTTCGATCAATCGATTCGACATTTTGATGAAATAACAGCATGACAATTACTAGTACTTTAATTAAATTAAAATTTCTACATTTCTAAAATTCTGTGATAAGGCCTTTTAATTTAATTTCCAATACATAAAATGATCGTCGTAATACTTCAATGTATGTATGTACTGAGACATCGTAAAACGCTGGAGTACGGTCGATGTCGTGTACGGCTACACTTCCTAGTGTTGTAGCGAGTCGTAGCGGCGTAGACGTAGCATCGCGAGTGTGTGTGTGCGTAGGTGTGCACGTGTGCGGTGCGCAATTGTCTCGAGTGCAAGGAGCGCCAGCGCTACGCCGCCGCCCGCAGCGCCGCGCGCGCCGCCGACTCGCCCGAGCCCAAGGTAACTACACCCGCCCCACCTGCCCGCGGCTCTGCCGGCCTGGTACTCGCTGGGGTGATAAGACGACTACATGAGATCAGTTTCTTCAGCTATTCAGATAATTCTTATAACAAAATAGCTCTGGAATGTGACCATAGACTAAGAAAGGTAAACAGAAAAGAGTATAATAAATACAATTAGTGTCTTAGCTATGGCCACACCGATTTCTGTCGCTTAAAGATGTTGCACTTAAACTTAAAGGTACAACAATTGCGTTCAATCAAGATTATTGATTGACACACTAACATAATAAAGATAACCGTCTTTTGAGACTATTCAAGAAAAAAAAATGTGTACCCGGCCGCGCCGAGAACTCCTCAAATCTATGATACCCTAGTACACTGATCTATGTTAATTAATCCCAACACTTCCTTCAGGAACACCACAAGTGTTCCCTTTTAAGAAAACAAATGAATACAAGTCAATTCAATTTCTTCCAATAGCAAGTCAGAGCATCTATATAACCAATCGCTGACAAGAAACATAACAGGGCCCCTTCCCTTACTCAAGTTTTTTTGTGCATTGAAGACTTGCGTTTTACTTAGAAACTTTCTCGTCTGTCCTACACTCCTGGTACTAAAACTGTAATTGATACGAAAGCTTTCATCACCTAGCACTGCTCACAAAAAGTTTGTGGTAAATAAAATTAATTGTTATTTAGACACACACTATGTACGCAAATTAATTTAATTATAAGTAGAAATGGATCACACTGCATGTTAAATAAAAACTGCATAAACAAGTTCTAAGACACGCTTTAATTTGTGCATGTAGCAGACTTGTTGTTTCTTATTTGTACTACTTTCAAATCTTACTTGTGACTTACTTTGTACTTTTACATTTTTAACCACCAATGTAGCCATGGTCTCCTAGTACTTTGATACACTTTGCCAATTTTAATATGTATATTGATTGTGCTCATCTGAATTTGTATGTACGATTTATATAAATATGTATGATAATGATGTATCTGAGATAATAATTATGTGGATTGAAATGTTTCCATGTACTTTTGTAATCCCTCAGAGCGTGGTGGCGAGTCTCGCAGATACTTCGAGTCCAGTCAAGGATCCAGAAAGACTCTTACAGGATATGGATGTAAACAGACTCCGAGCCGTCATCTATAGAGACGTGGTAAGTTATAACCTAAGTAACATATTATTTATATTATTATCCCATGATTGCATGTTTCTGAAGAAATGGCTACATTTATAAATTTACATATCCAAAACCATTCAATGTACACTTTTATCTTTAAATGAATCAGTGAGTATTGATTTCTGGTACATGAAGTTGCAAATGATCTGTATGCTATCGGTTTGGCAGGAGGAGACGAAGCAGGCGCAGTTCTTGTCGCTGGCCATCGTGTACTTCATCTCGGTGCTAATGGTGTCCAAGTACCGCGACATCCTGGAGCCGCCCGCGCATGCGCCGCCGGACTGCGCGCGCCGCCCACACCACGCGCACGACCACCACGGTATGTCGCTCGCATCACACGGACGTACGATTACGACAGCCTGCTCAGACAATACGGGATATTGATTCAGATTAAAATACGTACATGTCACATTGGAATTGCTACTGAAATTTAAATACATCATTTATGCACGCTTTTTAATATATGTATCATATTTTTGGAAAGAACATAAAGTGACATTCTGATGAGAGTTAACAAATCATCCATAAAATCGAAGAGAGGAATATTCTTATCCATTAGGGCTGAACTATAATCTTATTCATTTTCTAACTAAACATAATAATGAAGATCTCTGTGTAATAAACTGATTTATGAATCCACGAAACATCTCAATACAATAGACCAAATTAAGTATTTTAGTATGCATATTTCACAATTAGTCCTGCACCTTCTGGGGACTTTTCATGGCTGTTCTTTTTTTATAGAGCAGTTGTGTGTTGTCCCTGGCTGGTGTCCCATTCCCTTTAAGATTAAAGTTCTCAATGGGCCTCTGCATATTGGACCTGTTATCTTCCGCACGGTGGATAGCCCGAGTAAAAAAGACAGACCTCTGTGTATATAATTATATTGTTCTGTTCTACCTCAACATGAAACGTAGTGGCACTGTTATGTCAGGCATTCACTGTTTATGTAGTAGACTATATCTATCTATCTATTTTCTTCCTACATTTCTTTTGTTTTGTTTCTTTAACCACAGTAACTTGGAAATTACTGTCCGAATGCAAAGTTTAATAGACGATTTGATTATGAACAAATGGTTTTATATGCAAGGATAAATATGTATTCAACGTTTGTAGAAAATAAACTGTCTTGATATATTTCATGTATGACATATTAAAACTATATTTTTCTTTTTGATATAGACACATCGGGTTTGTTTCTTAGACATGGATAATGTATGCTATTTATTTTTGCTTCTTTTATATGCTTTATCGCACTCGATATAAAACGTACAGATTGATACCCAAATATGTTGGTTGTCATGTTAAAATGTCACAGTCATCATCATGTGTGTCGTCGCTGTCGGAAGTATACAACACAGCACCCAAAAAATATAACATTCTGTATTTGTCAGTCAATGCCTGATTTGCCGATCTGATCTAAACAGTTTTTAGATCACACTGGTAAACATTGGGAGCATCATTACTAATACTTACTGTAGATACTTTCGAGAGCGACAATTCAAAAGGATACTAATAGACTGTATATCTGAATTGTGTCGTTTCTCCTTTTTTCACGCCGCTTGATATACGCGTCACGATTTGGGACACTGGTAAAATCGTCTACATTTTACTACACTGCGGCACCGCATCATTGGTTTACTGACTTTCATCGATCGTTCGATTGTACAAAACGCACTGCACTTTGCCGTGTATGAACCGCGACGTCAAACGATCGAACATCTAAATACATTGCCAACAAAATTCTTATACTTTTATGTTCTTACTTTATTTCTTCCCGCTTCCTTTTTTCCTTTTCTTTACTGTATATATTCTCCCGGTCCATCTTCACACCGTATCTCTATTGTATTTTTGTCGTACTTTACGGAAATCTTCGTAATGTTCCCGACTCGTACTTCTAATCCTGCCACTTCGACCCCCCCCCCCCTGCCGGGTACGCGTGCCCCCGCAGGCTCGCGGCCGCTGTTCCCGCAGTGGTCGCACCACGTGTACCCGCAGTTCCTGCCTGGTGGGCACCCGGCTCACCGCCACCCACACTCGCACTGCAAGCTCGATTGCGGCCAACACGTTAACAATAATACGCTCGCACACACACGCATCGCTAATTACCACCGCGCTCACGCAGGTAACGCGGCGACGACTAATAACTGGCGTCCGCATACACAAAACAATCTACATATTTACTATGTCAGACCATGTCAATTCTTGCGATGAATTAATTTATTCTGAGGACCTGAAAAGACAAATAAGGTCCTAGAATAGACCCTTGTAGTACACTTTAACGTTGTTATGGTATTCAATGCGCGCTTTAAGTAATGAACTGTATCGTGGTATACCAAATAAATGATTTTTGTATGTCACTTCTGCATATCATAAATGTTTGAAGTTAAAATACACGACAGAGCATCGACACTATTTTGTCTCCGTGCTTTAATTTGGCTTTTACGCTTGACGGTGGGTTTCAGCTGCTCTCTCGTGGGTTGTTAAAATATTCAAAAAGGATTGTAATGCGGACGCCCTAACTACTACACGTGGTCGATGTTCGCGTACAATGTTTTGTCTTTCAAATTAATGTAAATCAAGGCTTTCTATAATCCAGTATGATAAAGCTTACTACGTAATGGTTGTCGACTCGTATCTTGCTGTTGTCAAAGACAAAGCAATGTAAACTATGCACCGCTAAGGCACCGCTTCTATTCGTTTCCATTTTTGATTTAAGTTGCATCATCATTTGAAGTAGAAGTTGATAAATCATATGTTTTAAGAAGCATGATCTAATTAAATTTAAGTATAATCTAATGTAGTAAGCAGCCGGAATTCTGTGCAGTCTGTACTTTTATAGAAGTTGTTACAGTTAATGCATGAATAACTTTAGTATTTGTAGTTGGTACAGAGCTCTTAAATTACAGAAACAATAGATCGACTTGATACGCTTCTGGTATAAAGTAACTTAGGTATATCGTTAATCGCTTTGTACAGAATTCCATGTACAGTACAAATAGAAGTATAAATATCCCCTGGATAATGACCTAAGTAGGAACTCCTGACCTACCCGCTTTATTAAGCAAGCTTTGTCGATGTTGTCTCAGCCACAGTAAAGTATTAATTCCATTTCCAGAACTAACCAAATGTATTTTTATGTTACCTTAGAGCACAATGGAGATGACGTGGAGTATGCCATGATTGTGGTTGACGAAAACAATTCCACGATTAACGATTTGGATTCGCCCTCCATGAAGGTAAGCGCATCTGAAAATGTTTAATTCTAAGTGGGATTCTGTATCTGATTATTCAGTATCATGTTTGTGTACGGATCATATTTGCATGGAAGATCTGATAGACCCTATCCTTCTTGTTCTACCTTTGAAACTATTGTGAGTACTTATAGTATTAAATTTAGTAAACGAAAGACATTACCTTGTAGTCCATTAATGCTAAACATAAAAGCTTACCTACATCAATAATAATTTATGTATAGAATAACTCTCAAAATTTAAAAAGCTTTTATTTTTCGCCTATTTAATAATAGTTCTTATAAACCTTCTCTACAAAAAATCCTCAGCATGTTTTCTAACTTATTCGATCTTTCCAATTTAGGGTAACTACATAAAAAGTAAGAATGTTTTTGTAAGTAGCATAGAGAGTTCATGAGTATCTAATTAGTTATAGAACTAGGATTACTTAGCATACGCATGTCATTACGAGCTCCGTCCCTTACAGTCGAGTGTAACCATACGTTCCGTTGTGTTTGGCAAATTGATTTGCTGTTTGCCGATTGTTTTAGTTATCGATGTCGCTATGAAATATATGTTGAACATTAAATGTGGAAGATTTGTGTCACACGTGAACGCTTCATTATATTCGTTTTGTTTTGCTTTTGCGATTAAATAAATAAAGGAGACGGATGGGAAAGAAGAGGGTGTTGCCAAAATAGAAACGACGACAGACGAACTGAAGCCAAATACTGGAGATAAAGACAAGCCTAGCGATAAGCCAGAATTGTCGCCGGCCTCCGAAAAAGAAGAGCCGCTATTCAAGTCGAGCCTGCGAGTCAAAAGCCAGCCCAAGCCCAAGGTTAGTAGACGCGCAGGGAGTCGGCGATGCTCTGTTTCATTCTATTAGTATCTGCGTCTCCCTAACTGTGAACTATGGGGTACCTTCGTTGCTGTTTAGTTTCCATACCTATAACCATTTAAGGGGATACAAATTATAGCTCTTCTAGATTTAACTGATTCAGTTGATGGGTTCTACTTGTGTTATATAACTTATTTGTATTAGTACTATTTGTGCATAGATATGTATATGTAATAAATATATGTTATTGTCCTGTTGTAAGCCTCCAACCGCAAGGTCCAAAACATTGTCTGGGATAACGGTGTCGGTGGTCAATTTGGTTTGTACACATTCTGATTTGGTGTGAACATCAACTTTAGTGTTGACACTCTTGATTGGTTCTGGAAGCCTAGTACACTTATTACGTTCGTTACACTTACTACTCATCAGTTACAGCCACTAACTTGTCTTCTGTTACAAATATTACTTTTTTAATCCATTATAAGTTATATTTCTTCATTTATAAAAAAGTTATGTACGTCAAAACAGCGGCTCAACAGTTCCAGTTCCAATCATGTACACAAACACAAGCTTGTCACGTTACATACTTATGTACATTTAAATAAAAGATCACGATATAGGCTAGCTATGCTCACATGTATTTCAGATGGTAAGACTAACTCAATATTGAAGCACGAGCACATTACACGATATCTATAATATTGTTAAATAATTATATAAGCAGTAACATAGTCTGTGTGGAATTGAAATAAATTCTATGGACTATAAATATTATGTATGTATAGGATCAACTTATTGAGACATATAAGAAAACTGAAATTTGGGCTTTTGGGATGGGAATTTCTGATTCTAAACAAAATGATAACTATTTGTGTTCTTATGTGTGTTTTTTTCCAAATATTTTCACTTTACTTATAAGTTTGTTTCCAGCATGTGTGTGCTACGCTTGCTTTTATCACTGGATTCTTTAAAGCATGGTGTTCAATATAGTTTTTATCACATTTGTCATACTCTTCATCACATAGTAGATACACAGATATATAATTTAATCTAAAGTTTGATCAAAGGTAAGGTTTTGAAACAAATTATTTGCTATTAAACAGCATTTTTTTTATATAGGTTTGTCAAATTAGAGATGTTTATGTGAAAAGCCAGAATAATAAATATTGATACAAATATTTTTCAAGTTCATTCATCCTCCAAAGTAGGTTTATAATAAATGTATAATTGTTTACTCATTGTCTAGCTATCATTACTGTGTGTGGATTTAGTGGTAATATATCTATTCCTCTACATTCTGTTAGTATCAATGTTAGATTAGGAAATCCAATAGACGCGTCAGATTATTTTTTGTTCCGTGTTCTAAAAAGGGTAGTCTAGACACTGCCCTAAGTTATCTGTCTCTAGCTCGTTCCCCTGTTTTCTAGAATAAAGGTGTAGTTGAGGTAGGTGGTTCGTTTTAGTGTCAATGTGTATCACGCTCGGTGTGTTGGCAGAGCGTGGACTCTATAGAAGATGCGGGCTCCTTCCACCTGAACTCCAACGAGACGACAAACAATGACCCTGAGACATCAAGCGAGATCGCACTAGATGATAATAAGCATCCGGTACGTATATTTTCATCGCCATTTAACCTTCTCCAAAAATCTATTGGACAATAATAAAACTTGTAAATACTTCTAGGTAAGTAATGACGAATCATGGACAGACGTAAATCTAAATGAGGACGGTGAACGTGGACCGGCCACCATTACTGGCCGGACGAGAGACCATGAAGGAAATATACATGAAGGTAAGAAATTTATACTAAAACTGCTGAAAATAAATCATTTAGATGTGGTTTTCATAATAATCTATCGTAAATTCAATTAGATACACAACTATGATTTATTTTTGATAGATATCGACAAACAAATCCACATGCGGAACTCGGAGTCGCACCACCACATCCAGCAGAGGCATCAGAACAGAAACCTTCAAGCGGCACAAAGACATCTACACCCAGTGAGTTGTATTCAGTCATTCTTGTTGGAACCGTTCTTGCCTTATTTATTTTATTCAAATAAGAATTTAACTTGCTTTACCAACTTCACTGTTCCAGTCACCTATTAATAATCCTATAAGAATATTTTTATATCTAAAAAAATTAATGTTTTTCACTATTAAATTTCCTACTTTTAATTTGTATTTCAACATTACGTATACATTTTATTATGTATGTTATTGTTTGTTGTATTTCTTCCCCATTATTCCGTATTCCAATTTTCAGGACAATGAGACTCTAGCCGGGTTAAGTGCTATGAACACATCAATGACAGCGGACGGCGTGTCCAGGGAAGCTTCTCTGACGCACAAGCTGGAGACAGCTCTAGGACCTGTGTGTCCGCTGCTCAGGGAGATCATGCTGGACTTCGCGCCCTTCTTATCGAAAACCCTCGTGGGCAGCCACGGACAGGAACTGCTGATGGAGGGTAAAGGTATACGGTGTTAGGCATGGTAGTTGGCTGATTATGGGTTGTTTCTGGCTATACTTGAACGGATAAGTCCGCGGTACTCTGAAATAGTGTAACTAGAATTGAATTCTGGGCAATGATAAAAATGGCTTAAATAGTATTTTGCTTTAGCGACAAATTCTAGTAGTCTAAATAGTTTTCTTCTCCATAGATTTAAAAAAATGTAAATGAAAACTGTTTTCTTTAACTGTAGATAATAATAATATAGATGTGGTTACTAGACGGTGGCTTTAGATAAGATCTCTTCTAAACAACAGCTTTGACGTTATTAGAACAGACTTAATTGGTTGTAGATTGAATGGGTTGTTGGCTTCTTAATTTTGTTCAACTTATCCTCTACTCATGTACTGTTCCTTAGGTCTCCAAACCTTCAAGTCCAGCACATCAGTGGTGGAACTGGTGATGTTGCTGTGCTCCCAGGAGTGGCAGAACTCTTTACAGAAGCATGCTGGGTTGGCGTTTATTGAGCTGATCAATGAAGGCAGGCTACTGTCTCATGCGATGAGGGATCACATTGTTCGGGTCGCCAACGAAGCGGAGTTTATACTGAATAGGATGAGGGCAGACGATGTGCTCAAACACGCAGACTTTGAGGTAAGTTGTATGAAAATAATTATGTAGTAGTAGTAGTAAGTAGTATTTTTTGCGTATTTTTTACTTAGAAATATAATGTTATAAAAGGCAGTTTTGGATACAAATGGGATACACAAATTGATTCTATTTCGTACTTAGTATTTTATTTGATAACAGTTTAGTCAGTTTAATTGTTGAATTAGATCGAGTGATCGTTTGTAAGGTTCGCAATATTGCTAGTTGAAAGAAGATGCTAAACGGTGACTTCTGTAGACTTTGTTTATTGACCGTTGTCTTCCTGCCTAGTTGGTCATAGACTTAAAGTTGTTAATGAATATAGTCTATAAGAGAGCAATCACAACCCGCGTCGTGTGTTGCGCAGTGCCTGTGCGCGAGCAGCAGCGCGGAGCGTGCGGAGGAGGAGCGCACGTGCGAGCGGCTCATAGCGGCCGCGCGGCGCCGGGACCACGCCGCCGCCGCGCGCCTGCTGGACAAGCTGCGCCACGCCGCCGACCACGCCGAGCCGCACGCCGCGCAGCGGGCCGGGTAACTATACTCGTACACTCACCTTCTTGGTTGTTTTAAGACTAGGTTACAGTATCCTGAATATGATAAGCAGTAGACTGGATTGCTCACTTCTGAAACGTGTGGTGGGTAATTGTAAAGTTTTATTAATTTAATTTCTATTAAATGGGTACTAACAGTTTTAAGAAAATTGTTGCTAACTTTATTATTATTTATTTATTTGGGATGCCAACAGTTATTACATTATGTATAGGAAAAAATCGATACATGCAAAAAAAAAATTACAAGCTAAATGCATAACCAATTACAGGCAAACACCACATGTCCTTAGAAGTACATAAGTATATCTAAATTCAATTAAAAATAACATGCACACAATGCGACAATGTAGAATAATTATAAAATGTGTTTATTTGTCGAAAAGCTCTTGTAAAACTTTACGAAGTCTTTTAATGGAGATATTGTGTACGTCTATGGATCCACTGCATTCATTATATAGCCTACAAATACGCGATATGGGAGAATTTTGGCCAAACACAGTTTTTCTTACGGGGGCACATAGCGGTTTAATGGCATATCGAGGATTCCGACTTGGTACTCTAAAACGTATTCTGCAAAGAATTTCAGAGCAGTTTAGCTCGTTGGTCATAATTTTGTAAAAAATAATAAATCTTGCATCTTCATGCGTTGTTCGAGAGTGACCAAGTTGAACTGACTCCTGTTACTTGAAATAAATGATTATGAATCCTGTTACTTGAAATAAATGATTATAATAATAGTAGCCTATACGTCTCTCGTTAAAGTTAACGAGAAGTGTTTTATGATAAGTCTATTTCATTAGAAAGCAATAGATAGTTATTTAAACCACTTTTTCAACCAAAACTTGCCTGTAATATATATTACATCTTTTTTCTGTGCTCGTTCCTAATAATTCAGATAATTTTACGGTTGGCATGCGATCCTATCACTGTACAGTCAGTTGAGTGTCCTAAGATGTATAACAAGTAGTGTATGCGTGCCCCAGCAGCGGCAACCAGTTCTGGAAGCTGGACTCGTGGGAGGACGACGCGCGGCGCCGGCGGCGGCTGGTGCCCGACGCGCGCGGCCGTCGACACGCGGCCGCGCCCGCGCATGCGCACCACCACGCGCACCACCACGACGCCATCCTACAGGTACTATCTACTAGACAATGAGAATATTTTTAACTTTTTGAATTAATTATAGTTTGGGTGACATTAATGAAATTATGTATGTTCTATCAGGCTACTGAGGAGCTACACTCCCGCATAGCGGCGGGGGGCGCAGGGCGGGGCGCGCAGCTGGCCACGCCGGCTGCGGCTGAACTGCTGGACGACGCCGAGCTGCTCGTCGATGACCGGGAGATAGATGCTGACCTTACTGGTGAGTCACGCTTTAAAACCCACCCTTATTCCTTAAAAGTACGGTGAACTTGCACTGTAAAGTATTAAAATATTTTTATCCCTCCTGTTTACATTGATTGAGCAATAAATTCGTTCGTGCAACTTGCGCGTAGTATTTTATCAGGCGCAAAATAAGCATTTTTTTTATACATCGAAAATTTAACGTTTTATTAACTCGCTTTTTAAACGCTGGTTTTAATTTGTTTCAAGTGTAGGTTAAATCAAATTTTCGAGCATTTCAATAAACTTACCCTCGTCCCCTGGTACTCCAGGTCCAGTCAACATCAGCACGAAGGCGCGGCTGGTGGCCCCCGGGCTGGTGGCGCCGGGCACGGTGTCGGTCACATCGACAGAACTGTATTTTGAAGTGGATGAAGAGGACCCCGAGTATAAGAAGATTGACCCTGAGGTAAGTTGATGCCTTTTCCTTTATATGTTAAATTTGCAGGACTTTTTGTAGACGATGGTTACAAATTACTTGTTAACTGCAGTATATAATAGCTAGATGAAAATAAATATGAGTGTTCCAAACCGGGTCATATCTCCGAACTCTTTTTAGATGAATTCATTATCGTGTGACGTGTATATCTGCTGGCTTTTTCTCCAAAATTTATGATGATTTCATACATAGAAAAGTAGGTACCTATATTGCTTGGAAAAGTTCTTCAATTAAATTAGATCGCAATGATGTAAAATTATTGGTTTCAAGGATATGTCGATTCGAGTAGAATAAACTAAAACACCGTACTATACTCTTATTTGATTAAGAGAATGTTACATAATAAAAAAAAACGTAAATATAATACATTATTATACATGTCACATATAGTCACGCATGTTTCCCTGAGGGAAAAGCAGATACCACAGATTTCCATTTGCTACGATCCTGGCGTAGATACTTCTTTAGAATTCTTTTCGTAGATACTCGCAAAATTGCTCATTCACGGTTGTCGGTGAAGGGTGCTCCTAACCTGACCCTTCTGCGAAACATTTCCGAAATTTTAATATCTTCAGAGAAGAAGTATAAGTGATTGACTTTAAAAAATAATCCCTGTTAAGTACTAGTTGTCAATCATGACATGTTTAAACTGTAATAACATATCGCCCGCTGGTTGTAATGGGAGCTTCTGCAAGAAACCGACTTGTTTACAATAATTGTGTGTTGTCCATTATAAGGTTTATTGAAGCGGCCGCGGCATGCTGATGCCGCATTGACTCCATTCGTACAATTTGTTGTTGGTGTATTCACATACAAAGTTAAAATTAAGTAAATTGCCTTCGGTCGTGCATAAGTTACAATGTTGCTAATATGTTATTATCGGTATCTGTTTATATTGTTCAGTTATGCAAGAAACGCAAGCATAGATGCAAAATGTAAAATTGTGGATCAATATTTGGTTATCTGCTCAAAGTTTACATCACTATAAATGTGTGGCTAATTGTCATCATAAGACAACAGTATAATTGTCCATTTTATTTTAGACCGACAACAAACAAATCATATCAGAATGAACCAAGACGGTCACAATGATTATAATATAAATTGACTTTATAACATAATAACTAAAGCTATTCAATAAATTGTCAGTTCAACCGCAATAAAAAGATTTTTTTCTTCCAAATCTATTATACAATAATATAAATTATATGTGAAGCTGAGACAATCGGATGACAAAACTGCCTTCAAATAAGGTGCGACGTGAGAGCTTTGTTTTGTTATTTATTAAGCCTCTTGTGTATTCAAGGAGTAGTAAAATGAAAATTATATCGTTTTACCTTTCAAACTAACAGACATAACCACACACGCAACGTGCAAACAATAATACTCCTTAATTTCAGACTTTAAAGCTGTGAATTGATTGTCAAAAGTTACAACTAAGGATGTTCGTGATTTGTTTTAGGTGAGATATCGATATTGCGTATAGCCGTGTAATATAGTCGAGTAACCGAATATGAGGCACTTAGACGCGCGGACAATGCGTCCCCGCGGTGCCCTGTCGAACAGGCGCCACGATAGTGCTGCCCTCTGTCGATAACATTATGTTATTATTAATTTATTACGTTATTTAACTATTGAAATAATTGTTATATTTTTATGAAGCGGTTTGTAATTATTACCCTTATATTCTTCAAGTAAATATAATACCTATATACTTAGAATGATCAGTGGATTAAATAAGAAATGGGTCCAATATGTAAAGGAGTTTCTGGACCTTTTAATTCAAAATGAACGAAAACGTGCGGGATATCTTCTGTGGATGAAAGTGTGTAAAGTATATTTGGACACGGGTTAAGAGAGAAAAACTGTTGAAAGGGGTAGAAAAGGCTGGTAAACCTCGGAATCATCGAATCATGATCAATCGATATTTATAATAGAGCCTTACGTTAGTATCGATATTTAGGCCCTGTTCGTACCTACGTGGTCGTTGTGTGGGGCGCCCTCGCTGCTCGACAGCGGGACAATGGCGCCCCGCCGCGCGCCGCGTGCCGCACGCGCCGGGGGGCACCCGCCCTGTGGGTAGGGAGGGGGGGGGGGCGGGCGCTGCGTGTGCGCATAGCTATGCAGTGATTTGATTTCTACAAGTGTAATTACTGTTAATTCGGAGCTGTAGCTGTACGAGATATGACTAAGACCATCAGATAGATGTTGCTGTATTTGTTACTAACTGTGTATTAATAGAATTAACGTAGTATGGATACGTGTCGTGGGTATAATATATTTTATAATTCATAATTTAAGAAATGCTTGTTAACCATGATTTTTTTTAGTAGGTACTTCATTACTAAGAAGTGGCGCCAAATAAATGATTTAGTGTTAAGACTTAGTATCAAGTCTTAATCTAAACCGTCTGAATGCAAATATCGTATTATGTTTATATGATAGGACCCTGGCACATATTAAAAGTTTTATTACAAGCATTCATATTTTAATTTGCACTATTTACTATAATCAACGCACCAAATTTAAATGGCGGCACCGATCGACCGCGCGTATTAACATCCACAATTAAGCTTAATGCATAAGTTATAGCGTTTTAACGTCTTATTAAAAACTATAAATAGTTAAGGGGTAAAATCAGTCGCTAAGTAAAATGCTATGATAGGTACGTGGTATGCTTCAGTATGTTTTAATATCTAGATGTGTTTGTTAGCGATACAATAAAATATACAATAATTTTAATTTCACTTACTCGGTTGATTAACGAGAGATTTCGCTTGGCTCTTATGGAATTTGTATTTAGTCGGTATACAATTATGCAGTTTTAATGATGAAACCACATAAAGTATCTGTATTTACTACTGTCAGCCTCAGCGTCACTCGAACACCAGCCCGCTCCGCTCGTGCTCTACACCACAACGCTATTATTGAAACTGTATCCAAGATATTATTTACTGCGACTAATTTAACCGATTTCAAAGATTGTAAATTGAATTCGTAATGGGGCATTTTATTTGTTTATGCTAATATACCGTTTTAATTAACCGTGTCGTGTTTATAGGCGGCGAGAGAGGGACAAAAAATACGTACACAGTCGGAATCCCGGCGATGCCTGTCATTGGTACCAACGACAACGATTTATTGGTGCATATTTCATAATTAAACTTTTGATACATTAATGGTCGCTTTTTAACTTGCTTTTTGTGGATGAAATCATGTTCTGGGTGGCAATCGGAAAAAGTGAATGTAAATAATAGTTACTTGTATGTAAAAAACACTTTAGATCACTAAAAATAAAAATGTATTATATTGTGAATGTAATGATTCTGATAACTATAATTATTATCTTACTAAACTAAAATAGGAGATAAAGTTGAAAATGTCACTCTAAGTATGCCCTAAATAGAGCTACGAATTTAGACGACCTGATTGGCGCAGCGGCTAAGCGATTGGACTGGTGCGCTAAGGGTTGCGGGTTCGATTCCCGCACGGGACAAAAATTTGTGCGATCCGCAAATGTTTGTCTCGAGTCTGGGTGATTGTGTATGTGATATTTCATGTTTGTGAAATGCACCCACAATACAGGAGAAATTCCTAGTGTGGGGCGAGGTTATTAAAAAAATAAAATTATAACGTTAAAAATGTGGATTAGGGATTACAGACGTGCCGTACAGAATTGCTGAATCAATGCAATTGCTTAAATAAAAAACTAAGTACCTATTCACTTGTAATAAAATCTGTTAATTGTATCCGCTATTACAGAACTGCTAACTCAAGATAAACGTTAATTCTATTTTCACTTTCAATTCACAATAATATTGTTGTGTACCAGCACTTCATAGGACCTGAGGAAGTGTAGCGTCCAGTTCTCACGTCATCAATAACGGGGTCGCACGGCAGCACCCAAATAAATATATTACTCCCGCCTGACAGCTATCAGCGTAACTGACACGTGTCATGATACTTCTCAAATTTATTGCTCTCTGGTACATATATTTTAAACCTTAAAACAAGTGAATAGAGTTCACTTTTGGAGCTAATGGCTAGTTTTAGTTTGTATCGGCTACCTGTCGTTCTATCATTCTAAATGTTTGATCATAAAAATTGATAGGGATTTTGCTTACGTTAGGAATTTAAAGATAATAATTATTATTATTTTGGCAAGTATAAGGTTTAGGTTTAGCCATAGTAAACTTGTGCGAAAAATTATATCAATTCCAGAACAATATACCTAGCTGTTTTTAAATGCTTTCAATGCTATGATTTTTTTTGTACTTGTTTTTCTAACCATATATTTTACATTTCTTTACTTGACTTATTGATTCGAATTGGTTATTTAATTATTCCATTCCTAATATCATAACATTATCAAATAGCATGCTCACTGCAATTGGCCAAGACATTTATTAATTTATTATAGCGTGTTTCTGCTCGTAATTTATTAATACTCGTTTATTGATAATAAATTTGCCCAACCGTATCCATACTAGCATAGCTACGGTCGTATATTGTTCCGTCCGTCTGTCTGTCAGTGGCGATTCCTGCCTTTACAACCGGTGTACGTTGCATGTAAGAATTTAGGCGCCAGATGTCGACTCGATAAGACAGCCCCCGCAGCGCGTCTCCGATGTATCGATAGATAACGTTGGTCATCACTAGTCTGTGTAGCTAGTTACTCATATTACAGATAAACTATGTTTTCTTTAAATTTGTATACTATATTTTTAATTGTAAAGAATAAGTTTATTTCTACTGTGTCGTGGTTACGTATTACAAACATAAAATGGTTCATGCTCAGTCATTAGTCAGTCTCGAAATATAAAATACATATTATACAGAGCATACAAACACTCGAATCTGACAAGTCACCCTCTCCGTAGCAGTCTAATCCATAAAATTAGCTACTACGCCGTAGTAGTCCACAATGTCACTTACTTTTTGATAGAATAGTTTAGTTCTAAATGTTCCTAAGCTTCGGAATCTTACCCAAGACTTGCGTATTCAATGGTAACATTTGCAATAAGTATCTGTTTAAATAACATCATCGCTCTACTTCTTGCGTTCCAGTCAGACGTCAATTACTCGTGTCTGGCCGGCCTACTGTACCACCTAGTGGTACTGTTAGCTGGGCTTATATACTTTATGCCTAAAAGTTGATAGCTTACAATAAATTATCAAGCACTCTCGTACTTACCTGTCTTGGTAGGAACAAATTGCTTTATAATTTCTATCGCTACGTTATTCTCGTTAGTCTCGAAATAATCAGTGGACCACGTCTTTTTTCCTGAAAAGGGTTCCTGGGAAGTGGCAAAGCGTTATTCGGTTTATAAAGGGCACAATTACGCATTCAAGAGACACTCAGTCATTTTGCATAGAAATATATGTGAAAGATATGAAAAGGAGGTCCCAGTGTAAGAATACTGTAAAAGTCGCATTAAGTTTCTGAAATAAACCTTTTTATTTTTTTATTTATTTATTTTATAGATATAATTGCGCCGCGCCACGCCACCGCCGCTGGTCACGAATATCTCGGAATAGTGCAGGAAGATAATTTTATATAAATTACTATATAAAACTTCAAAATAGTCCAAGAATCGTACACGAAATATGGGATGATATATAGAAAAGCATGCCAAATTAGTCCACACACTTTAAACAATTTTTTACCAACTAAAAGTATAAAATGTGTTGCAAGCTATGCTCTATTTGGGGTGAGATATAAATAACGGGCCACCAAAATATTCATAAATCTCTGGAATTGTTTTTAATTAGTCACCAGAAGCAATAGAGCGCTCATTTCACCCGATAATAATTACCAGGGTCGCATACCTCGCCAGGAGTTCATACATTCCGGGCATCCGGCGGTGTCCCGCGGGCGCCGTGCTGCCTTAATTGCCGCCAACCAATGGAATGCTAACGTCGAGGAGGATCTCACAGAACGGTTTCTAATTGACGCTGTGCTGAAAAAATCTTTGAAAAAATATCCTCATGTGTTCCTGGTTACACGTAGGAAATACTGTTTGTTGCCTCTTGGGATTTAATTTCCTCACTCCGAGTGGTTTATAATCTGACTATCGATGTATTCTGTTATATTTATTAGTTGTAACCTCAGAATACAGAACAAACCAGAAGCCGTGAACGCACACAAAAATGACACCACACCAATTACGCCGAAGTAGGGTAAATACCGTTCAATAGTTCAAATGAACGATTTGACATTTAGTTCACAAAGATCGCGCGCATCGCTGGAACGTTTTACACGCTGCACATTTAATTCAATTATGCCGAGCTGCGTAATGCAAATGTGCAAAACTGCGGACGGAATTATACAAAAATATGTTAGGATTATATTTAATTTGTACATTTCACATAAATATGTCCTTTTATTTAAATATTGAATAATTTTAATTGTAGTGATTGTTAAATAAAACCAAGCGGCCATTTTGTCAGTGTTGCAAGTATTTGGTTGAGATTTTACCCCACGATTTTTTATTAACTCATTTTAGCACAAATTTTTAAAAGGAGAACGAACTATGTTTTTGGGTGCGTTAGGTGTTGAGTTTGATTACCAGTTTGAGCAGTGTCATTGGATAGCAATACGGAGTCTAGAATTGTATCTAGTCCATGCCAATAGGCTCGCCCCCTATTACACGACTGCACTTCGTGTATGCATTAAGCTATTAATATTATTTAATGTATTGACCTCACCTACATTTATTTGTCCTATTGGTCCCAGGACCTATAACATAAATTACGAAATGCGGGTATACTATATACCTAATGCCTTTTAGAAATACAGTTTATAAGAATACCCATTTGAGAAAAATACAGGCGTAATGTCATATCATGTTTATTGGTAGAATTTCAAACTATTGCATTATAATATATCTTTTTTAAATTAAATATATATAATAACCTCTTGTAGAAATCATAAAATAACAATACCCAAAACATCGTCATTTACCCCAGAAGTAGTAACTGCCATTCCTAACCTAGCAACATTAAGCGGGTGTAAAGTGGCGGCAGGGGGGAGCGTACGTATTGTTGATGGACACAGTGCACATAAAGGAAAAATGGCTGAACGCGGGGCCTGTGGTTGTAACATTATTCAAACAATGTCCAACATGAATGCTTACTTTTTCTAACTGATTTAAAATATTTAAAAATTAAAATTCATAAGTCCGACGACATGTAAATTGAAGAGATTTGCTTAAGGTACGTTTATGTTGCTGTCATTTCTAAATAAATGATTATATTTTCGTCACATTGACCTCAGGGTTCCCAAGGTTACTCTATCGATTAGGTTCTGACACATAAAGCAGTGCGAGGATAAAAATATCCCGACCGCAGGACTCCGCACGCACACGCAACCAACTTTGCCCGTTTAGCAAAACAAAAAGCGCCCTATCTGTTGGTAGGTCGGTACCAACATACATTATACGCGCCGGGCACGCTAGCGCAGTCAAATAGAATCGTTATGGCCTGCCTCGTACACCCGTGACACTTCTGTTTATTTCATACTGAAACGGGAAGCCGGGTAGATTAGAATCATATTCTGATATCTTATATCAAATTTAAGGAATAGGTACCAAGCATTGAAACATGACAATAACAATCGGCAATCAAAAAAATTTGAGAATGAAGCTCTTAATATTCTTTCCTTACGGGCAATGTCTAGTAGCATCTAATTCGCAGTTTTTGGCCGCAAGTGTTCATCGGTGCTAAGATCATTAAAATTTTAAAAGTTTGTGCTTAATCCGTCGTGACGTCGCCACCAGGTTATGTGATAGTAATTCAAAACGATTGTTTCACAGTTCATACACCTTTTCCGAATGACAATGTAACGCGTATTAGTGAAATATTTATCAACTTCAGGCGCCGACATCGCGGCACGTAGCAGTGTGAATAAAAACACAATGGACGATAAACCACAGGCGTGCAATATCAAAATAAAGTCATCTTTGAACGTGATAGGAAAGCGATAAGTGAAATGCTTAATGTTCCTGGAAATCGTACCTGGAATATGGGAACTGTTACTATAGTTTCGGTGGAGCATTCTTGCGTGCACAAAGTTCTCACAATCAATTTGACACACATGGTGGATTTTAGGATAATTCCTTTAAAACTATGTTTGTTGAAAAACTGTCTGCATCATTGCGTTGTATTCAATGCAAATGATTGACAACCACCGGGTATATTTAGAAACGTATCTTTGAAAATTACGTGGATGTAAGAGGCTTACCATGGCGGATACCGTTAGAGACCTTGTAACCTTAAGGGGGTATTTTGCATCACTTGAGCAATTTGGCGAGAGCGCGTGCGTGCCCGCGGCCGCGCGGCGGGTGGGCCGGAGGCCGTCTACTTACTAATCATACCTGCTATCCTATGATTGTCTGAAACTTGATTAAAAGATTTACTGTTGTTACGAACATTTAAGTAAAATATCCCTTTTGCCTTAACAAGAGAGTAGCAGTTTCAATCCTATTGCGTCATGCAAATCATCTTCATGATGAACGCGTATTTTTTATAATTTAAATAAACAATTTAAAGCCTTGCAAATCAGTTTGTAATTTCCGATATGAATGAATCTTGATCTTAAGACTTATTCGAAACTTATGCTAATACACGATTCGGTAGTCATTTATCACTGTCAACTCATTAAAGCGGGATCTTCGGTCGTGCTCAACTTGTTTGCCTATCAGAGGCCTTATTAGACATAGTTTAATTACTACTCTTACCGGTAGCGACTACTGTATTGGATTTGCCACAAAATCAATCATAGAATTTAATGAGCGGTGTCTGTTTAATGCACAAATGTTACCAGGCAAGCAGAAGCGGTGCGGCGGCGCACTATGGGACCAAACAGTATTTTCCATCTCGAAAATGGTTGTGACGAAAGGCGTAAATCCATTGATTTCTTTATGGTTTTATACTCTCAAAGAATGGAACTTACGAATTAATTACAAAAAATATTGAATAACTTAGTTTTACGCTTATAAAATGAACCTCAAACATTGGTCATAAATATTTTCATGGCAATTAAATTACCGTTAAGGAAATTCATTACAAAATTATTCGGAAGTTTACCAAGGAAGCATATTAGTGTTATACATTCTTAGATAGCTTAGAATGTACACTTTACAACCAAATAGGTTTTTGTAAAAAAAAAATTATGTTTATTTTTTTAATAATTTTTTTAGTGAAGTAAAGAAAATTCCGTTTTTGTTTAATTCAATTGGAGTTTTCCTTGTTGCCGAAAGCTGCCGGTGTCAAGTAAATTACTCTATTAGAGACCTTACCTATTCAGTAATATATGGATAAAAAAAAAACTTGCGCCTTTTTTGCGCTAGTGGTGATTTAGAAGCAATAATGTCAATCGGGAGAAAATACAAAAATCCCCGAAAATTACGGTTCATTTGTTTTTTAAAATAATATATTATATTTTGATGTCTATCTTGTTTTTTTTTTCATTTCTATGATAGAGAAGCATACAATAACAAATTAATATACTACTATTATATTCAAGGAATCTTCCCATGGTAATTTTGTTTGCGGTAATCACCTTAACCACAAGTATGATAAACTATATTGCTGCGGAAGTTCTAGTTATCTGTCGTGGTAATTAATTACAATCAGTACTGATTACACTATTTCGGTGAGAACTTCCATAATCAATTGTCCCATGGTTTTTGCACAAGGCACTAAAATATTGGTCCTATATATACTCGTGTTTTCAGCATACTATTCATCAAAGTGTTCACATACGTTTTTCAATAACAATTAACAGACAAAAAACATATAATTATCTAACAATGAGTGAATTTGTTTGTGTTCGACGTGATCTTTGTGATCAAATAATAAGAGGAAAAAGTACTTCAGACCTCAAAAAATATTTGGTGGACAACTTTCAACTATCGGAAACTGACGTTAATACTGTAATACAGAGTATCCAAAAAAATCTAACATCAAGTTGCAACCAGAAATGGACCAAAGCTCAAAGAAAGTCAGACAGGTTCGAGAGTCTATACTCAAATTGGTTAAATGGTGAGTTTAAAGTACCATTGAATTCTTGCAGTACTTCAACATCTCAAAATTCTGGCTTGGATACTTCTGGTGATCGTGGTAGACCAACAAAACCATATGACGAGTGTTCGGAAAGCACAAAGAAACGAAAAAATATGGAACTGGTCCAGGAGTATGGAATGGGACATGTCCGTAACGCTTATGTGCAAGGTTTACGATCCATGGGTGAAAATGACGAAGCGTCGATTGTGAGTATTATAAGAAGTAAGGAAAAAGAAGAGAAAAAAGTAATTTTACAAAACATACTCAATCCAGATAATGCACTTTCCTTTACAAAAGAGGAGGCCTTGAGTATGTGTATTGAAACAGATTTAACCAAAGCCCAATATGCGTACCTAAGAAAAAGGCTCGTTGATAAGAATTTAAGTTCTGTATTGCCTTCTTATCAAATACTAAATGAAGCAAAAAAGGCTTGCTATCCGCCTGCATCCAGCATAACGGTGACAAATATAAGCGCAAAAATAAATCTTCAAGATCTCTTAGACACTACAGTCTGCCGTATTATAAAGATAAAGTCTGAACCGACAAATTATAATCGTCTCAAGTTGTTTACTAAATGGGGATGTGATGGATCCTCCGGGCAAAGTGAGTATAAACAAACTCTACCGGAAGAAAACGAACAAATATCGGATGCTAATTTGTTTATAGTTTCCCTTGTACCACTGCGACTAGTAGACGAAGAAACTTCTGCAGTTATATGGCAGAACCCTGCTTGTTCATCTGTTAGATATTGTAGACCAATTTCATTAGAGTTTGCAAAAGAAACACCTGAAAAAACTACAGCGGTTGTCAGTGAAATTGAAGCCAAAATTAATCAATTAATACCAACTCTTGTGTCAATAGACGACAAAGTCATTGAAGTTAAACATGAACTGTTTATGACAATGATTGATGGGAAAGTTGCTCAAGTGTTAACGAACACATCATCCAGTGCTACCTGCACTGTTTGTGGAGCAACTCCCAGACAAATGAATGATCTTTTAAAAGTTACAACGAGAGTGGAAAATGAAGATGCGTTTAAATACGGTTTGTCGACACTACACGCATGGATAAGATTTATGGAAATGATCCTCCATATTTCTTACAATTTAGGTTTTGAGAAGTGGTCTGCAACAACTCTAGAAAACAAGCAACTAAAAGAAGACAAGAAAAAATATGTCCAAAAACGTTTTCGAGAAGTGCTTGGTTTGCACATTGATAAACCACGTCAAGGTTCCGGTAATAGCAACGACGGAAATACGGCAAGGAGATTTTTTCAAAATTACCAATGTTCTGCAGAGATAACCGGCATTGATGAAGAATTAATCAAGAGATTATATATAATTCTTCAAACTATGTCATTGGGATTCCCTATAAACGCAGAAAAATTCGGCCAGTATACATTGATTACTGCGCAATTGTATGTAAGCAAATATAACTGGTACTATATGCCATCTTCGGTCCATAAAGTACTTATACATGGTGCTAAAATAATAGAGCATTATGCAGTTTTGCCCTTAGGACAATTATCCGAAGATGCGCAGGAAGCCCGAAATAAAGATTACAAGAAATATAGGTTACATCACGCTAGGAAGTGTTCCAGATCAGCAACAAACGAAGACGTTCTGCATATTTTGTTATATACATCTGATCCTTATATATCTAGCTTAAATAAACCAAGTTTTCTAATATCCAAAGAATTGTTTGACGAAGCTAAAGAATTGTTGAAAATGGAAAGTGATGAATAGGATAAGCGCTAAAAATATATTTGTTATCATGTAAATGTTTGTTTAAAGTTAACAATTAGTTAGTTGTAGTTTAGTTTTAAACTTATTTCCATAAAAAGTGTAACTTTTATTAATGTAACTGTATAATTATATTTTTAATATAACTGCATAATTTTTTGTATAAAATTTCGTATAACTTTATCTTTTTCATTTTTTTACGATAAATATATAATTTGTAAAATGATAGTGTTGGATTTCTTTTATTGCCTAGATATTCACAAATACGTAAAAAAAAAATCAAGGAGAAAAATCACAAAACTACAGAGTTATCGATTATTGAGATGGAAACTACCGTTTGGTCCCATAGTGCGGCGGCGCGGTACGCTTCCCATCCATTAAACGCCGCTTGTTATCCTGCATTCTTTCTAGCTCATTACTCATTATTAAAAGTAGCTACCGTTACTGCGGATGCAGCTTTAGAATGTATAGATTTATCAATTATTTATGTTATAGTGTTATCGTGTGTTTTCTTATAGATAGTTTGTTTGTTGTGGTTTAATTAAATGCCTAATAAGTGCACGTAAATCTTGAGAAAATATTGAAAGAAATGTTATTTAGCCCAGGTTATTATTTTAGTCCAAAAGCATTGCATGTGGACCTCGCGAGAAGAAAAAATGTAAAAATACTGCGTACCCCAAGTTATAATAATTGTGCTTGCAACCAAGCGGCAAGATCTTGGGTTCAATCAAATTAGATTTCTTAGGAATAAAATACGTAGATTGCAGAACTTTTTTTTACTTAATGTCTTAAGCTTCAGTACTTTTCAGTGTTTACCAATAGCTATACATTCTTTAGTAACAAGCGTAACATTGCACGTCGTACCCGTACCTATTGATTGGACATACCATTCCAATACTGTCTTAGAGCGTGTGAACCCAATTAGGCGAGCAATACTCGTTGATTGATAAAATATACAAATCAATACAATCCATGTCGATTAAAGACCGGTCTTCATTTACTACGCCTACAGAAAATATCTAATTTAAAAGGCATTTCTAAAATAAACATGTATAAATAAAATACACATTAAAAGTATCGTAAAAATGCCACCTCTGGTACTCCGTGAATCTGTGAGAGGTTTGTAATTGGTAATTTATATGTAAAACGTTGTGCGGGCGGCGGCGGGCGTCAATCATACAGCGCATGCGTGAGCGCAGCGCGATTAATGACAAACCTGACAAACAAATAAAACAAATCTGGTTTTACAAATGCCTAACTTATTTTATTCCTAAAATACCAATGTGTATTGAAAATACTCGACAGTAATTGATTTCACCGTTCAAAACATGCATGGTCCGTTTATGCCTACTGTGGATGGACGATACATTACCTAGGCGTGCCTAATCCTCTTAAGAGTTACGACTCCTAGTGCTCGCAAGTGTTAATAACAAATATTATGATCCGCATATTGAAAACTAATTTATTGCCTCTCAAATATATCAAACATCGCTAATTGATATAGGTTAAATTGGTCGTAACCGAGTTCTTGGGCCATTCTTCGACCATCCACAGATCAATAAAAGCTCGACAAGGCGCCATTTTTATAGCTCCCATACAACAATAATAAAACCTTGCTGGTACCTCGTTAGTCAGGGGCCTTAAACGCTTTGTTTTTTGTGACTTGCCCTAGCGGTGGATTGACGGGAAATTTCTTAACTTGGCTTCCGAGCTGCGAGTAAATGGTACTGCGATGTCTGGACAGAAGCTATGAAAGTAATTTCTATTATTAAATTAATGTTTTAATAGAATTTGTTTCTTACCTAGGTCCCCAGGATAAAAATACGATTTCCATGATTATTTGTTAAAAAGACGTCAGTCAATCTTGCCAACACAGCGTCTTTACCAGATAATAAGACCAACTAAACATACCTTGGTCAAATTGATTCCATTCTATTGACCGTACTATTCCAATGGGCGAACAACCAAATGGCGCCGGCGCTACACCACACAGAGACTCATACCGAAGGTCCATTCTTATTAGGACATGACGTCTATGATACTGCTACAAATATGGTTTCTGTGGTTTTCTAAATATTCTCGTCCATCCATTTTATTAGTCATCAAACGATATTTATCTGTTATCGGACTTCTAACAGCGGATATAATTACATTTAATGAAATAGGTCCGTTTTATTGATGTAGGTAGGTGCGTAAAGGCGTTCAATAAAACCAACTGTCTATAGTAGCAAGCAAGATGCTGTCTTACCCTTACGGTTATACTCTTACTTCACCGTCTAAATAAATCCAGATCGTGTATTATCCAGCTTTTAAGCAATCGTACACCTAACGTAATATATAGTATCTACGAAAGTATTCGCCCGAGCTTAAAGCGTGAGGTCTATGTGGAGTAGGTGGGACCCTGCCGACCAGTACGCGTCAGGTCATCGTTAACATATCATGCTGTTGATTCCATTGTAACATCTTTTAGTTTTAGAATTATCTGTTTATGGCAGTGTTAGTTGATTAGTTTGATTGATTAATTTATTGTGGAGATGTTATCTTCGAACGCGTATCAGTCTTGTATATCTATCTGCTAGATTGTCATAAGTCACCAGTAGGTGGTAGTGAGTGCCTTAAAATATTTATTAGTGACATATCGAATATGCTACGCAATTGCATAATAAATCGTTGGTATTAGAGCCATCAACTAATTAGTAGTTGATGCTATGAACGATTAAATGGCAATTTATTATTTTGTTAACCGTTTCTAGCACAAAATGTGTTAATAAACTAACAACAGTAACAAATATGTGGTAAGATATTGAGGTAAACTCAAGCGAAACTCGTCCTGTACCAGCTCTACCTAATATATTCACTCATTTAGATATCTCTGAAAAAACTAACGTAACGACCAGTACACGTCTCATTAAGTGACACAAATTTACATAGGTCGGCATTGAAACAACCCCGTAAGTTATTGGCAGGCGACCCATGATATACACCGCGTATCGACAGCGGGTGGGGCGCACGACGTCGACCGATGTTCGCGATTGTACTACAGATAGGACACACTTAATGTTATTCACTTTCCCGTCGTGGAATTTTAAATAGGTCACATGTATAAATGGTTTAATGAGCTGTGACAAAATATTAAATTTTAAACAAAATAAGTATATCACAAGCTACGATCAACAAATGTGTTTATAATTTGGATCGTATCGCCACTATCTTCACCAAACAACAATCACAAAAAAATTAACCCTTACCATCGCATTTATTAATTTATATGTTGTTTTAACTTTCTAAGGAATGTCAGTAAGACGCCGCGGGGAATTCAACTGTTAGTTTTTTTTATTTGAACAAGTTTAAGAAAAAAGTCAAAAGTGGATGCTTAAGAAGGATGATTGATGGTGAAGGCACGGCGGGGGCGGGACGGACCATTAAAAAACAATAAGGCATAGGCGGCCAGTGTCCGACACAATTTGTTCGCTTAGCCACTCATCTTTATAAGGCTCCTGACTCACTGACAAATGAACTTGGATCCTACATTACCGAATATAAAGTTTGGAATTGATTGTGATGACGATACGCGTATCTATTCCTAGTTAGGACAATGAAAATTGCCTTTGACAGGTAAATTGTTAATTTGATTTTAATTGATGAGTAACACGTGTGCTTGGAGTTTTTCTTGAGCATGCGTGTTGAAAGTGCGCGGTGTGTCGGGGAATAGGCCGGTGACACGGCATTCTCACATACTTCTCGTTTATGGAGACTGAAAACGACTTTCATGGTTATATCCCCGGGACACGACTCGGTTATGGTTTCAACACTCATATTGCTGTGTCAACTTTGTTTGTTATTACTAAAACAATCGTTACTCATTTATACCTATCTATAGGTACCAGTAAATCTCTATTTCTGACTCTGAAGTTTTAGTATTTATAATAACAATCTGATTGGCTGTTTGCGATTTAATAAAGTTATTTGCTCAAATGCCCAGACTCTAAACATAAGGACAGGTACTTAAGATCGAACTGATTACTGATAAAACCTAAATATTTGAAAAACCATGAATATGAGGATTGGTGAATGGTACAACCACGCCAATCACTATTTGTATGACGTATATTTGTAACAAAAATGATTTAAAATATTGTTTTCTTGTCACAGGTAAGTAAATTAAGCGATTTCCTGAAACCAACAAAGTATGAAGGCAGTCAGGTAAGTCTAGCATAAGAGACTTGACGAGATGAACTATTTGAAGTACCTATATCACCTTCTAGAAACGTTTTGTAATGGAAATAAAGTTATTTTTACAAAGTACATAATATTAATAAAACATATTACATTGTATACGTCGGCTGATTCAGAGAAAATCATAATAAATTTCGTGAAACGTCCAAAAAAGCATGAAGTGTTTTAAAACGAGGTTATAATTCCGGGTAAAGAGGTAAACAAATAATTTAGTTCACGTTCAAGTGAGTTGTAACTCAGCAGTCGGCACGTCATCGTCACACGGAACGACGAAACAACTTTTATATGTGGCACTATTAGGCTACCGCGCGACTTTACTTGCAAATGAAATATAATCGTATTATAAAATAGTTATCAGTTGCTAAACACGGTGAAGAAAAACATCGTGAGGAAACCAGCACACCTGAAAGATTTTTCAACGGTGTGTAAAACCGTGTCAGAGGCCTACAGGCGGTTTAAACTCTGACACCAGATTGTTCATCAACCATACGATGAAAAGAAGGAGACAATAAATAACTTCAATGAACGATCATGGGCTAAATAATACAAAGTTATAAAGCTATCAAACAAGAGTAACTATGGAGTTTCTTGCCGGTTCTTCTCCATAGAAACGACTTTTTGGAACCGAGCAACTAGTTTTGACGTTTTGCAAGTGCTCTTTTGTAGCCTATATGAAATAAAAACATAATGACTATGACTAACAAAATATTTACTATCCGCCTTTTTTCTATTCATTGAAATTGAAAAATTGTACTTTCCTTCATAAGTGCCATAATTACAAAATATTCCTTAGAACATAATTACCTACATACTTAAATTAAAAAAGTTATAGTTCAGAGTCCTTTTTCTTGTTTAAAGTGAGGTCTGACGCTTTTAAACGCATTTACAATCTTTTATTACACGTGAACATAATACTAACAGTACAGTTCATAATTTCAACTTAATTACATAAGTACTTACGTTTGGTTATAAAGAGTTAACAAATTATCAACTATATCATACCAAACATCATAATTGATGTGCTAAATGAAAAGTATTTAAAATTATCGTAATTAAAATCTTAAGGCTGTGGTGGTAATGACAGGTTGCTATATTACCGACATGGTTACCGACTGATGAAAGCGCGAAAACAATTACTTTGACATCATATCTTTAGATACACCAGCTGTCATAGTTAGTGACAAGCGTTATACTTTAATACGAAAATAAAGGTTCTGGTGTTAAATAGTGTTTTCCAATAAGATATTACATGTAGAGTCGTCAATACATACTGCGTTACGGTAGTTTAAAATCTACCCTGCTGGCTAATCCTGCCCCGATAGCACCACCAATTACAGCTTTTCCAAACAGGGAGACGTTCAAAAACTCAGCTCAAAAGAAAAGTCGAGAAATAAGGACGGTATCGGATTTCCTTTCTACATAAGGCACACTTTACATCAAGAAGACATTTCTGCCTTAGGCTCAGGACATATAAAAGTGTGTCAGGGCCAAAACACCATACATACCAAGAGTCTATATTATCACATTAATGGAAAAATAATAGTCACATAAATACTAACAAACATATTCTTTTGAAGTAGTGGAATAATTATTGCGTTGTAACCACAAACATGTAATTAACACTGACACAATATGGTTTTAACATTCCTTGGCAAACGCTATTTTGCTTTTAAATGGCGTTGTCACTCGTATATTTATAGTTTTAATTACCCACTGAGCAGTGCTCTTAATTTTCGCAAACTGTTTATTTTCACTTTTATTTTATAAACAAGTCCTCAAAACTGCTTGTTTTGTCACCACAAAGGATTCACTCGAATGTATTTAATTTATTTGTGTACTGTAAAGACTTTATAAAGTAGGTGTGCCATTTTGATCAACATATTAGCGCAGTGGCTATGTATATTTCCTCTCATAATTGGTAACGTTAATATACCTAGATTTTACTATCAGAAAATTGTACAGATCACTACCTCCAAGTTTGATTATAGCCATAAGTCCTGCAAACTTCTGTATAATCAAAATAATTGATCAGTGTTGGTCTAATACTCATACAAGTTCGGTGGCCTAAAACTTTTGTAAATTAAAATTACGTCAACATTTTGTGTGCTAAATAAATGTACTGATTTGTGACTCTTTTCTGAGACTGATGGCAGTGCCGAACAAAACCAATAAACATCTTAAAGGTATGTCCCCCAAAATCCATAAGTTTGAGTGGAATGCGTTGATTATGCATCGTCACGTACTTTTCAGGCACGTGCCCTGCTACCCTGATGTACGCAACAGCTTCCAAATTATTACACCTCCCGCACACAAATATTAATAAAATTAACAAGAAGTTGTCAATCCCTTGACAATCACGATCAATACATTATGTTCTCCAGTTCTAGTTGATTTAACTGAACATGATTCGTTAGTTATTCTTGTCGTAGCGCTAAAATTTTAGCGCATATTTGAGTATGATATAATTTTCTTTTGACATGCACATTTGGATGGCAATAAAGCAGCAGTCTTATTTAGAGCTTATAGGTCTTTAATGGTGTTCATCTGAGTGCTAAGTTGCTAGCTAAGTTGACACCTGCTGTGTGGTATCCGGCCTAGAATTGACCACCACACCTCCCATGGGTGTCGTAAGAGGCGACTAACGTCTTCTGTAACTTGACCACCAATACTGCGATCCCCAAGCCGCTTGCCAAGCGTGGAGATTATTGGAGGCTTTTGTTCAGCAGTGGACTTCTTCCGGCTGATGATGATAATGAAGATGATGTTGACACAGCGGACTGATCAGTGAGTAAAGTCGCTGGTGCACAACAATTGTCCGGTAAAATATGTGCCTAACCACACACAGCTTACTATTTTGATATACGTTACAAAGTTTATGTACACACACACAATCTAGTGCTAAGGTTACGAAGTTTCGCACCAGGCTAACACAAGCTTACAGTAAGTAATTAAATGTCAAATGATTCAAGACCCGTTACACTGCTGCTATTAATTACCTATGAGAATGTCAGCGATATAAGTGAAGTTAATTAATTTTTCATTGAAAGTCCTGGAGCTGGGATAATAGGCCGGTGTAGTAGTACGCACCGATGCTATATAATCACTGTAATCGCGACCATCGCGTCAGAAACCCGTATATCTTGTGAAAATGATTGCTTGTATATTGGTGTGTTACTGTTTGGTGTAAATGTTGTTTGGGAACCACATTTAGGTAGATTCAAAGTAAAAAGATGATAGAACAAATGTCCTAGATATTGCAAAGATTAAATTTTGTATCGTACTTTATTACCCATGTTAAATTTCACGGATCATCGCGTCCCTATACTTAATACTTTCTGCATTACGTTTTTTTGCAAATTATGAAAAGGAGTGGAATCCTGTTTGTATTATTGCAAGCTAAGGTTTTTAAGATATATTTTCAAAGAGAGCATCTCTTTGTTTTAAGATAAGAACGTGAAAGTTCCAATTTCCACATCAATGGCTGCGTCTAAAACTGACGAAATCAAAGTCAGCCAAGCAAGAGCGACCCACTATGGCAGTCTTCTTGGGCCGTCGCCCGCGGCTGTCCACCGCCACGCTAACCACAGAGTGGTCGCTACCGCCTCCCGTCTGTGTGGTCCACAAGCACGGCGCCAGGCTCACGTGTGGTCCCCACCAATCAACCGTGATCTACTTTATGAAGGGGGGTTTTGACACGTACAGCTCTCGATATATTGGTGGCCTGATGTACCACGGCAGCAGCACTGTCAGAAGTAATTTTAGTAACTCTCTTCAAAATTTGCATTATCGAGTGGGCAATGCTCTTGTGAAAGCTTGCTGTCCCAGGATACATGTACAATTGTACATACAGGTCCAAGGGATCTAGAGAGTCTAAAAGAATTTTGTTTTGTCATAAGCCTACAGTTCCCCTTCAACCTCAGTCGGAAATTATATAGTTTCGGACAGCATTCTGAAGAAACGAGGACGTATCACTTGTTGGATTGATGAGTTTACAGCTTATATTGTAGAGTCAGTCACGATCTTCCCGAGTTACACAACACTTGTAGAATACGCGCGACCACACTTATTTCTTGTATTTTATATTTGTACACACATGCACATTGTGATCTTAATAATTAATCAATTACGAACGAAGCTTGCGTATTTATAGCGTTAACTACAACTAGTAACTTTTTATGTATGATGTTTTTAATTAATTTTATAACAAAAAGCTTTGTTTATAGTGCCAGGCCACTAAGCGAGAATTTCATACTATCAATAAGAATTACCTTTGCAACTTCACGAGACTTATACCAACAAGAATTTATGTCCGTTGATTTAAGCACGTCTCGTGCAATCCGTCTTAAGAAAAATCAATTTTCACCCAATATTTTTTCTCTAAACTCACGGTGTAATAACTCATTGATGAACGGTTGAGCCAATAAACAATAAACAACCATTTTCCCATACCTTACCTACCAATTTTACTTTACCATTAACATCAACCTTATTTTGATACCATTTAGAGTTATTTTTTATTAATTTGTCTGTAACATTTATGTTGTCAAGATTCATAGTGATGTTTAACCCTCAAACTCAGTTGTGCGATTTTAAAGGCCATGTTCCGTGGTCTGAAAGGCACATATTCGCATATGTTACGTGTGAATGAAGTTGGCGGGCGTGTAACTAGTTGGCGGAGTGCGTATTAGCAGCGGCCGGTCGTGGTCTTGTTGGCCGCACCTAATTGTAGGTCTCGACGCCTGTATGCCACGGGTTGTGTGTAGGGCTGGCGACTTTCACACTCACTCACACTAATATATTTTATTTGTTTATCATCTCCGTAAAATAAATGATTGGAGAGTGAAGTTACCCTATGGATGTAATCTATTATTAATTGCTTCTTTAGTTTTAAACTTGGCGAGCTTTCCCTTGTTGTACCTACTTACGAAATAATTTTGACCGTCACTTGTTGACAGCAAAAGCTTTGAGAAAGTAGTACTCTACTAGATATTTATATTCACTTTAATGATATTTATAATTTATAGCACTGCTCTATAAAATAACACCTGCCAGCGTTAAGTCTAAACAATAATAAAGCAAGATTAATAGGGCTCAAACCATAATGGTTGTATATCTTTTAGATACACAAACAAAATATTACCAATGAAACAAATCTAATAAATAACCCAACATACTAATCAACTAATAACCATAACCGGCAATTAATAGCAAGTGGCCCAAGTGGACCAGGGTTGGCGCAGTTGCGGTCGCGTCCGATAGGGCGGCGCTGTGCGCGCGGTAATTTGTCGACGCGGTGTGTGGCGGCCCTAACTCAGCGGGGCCCTCCCGGCCTCGCCACTGACGGGTTAAATTGAAAAATAAACATTCTGAGTGATGGGAAAACGAGCGGGTTGACGTGTGCGCAGGTTGTTGACTCGGCAACGTTCCGAACTATCGCGAGAGATTCGCCAGTGTGCTCGTACATTGATATTAATTGCCGTGTTATGGGGAGATGGATGCGAGGTGGGCGGCCGGCAACGGGACTGCGCCACTCGTGATCTTGTTTGAACTCAAACATCGAGGGATGGATAAGGCTGAGCGGACAATTCAATAAGACTGTACCTAAATATTTACATAAATCTCATTAAAATGGCCCGACTATTGACCCATACTAGACATAAAATCATAGCGCGTTGTAGAGTTGCGGTCATTGCGGTTACTGCCCAGTCCTTGATAGGTACTTATTTAATCTCTTTCCAAGGCTTCAATATGCGTTCAAGACAGGACACTTGAACATTGCAAAGCATAAGTTGTATTAGGTACTTACCATATCTAAATACTTTTAAAAGCCGATTCGTTAATATGTTAAATAAATGTTTTGAGGCTAACTTTAAATGTTTGCGTCCCATAAGAATTGCATTAAATATGGACAAGAACATGTGTTTCTCAGAACCAAAGCTGAAAACAAAAAATATCTCACCCAGTCATAAAATATAATATCATGCTTTAAATTAGACTTTAGACCAATAGTAATTCAATTTTTATAATGTTACTGCTATCATAAACTATTTCCATTTCACATAAAAACCAACCAAACAAACACTCCTGACCCTCCGAGCGTCTATTACAATTGCACTCACGATCGACTCTTGCGCATATCGAACAAATAAACGCATGCGTTTAACGTTGATATTAATTACACGTTGTGGCCCGCCAATGAGCCGGCCTGAGTAAACAAAAGTAAAGCCCGATAAATCAGACAAGTGAATATTACGAGGCTTGCCCGGGGCCGCGAGTAATGCATGGTTTACGAAGCACTGATATCAAATTAATGGAGCGGTTTTAGTAGTTGATTTACAGTGATTTTAAAATATTCTAAATGGTGTTTTGTTAGACTGTGGTTGATGCGTATTTTGAGAGCCATAATAATAACATCAGTCTGTGATTCCACTGCAGGGCATGTGCCTCTTCTCATACAGGTAAATAATAACAGATCTTGTTTGCTTAGATACGTGTTGGCGATTTCGTTATTTCTTCTCTGGTAAGCAGGCACATAGTTAAAACATTACATAGAGTCATTGTTATGTCTATAATAGGTCTTTAAACCGTTGAATACGGTAGGTTATTGAGCTATTATTTTAGAGAATCTGCTTCTCCTTTTTTACTGGGACCACAGAGCCATGTCAGAGGCCTACAGGCAGATTAAACTCTGATACCAGGTTGTTCATCAACCATACGATAAGAAGAAGAAGACTAGGACCACATCACTATTAGTGACAAATGATAGAGTTCAACAATGGCCATGACAAGGATCTCCAAAGTTAGGTGATGTTAACTTTATGAAGCGCACTTAAATTAAATAGGGAAGAAGTAATTATATAGCTCGTTCCTTATAACACCGACCCGATTGGCGCAGTGGCTAAGCGATTGGACTGCTGGGTTCGATTCCCGCACGGGACAAAAATTTGTGCAATCCGCAGATGTTTGTCCCGAGTCTGGGTGTTTGTGTATGTGATATTCCATGTTTGTGAAACGCACCCACGATGTTTTTTAAGTCTGAATGATAAATGATTTTTTTTTTGATAAATGATTTTATTTCTGCAAATAAGTCTTAAAAACTTTTACACGTCATTTTTTTTTAACTAGATAGATGGCGTCGGCATTTCCTAACTGACTACCTCTGAGAAGAAACACCGAAACAAACTCAGTGCATTCTATACGTATTATAGAACGTTAAGGCTAACTACGTAGTCATAATTTTGTTTGAATTAAGTATTTCTATCGCTTTTTACATGCACTTATATTAAAGTTACATATAATATGTAATCTTTTAGTGATTTAGTATGAATCAATCTTATGGCGTCCACCTATAGGTAGATAAATTTCGATTTTGCTCGTCTGAAAAAGAAATGCAAAAATTGAGATAGTTATAATCGTTATATACGTACTATCTACCCGTGTAATTAAAACATTTCAATTACATAAACTACCTGACCATCTCGTTTTTAATAATAAGACTATAAACGACTCTCTTGAAAGGTTTATTAAGCGTTCAAGTTATTGCCATAGTTGTAATGGCGGCGTTGTATGCAAACGTTTGGACGGTCACCAACTTAAATAATATCAACATTAAAATTCCCTATAAAACGCGTATTGCAAATAAACAAGTACAGTCGGCAGTAAAAACGAGATATTAGTTTGGAGCCGGGAGTTTTATCGCGCAATGGTTTTAATATATCCGCTGTACGTGTCGCCGTGCTTCGTAAGGCGAGTTTTATCGAGTGATGTCGCCGAAACTCCTCGATATCGCGGCCTCGCTAAAAGCATGCATCCATCCGGCGCGGTGGAGCGGCGCGCGGCGCTGTATGCGATTGTACTTACCACGGCTTACATGACTGGCATTTTACTTGATTTATAAATCTGGATTCTCTAGATCTCTGATATATTCAAACTATGATAGAGTATCAATCCTCCTTTTTTATGTGCAAGACTTCTGTCGAATGGTGGCGTTACTATCAGAAGAACTGGATGACAGTATAACCTGATGAAACCAATTCCTCTCACTAGTCATACCCTAATCATCAAGCATATTGGGTAAAATCTATGTAGGTATACCTATCCCACACTCCACAATTCACTCAGTATTCATCTGAAGCGCATTACTATTTCTATTACCGAAGAGCCACTCATAACTATCGATGAATATTTAAATTCCCGTTACAATTCATATCTATATTGAATAGCTCAATAAAACTAAATAAAAGTCGACACCGTCATATAAGCCTTGTCGCTGTGCTAATGCATCTGCATAATGTTATGCGTTGCGCCCGCGGCCGCGCCCGCGCCCGCGTGTCCCGGCTGCCCCGGCCCTGTTGATAACGTTGCTAATGAGCCGACTGTACCTGCCTCCACCTCCTTATGTCACCAGTCGTTTGCATCCAACGTATTTACATACAGCCGTCATACATACGCGCTAAATGGGATGGTTTTAAGTTTTAACTCGCTTAGTATTGAGTCATTTGCACTATTTGGGAAATACACATTGTTGTATCAGAATGTAATTGTTGATAGCCTATTGTAAGTGACGGCTTAGTATTTTTGCAGCTTAAATGGTTAATTAGTGTGTGGAAGAAACTTATGTATAAATTGGATGATTAAGATTAAAATCGCGTATCGTAAATTCGTAACCAACGTGCTTATAATATTGCATTTAAGTTTTGCGTAAAGTCAACATCAACATTATGCCATAGGTCAATAGTATAATTAACTAATGCATTATCCACTCCACTCAGTACATTATTGTCACAAAAATGTAGAGCCACTATTTTCTATAAACAATGATTGTACAGTATGTTCCACTTTAAGTTAACACTAGATGGGTCATCCAAATCAAGTTAATCAATGATATCACTGGTTCAAATGTCCCTAATTATAGAACGCAAGCGTACTAAGCTCGTTAGGTGGTAGAATATTTTCGTAAAACCGATTAGTCTAAGTGCCCATAAACCGATGCTTGATGTGTTTTTAACAACTCCTCGCTCCATATAACATCCTGGTACTTTACAAGCCATATAATTGAATTAAAATATAATGTATGGCATATTTGTTTTAAGTAAAGGTAAACTTTAAATAGATATTCCATAAAAGGGTTCTAAAGTCAATTTGCATGTAACGCGGGTTAAATTATCATTGAATTCATTAACTCTTTTGCCCTTACCGTGTGTGTTGTCAGAATTAATGTAGTTTTGCAACTTAGTCTAATGAAAATTATCATATATCGCCTTATTTGTGCTTTGGATGGTCGAGGCTTTTTAGATAAATACTTCTTAAAAGTTAAGTAATAGTAATAAAGTGTTTTTGTTATTTTAATACTAATCACATGTTTAAATAAAAGGAATAGTTTTTTACACATAAAAGGTGTGTTGTCTTTGAAGTGTGCCATAATAATGTCGACTGTGAGGCCATTAGATAAGCGAGGAGATAGGACCACTTTATGATACGATACGCGACATGTGCCTTCATCGTTAAGAGATGTTTATTTTGTAGCAAGTGCAGAATACTTATTTAAAAGTTTTACAATTCGTTATTTGATGTGGGAAATGATAAAATGTTTTCGACTTCACAATATTTTGAAGAAAATAGATAAAGCTATTTTTAAATGTAATTTAAGTTAAGTGTAGAATTGTTGCTTTATACCATCCAGTAGTATACCAGTTTTCGTCAGTGTGGAAAATTTTGCCTAGTATAAAAGCGGCTATAATTCTCCCCTTGATCCAACCTATTTCCATGATCATTTCAATTACATTCGATTCAGTGGTTTAATCGTGATAAGGTAACAAACGAACAGAAAAAGTGACATCCATATAAATTAGGATAAAAATAAAAACACAATATTTATATTATTTACTATATATCCCGGTTATACTCACGTGTGTATTCGGGAATGCCGCGTAACCAGCTCATGAATAAGGGCTCCGTTCGAGTTCGAAACTAGTCGGGCATTCCCGAATACACACGTGAGTATAACCGGGATATATAGTAAATAATATGGATAACACTTACGGAAGTTATTATAGTAAAACAATATTTATAACTACGTATAATCATTCTCGCGTACTTCATGACCCGCCCGTGGCAAACTAGCATGAGCACAGCACATTGTGTGTTTTGTAAGGAAGGGGATGATTGACCGCTTCCTCCTCACAAACGGTCGCCTTTTGATTTATGCTGCCATACCCTTTGTTTTATGCTCGCCTGGTGTATTCCCGTTTGTTCCGCTTTTGTTTTTCGGCATTTTAATATAAGGTAATCTAATATCAACCCCTAGCATAATGCGATATCAAATAGACTTTTATCCTTTTATAATCTAATAAAAAAACTGTTTAGTGCAACCGTTTTTGGTAATTGGATGCTTTGAGACATATTTTATTTACTGAAAAGTTGTACTTTAGACATGGCAGTTACAGGATAGGTAAGTGAAATGGTTAATTAAAATATTCTAATAAGGTGTCTATTTCATAACTTTATTGATGACTTTTCATAACCAACGAAAAGTAACAATAATTAGCCTTACCAATACCATCAGCAGGAATGTTAATAAATATTCATCATTACTTTCAATTATAATAAAAACCTCTTCATAGCAAGTATCGAGCTCAATACCGGTGTCGGTTCTTATCCAGAGGATTGACATTCCTGAACCGAGCAACGATTAAATTGACTTTTGCATGTAATTGGTTTACGTGGAATAAAAACATTTTAAATTTCAATAATAAATCATTATCAAAATCAAAACAAACTATAATTATCAATAAATTTAGTTTTTAGACTTACATAATAAACAAAAAACGGAAATCCGATGATTAAACTCTTAATTGTTGCGTTTATCTAGTCAATTAATATGATTTGATGATGAAATAATAATACATCTTTCAACAAGAAACATAATCATAGTGATTAATTAATTATAGACAGTGATTAGTAATTTTTATAGCGACTCTATTAAGGTCAAGTTATTAATGTAAAGCAGAAATAAGTTAATTCAATTAAATATTGAGTTATTGAATGTTAAACAATTATTTGAAATCCGATAAATTACTTATGTTAGAAGAATAGGAATATAATTAATACGACAGATTAGCATTAGCGTCGATATTAATGTTAAATAAGTTTAATCGCTCATTGTTTCACAGCTAGACATAATTATCAATCAAGTCTTTTTCATCTATTATTTTTTGCTGACCCCATTCAATCATAATTTTCTTAATTCTCGTCACTAAACATCTTATAGCACTGTTCATAACTCAGTCGATCGACTATCTCAAAAAGTCACACCTGACAAATTCTCAAAACTCGAAATATAAAAACATAACTCTTCCTTGGCAGTCGAGTAAAAACTAAACAAAGTCTCGTACATTCCCAGAGCGCTAGGCCTTAACAGGAAGTGGTGTAAGTTAAAACAAATGAACGCCGACGTCCTCATAATTATAGTTTTTGCGTGAAGCGTCGTGTGCGAGCGCCCGCGCTGGTCAATGAACACATGCACTCGAGTGGGGAGATCTTTGATTTATCACACGAGCGCCCAACTGAACATCTGATTCGTTTCATTAAAGATCCAGGTGAAATTGTCTAATGGACTTTAGAATGCATAAAGAAATGTATAGAGAAAGAGAACAATGGTCGTTTCTCCTTTTAGTAATATTAAAGATGGTTCAGTGCTTTTTACATACAATCATCTTCTCAGTATCAATTCTTATGTAAACAGGCATAATATTCAATAACAACAACGTTTATATGAATTTCTCGGTTGAATTCATGTCTGCACACTAACAATTGATAGGTACACCAGAACAACGTGATTTGCTGATTTCTATTGATCGCGTGCAGCCCACGGCCGCTATCACAACATTACCTATTCACAATGTGGAATACAAATGCACATCCATCGATACCCTGATATACTGGTGTAGGCCGCGCGCCGCGTCGGCTGACGTGGTGACGTCCGTTGATTTACTTCGGGATGCCAGCGAATCAAATCGCGTCGGAATGTCACGAACGAATCCGAAACGTGTTCGTTATGTCGTGTTGCCCTATTACATGTATTCGCTGTTTCTATTACATGTGTGAAAGCATTGTTCGATAAAACCTGTTACGGCTGTGGGAACTCGATTAGTGAAACAGGCGACTATGTTGCTGATTGAATGCGAATCAAGATTCGATTCTCAACGTAAAACTGTCTAATGAATGCTTCACAAAAAGTTAATCGCTTAACTTATAATGGATGCGATAGGGTACTTATTTGGTAATTATGTAGTTTATTTAGCTTGTTTATTATCGGCTGGCCACGTGAACGCGGCGTAGGCCGGCGACATGCTGCGCCGAGAGCCCCGCGCTCGGTCAGAGGTATTTGATACGAATGGGAACGCATCTCGATAGGTCTGCATTCAACATTGGCTAACATTCAATTAGTGCCACCGTAGTGTAAGCGCGCTATTTTAAGTACCTAGTTGGTTCAGTAAGTCTGTCTGAAGTCCCACAGTGCCGTCGTTTATGACAGAATTTGAGTTAGAGCTTCGTGCCATTTTAATATTCATTTAGTTTCGACTATATTATAGACTAGTATCTACTACAATAACATACCTATTTATTATTTAGTTACACATGGAGTACCTAATCTAAATACGTTATATCTTAGTATTGCGGGTTCGTAGCAACATCCTTGTCGGTTACTTTCTTGTCGATCAAAACACACGTGACATTTGACTGGTATTCTAAAACGTTACGTAAACAGTGTCCCCCAGTCAGTGTTATAATTAATTTAAGTTTTTCGGCTCGCCGGTCCTGTCCCGGAGAGATGGTTCGTGTGATATCGGTGGTTTTCGCGGAATCCGCTCGTGAGGCGACGATTAATGCCTTATAAAGCGCTCGCCGGCTGTTGCCCTCGCAAATCGTGGGTATTGTTTTTAAATTCAACCTCTTTACCGTCCGGCTATTTTTTATAAAAGCACTTCTTAGTAGCGCTGCGCTCCTAATTGGCGGCCGGGACGAGCTGTGAATTTCTGAATGCTTGCGACTTGTGACTCCTACCTAAAGAAATTTAACAACTTTATTATGACGCTGAATACTCAAGTGTATGTGTGTTAATTGTGTTATTTTGTCTTGTTATCAGTTAATTGGTATAATGAGCGGCATTAAGCCAACGGTCATGTCGTCAGACTGACCGCCGATTGCACGTTAAAACGCGGTTAAATGCGGTGTAATTAAATTGCATTATAAGTACCTATTTTTAAAGTTCGAAATAAAATGGTATACAAGCAAAAAAATAGAATAGTTGGTCATAATTAAAAAAAAAAAACAATTTTTAAGTAGATACGTCATCATCATCAGCCCTCTGCCCACTCCTCGTGGACATATGCCTATCCCATGACACGCCACTGAGCTCGATCTTCGGCCTTCCGCTAGTAGGTACCTACGTTTGTAGATTTGATAGGTAAGGTTATTTTTCTATTTTCAAATAGCTCCCTTCCCAATGTTCTTTCCTCAAAGAATTAATAGCAAATTATGGAAATCTCTTCCCAAAAATAAGTCTATCAATGTTTTGTCTCACTGGTAACCTTACGATGTTCCTTAGTTCATACTTAAACTGTAACATACGTACTTCTGTCTAACACTGGGAGCGAGGCGATCGGTCACTCATGTAACCTGTTTGATATAAACCTTATTGAATATTAATGCTCACCTCTGAACTCGCTCGCGATACTCATACATCCATGAGTTATGTACCGAACTACTTACCTTTTATTTTAGGATTACGGAGCATAATATATCAAATTAATGGTGCTGTGTATGAACAGAATGCCGAAAAAGCGACTGTTATTTATTGATCCTAGATATAAATGTTGGTAGGTAGGTAGTAGTAGTAGTAGGTAGGTACCTACTAGTACCTACTTAGGTTAAATTGATTGATTACCACATATTTCTGTTGCTTATTTGACCTAATCTAAATCTATCAACTTTGCTGCCAATAAATATGTTAAGTATATTTTTAAGTCATTCCTGTTTTCCAGAGATGACTGAGACATTTCCATTTTGCGAACACCCTAATGTGCTTCTTTCGCCTTATTTACTCGCATTGCATCCTTCAAATATGCTCATCTTTTAGGGTACTCCGAACCTGGCCTTTCTTCAACACGTCTCCGACCTAGTCAGTAGATGTCAGCCAAACTCAGAATTCTTCTTCTGCAAATCCACCTACAAAAAGGAACAGTGGAAAACTGTTCCTATATTATTAAAGTTATGAGAAGAACATAGTAGGTTTGCCTAATTATACATCCAGAACCTTCTTCTTTATAAGCAGTTGAATAGGTTCGTATTTGAGACTCGATAAACTAATATTTAAATGCGGCGTGTTCGGCGCAGGCGGGCGGCGCGTGTCGTCGGCGACGTGCTCACCGCGGGCGCTTGTAATTGCCGCCCAGTGTTTGTTTTGTTCACCTCCTTAACTCTTCAAGAATCACCTTTCCTTCCCACTCTTACCCACAACCCAATACACCCGTCCCGCTCCCACACGCTGCAGTTCGGCTACTTAAAGTTTATTTATCACAGTTAACTCTCGATCCTTCCCATTGAATTAAACGCTTTTAATAACAAGAAAGTTATACAATTCAGAGTTTTATGGCATCAGGATTAAGAATGGCTTTCACTTGAATAAGTATTGGTTGTATGTTCAATCGGAATGCGTTAAACTGTTCAGAGCACATCGAAATCATCAGATTAATAGTTGCTATTCAGTTTATATATCGTGTAAGCGATTATTGATTGTAATTATCATGGCGCCCTAAGTTAAATACTGGGCGATCACGCGATCTCATACAAACTATGGATTTATAGCCGCTTTTTATAGCGCGCTGTGAATCACTTGCGTTTGCTTATTGAATTCTCGTTGAAATATGTATTTGACTTCGCAAACCAACAATTACTCACGGCTATTTATGAAGGAAACTTTTAAATTGTATAAGTTATCATTATAATTAGCTCATATATGTCCAATTCTCGCCATACGGTAAAAAAGGCTACCTTATTGAATCCAATATACTATTTAATAAGTAAATCGCATTTTAAAGTAATGTTGCGTATTATAAGTACACCTTGTACGATAATGCAATACTCAGAAGATTTAATGCACGAGCTTAAATTTATAAACCGTTAACCCATTTTATTTGCTGCATTAAAGTTTGACAAAAATGTCACAATGAACCATAAAGAAAATCAGTTGTTTCTACAGCACCATGTTCGGCGTAGAGAGGGGCACGTGGTCCCAGACTTAAAGAGGTAACCATACTGGATGGGACTTTTAGATTAAATGGCTTCAAAATTATGATTTATAAACTTGTGAGTGGCATGCAATGGAGTCAATTGCATAGGTAGGTATCCATCGTGTGAATAGTACACCAGCATTGACATATGTAGCCCGTTTCAAAAGCTATTGCAAAATTGGCCTGTAACAAATTAACTTAACCACTTTGTAAACAGTAAATTACTAAAGTTGCCTGTTTTAGTGGTGAGAGCAACCTAAAGTTACGTAGAACAATGTACTATTTAGGTTCATAATAATAGGCAGTACGCGAAGAGCTACAAATTAAAAAATATATAGGTATCTGATATTCTATAAAAACAAATATCTAAATGTTTGAGTCTCCATCATAACCAAACAAATAAATAAAATTTAACTATCTACGCTCAAGTTACGATCATCCAGTAGCTCAACATCTTCGCGATTTCAGGCAGTAAATCTGCAGTGTGTCGGCTGGCGGCGCGGGCGCACAAAAAGGGTCCGAGTCGCAGGTGACGCGCGCCCTGAGACGTCGCTCCGCACTCAGCCTTATATGGAAGGCCCCAAATGAGGCCCTACGCAGGCAGACTCACAAACACTAGGGTCTGGTCAGACCTTAACTAAGTGTTAGTGGGACTGTTTATAGCTATTATTAAACTATTATTGATCTTGTGGCTGAAAAAAAGAATGTGGCAAATATGCTCCTAATGTGTGACGTCCGTTAGTTCTTATTCCTTAGTAGCAAGCAATAAAGACTGGAAATTGGAATCCCTTTTCGTGCTATGAGTTAAGTCAGAATTGCTAGATTATAAGAAAATAATACTTTTGGTGCACTGACAATAGTAACAGCAGGATGGATGAAAGAGTAAGAAGTGATTTAAGAAGATGTATAGATGGAGTGGGCTCACTAGCAGTACTCGTACTAACTTGAAACGACTGGAAACGTGGTACAATACCATAATACTTTACCTGACTTTACGCTAAATAAAACATAACCTTTTTAATAACATTACGCCACAATTAAAGAAACACGGTATGATTAGCTGGTACACATTGGATGTACCTATAACACACAATGGTCGCAGTGACAAGTGACCTATGATTTATGTGCCATTGTGTTTCACTTGTAATTGTCACCCAACCTTCGAACACAGAATATCCACTTCGTTCAATTATATGGTGAGCTCAAAGAACTCCTAAGCGTACCTAGTTGACAGCTTATCAGTTCTAAAAAACAAATAGGTGCATTTTTTTTCGCAGTGTTCTTATTAATTTTGTTATTATACTTGTATATATGTTAGTTTATATATATATATTATAGCTACATATTTTTAATATATATATCAAAGTTATTTTTTGTATTGTGTTTAATTGTATAAATGTATATGATGTACACCACCATCTGCCCGATATTTATTCCTGTCTAGTTTTCCATTAATGGTTGTCTGGAAGAAATTGCTTTTAGCAATAAGACCGCCACTTGCACTGTTATCTAGTTTTAAGGTTATACTGTATTATTCGTTTCTTGGTGTGCAATAAAGTATATTCTATCTATCTATCTAATTCGGTTATATAGTTGTTATAATTTTGGCGCTAAACGGATTAGGTTGAGTATGAGAAGTAAAGAGAGATTAATTCTTAATGAATCGATACAACCCAATGTTAAAAATGAAAAATAACGTTCCGATAAATAACAGCTTAACAGCTGTAATGATGTGATGATGATAATATTATTATAATCATGTTGACATCCTAGCTGATTTCGGCTACGGAGAGAGACTGTTTCAATTCCGGCATCAGGCGCTTGTGTGATGTGTTTTGATAGTGAATGTAGATTATAATACTTGATACAGGTGTATTGAATGAAGTGTCTGGGTGTGCGTACCTTCTGTAGTTTGCCACACAGTGTCGTTGCTGTTGTTTTTGTCGGCTGCCGTGACCGTCTGTCCGATGGTGACCACAACGCGAACAGCGTGATGCTTGCCACTTATAAATGCCAGGTTTTTATCACTATATGTAGGAATCTGATTAGCTTGGACCGACTATAAATTTGAACCTTTTAGATGTTTTTGGTTGTTTTCTATTTAGGGATTATTGAGAGAATACCCACATACATACCGTTGCCTGATTCTCAGAGGTTTGCTTTCATTCGTTTCCACTAACTTCTATATTTTTCATCCACGCTCGAGACTCAAAAATTAATTTCTGTTCATCTCCTATTTATCATCGATAGTAGCTTGCTACATTAATATACCTTAATTAAATTTTTGTCACAGCTAGGGTTTCTCCTCATGGATGCATTTTTATGTAATGCAAGATCATCAAATCACAGCACATAAGAGATAATGAGATTTCTTTATTATTCTAAGACTTCTCAGAGCGCTTCAAGGATTTAACTACATATTCCAAAGAAAAATAAGAACTATTGATCCAAACACCAACACGGCCATTGCAAAACATGGCAAAACACGCCGCACCACCACAAGAAACTGACGCGATGTAGAAATTCGCTGCATCTTCAGCAAAAACGGAGGCTCCGTGTCGCAAGCTGCAAGTCCAATCACCACGACATATGTCCGTCATGTATTATGTATTGCTGCTACAATCGGATTTTTATTCCCCGACAGTTTTTTCTTGTCCTGTATGCACCTATTTGTAGCGCGCATCTTAATCTTGAGAAACGCGTGATGAGTGGTTGTACAACGCTTGTTCTTACGTTTTATGATGTGTGGTACGAGGGTGCGTGTTGGTGAAGTGTGAGATACAAGATAAGCTATTAGAAAAAGGATTTATAATGTCAGTGTAGGAAACGCCCCGGACTATTGTTAAGATTGGCGACGGATGTTTGAATAGATCAAAGGTATTTTAGGGTATACACCTATCATGTTTATCATCAGCTGGAAGACGTCCACTGTTGAACAAAGGCCTCCCCTTAGAAAGCCACAATGATCGACAACTTGCCCTTCGCATCCACCGCTTGCCCGCAACTCTGACGGTATCGTCGGTCCACCTGGTGGGAGGCCTGCAAACGCTGCGTCTATACCTATAAGGGTCAGTTCAAATGGTGTATTGGCGACAACATAGTGTCATATCTTAAACAGCCCAATTATTAAGACATATATTAACACGCATGTAATACCTAAAAAGGTAGACAAAGGTTTAGTCCTAGAGACAATACACGAACATTTAGCCGACAATCAAAAATCCCATGTGATGGTGGCGAATGTGGTGAACCTATTCATAGGGCGAATAATCCTTTGACTGACTGCCTCGTTGGTCTAGTGGTCGCTAAGCGCGACTGCTGAGCATGAGGCACTGGGTTTGAATCCCGGGTGAGGCAAAATGTTACTGGGCTTTTCCGTTAAGTGATTCTCAGTAACAGCATGAAGTTTGGACTTGTGCCCGGTTGATGGCAATAGGGTCGCCACCTATATTGGGACCTATAAACATTGCTAGCGAAATGTGGGTGTATTACACACCTCTGCCTATACCTTCGGGTAATACAGGCGTGATGTTATGTTATAATAATAATAATAATAATACGTTTATTTCGGATAAAACAATCCATATAGTGTTAGTAACATAGAATAACTTACAAACTAGTGTTAGTACCTATTAATCTACTCACAAAACGTTTTATAATCGGAGAGTTAAAGCTCTCCGCCACTGTTCTCAGCATGCTGTTGGGACTGTCTCTCACCCGCCTCAGCAGAGACGCTGTTTTCTTGCGCAGGATTGCGAAAAAGTCATTCGTGCGGCCTTGTGCGAACATCTCCGATGCGCGAGGCAGTCCCAACAACATTCTGTAGGCATTATTATATTGTATCCGCAGGGCATCTAACGATCTTTTGGTGTACCTGGTCCATAGATTGCTCGTGTACATACTCTGGCAATAAGCCTTAAAAAGTGTAATTTTTACCTGTTCTGTACAGCGAGCGAATCTACGAACCAACATGTTACTCCGGACCGCTAGCGCCCTGCGTTCTCTCTCAATATCTACATCGTCCTTGAGGTTATGTCATAATCGATTATATTATCGTTCGGTAAATTAATCAAATCTTTGTTTCATGACTTGTTATGATTTAAACACAATTCAACACGAACGTTTTAATCAGTTGCTTTTACATCAAATCACTGCCGGCTCCCAACAACCCGTGTAATATCGAGTCATGTCGGATTACAATTAGCATCATCAGCAGAGCATACAGGATCATGGCTTGGATCTCGGTGTTATCTCAGTACAAGTGTTTACGGAGTGTTTATCAGTAACACGGCTGTCGGTGCGCCTGCGGTAACGGCTCGTCTAACGCACGCGCACCGTTCGATGTTCAAGATAACAGATTTGATGCTCTTTCCCTGGTAGTTGAAGTTAATTGTCTAATGTGTTATGGTATGTTGTGGTTAATTTAAATAGCTACTTTTAAGGTTCTAAAGGAATTTACACGCATTCAACATCGAAGTGCTTTCGATAAAAATAAACAAATTTCGAATCGAAAATCGTTGGTTTTTATCGAAAGCACATCGATGTAGCCCCACTCTCGAACGTCTTAAATTACGAGAATTTGCCTACTGAACGTTAACCTACCTTGAGTCGGGTATGTCTACATACAACTACCAAAAAGATGGTGTGAATGTATCAATGCATTGTATTTCATATATTGCAGTTGTAGAGTCCAATAGAATTATTATCTCCAAATTCTTTATATGGCTGACTTCTATAAGTTCCGCTTGTTAATTTGTCCACAAGCTACCTGGAAGCCGTGTGAGGCTTCGAAATCATTAAAACAACGCGAAGTAATATAGTTAATAATGTTACACATCTTTCGGAAACATAAATCACTCTAATCTAGTAACTCGTCTAGAACAACACCAATAATTTACGTTACAATTTTAATGATAATTAAAACTACAATAAAGAAGCGCAGTGGCTTCATTTCGTCGTATAAGCCCGAGAATCTTCACCATCTCGGAATTTTCGAATAGCCAATGAAATTTTACTACCGCGCCCGGCCACATAACTTAGGAACTAAAAAAGGGCCGTCCCTCGGATATTTTGAAAAATAAAAAGCTGGAATATTCTCGGACGGTTATCTGGCGGGCGCATCGAAGGGTTTCCCGGCGAAGACGCCCGACGGAATTAAAACATTGCATTTTTACCATAGAAACGTACGGGATATAGATGGTATCTCGAGCGCGCCGCGGCCTTACGATTTATTTTACGAGTTGTGACCGTGGCCAGCCGCATCGGAACCCTCCATAAGTACTATTTACTACTCCTGGCTCCGACCCGCGTTCACTCAACGGAAAAACGAACCCCTTTCCATGGTCCGCAGCTATTATATGGAAAATTTAGGTTGGTGTTTATGTATCTGCATTTTTTACACAGATTGTAGAAAAGGTTCTTCCTTTTCTACAATCTGTGTAAAAAATGCAAAGTGCTTTGAGCTCATATAGAATTCCGAAAATGCGAAAGAAATTTACAGCTATTTCTTATTTGACGCTTATTATTAAACTGATCACTTAGTATCCGGAAAAGTGTAGTCTTATTAAAAAAGATAAAAACGTCACCTTTAATTTTATTTACTGAACTTTCGTTGGATTCTTGAAGTTCATACTAATTATTATTCCGTTTAAGCATAAAACGCGATCCTAAGGGCAGAAAGTTAAGATCCTGTGCCAATTAGCTTGTCAATTTCCTTGCAACGATATCATTATCTTGTTCTTATAGCTGTCTCAATACTTACCTCTCCAGCTAGCGTATCATCACGCTTGTCCGAAACGGTACAAAAACGAGGTGCGGGACGTAATTGCTTCATTGTCGCGTTCCCAGACGGAACCCGCGTCCGGCTCGTTAAAATACCGTCCACCAACAAACGACCATCTTATGAATTTGATTTCTTTTTAACACCGAAATAGGAATGATGGTGGATACCAAGATAAACTGCGTGAAAAATTAGGACTTTATGAAGACGTTTTTAAACCAAAATGTGGTTGGAAATGTTTATTTGGGCCTACATCTGCTGAACATATAACAATATTTGTTGAGAATTTGTGTCAATTAAGTTAAATTGCAGTCTACACAGGGTGTATGATGATAAAATCCGTAAAAATAGTTTTATTTCAATGACTAATATTCGCGTAAGTGATAGAAATCATTAGGGTGTATAATGTTTACTTACTATACCGACGACATTTGTAGCAACCGGTTTTTAATCATGCAGTAATTTATTTAACTTAATTACAACTTGTTTGGTAATGAATTTTCAAAACTTGTTCAAAGTATTCAGAACATATCTGATAGACAGACTTGTAAAAGTATCTATGTACTTTTCAGTTAATATACTAACATCTTTTATTTTCGTGTGATTATAAAGAGCTTTTAGTTTACGTTGACATTTTCGTTAATCGATTATTATCTTATTTTAATCAACCCAATTCTCGTGTGTGTGTCTGTTGCGCAGTGCCATTTTAATATTTCTATTCTGTTGATACTCTGACTAGCAAATTACAGAACTTATTAATAAGTCACTGTAATCTGAAGCATTCTTCAAATAAACAAGTGAGCGTCATTAAGCTGTCTATGCAAAATCGTGTATTTTTTATAGATTTCAATCGTATCGATATATATTTTATTCGGGCGTGTATCGATTTATTTATCGTAATAATAAATCACTCGCATTGATCATTACCGATAATAATTTATAGTAGGCAGGGGCAGTGAGCGGCGCGCGCTGCATATCGATAAATCATGATCGGGACCTGCGCGTGACCACATCGTCAACAATCATAGTTGTCTAATGCCCTGCGTTTGTTTTAGGTATGTCCAGCATCACCTATCATCATTTTTCTTTCCCCGAGAACCATGCTACTATCATTAGTTATCGATACTTCTGTCGATTGTTTAAGTCCGACGATGGATAACGATGAACTGTCTATTGTAGATTTGTTGATTGAATTTCGGCATTGTTAGCGAAATACAAGCTTTCTATTGTTTGTTTGTACGTTATAAATGTATTTTATATTTCTGTCTATTGAGATTTCGTAATGAAAAGAAAGGTAAGGTAAAGGTAAGGTAGTTGATAGTAATTGTTTAAATTAGACGTTTAACACCTCAGTCTGCCCGTGACCATGAATGCTGTAAAGGATTCGAAACGTCGGGACCATAAAAACAAAATTAAAACCGCGATAAAATCCGTAAAAATAGTTTTATTTCAATGAAAAGAAAGTTTAACTGAGGATAATATATGCTACTTTTTATTCAGAAAAATCCATGGGAAATTATTTCACTCGGATCGAAATCACGCGCGGAAACTTTTATTGTTGTATTATTTTAACAGTTATTATATTATTGTAGCCAGTGTGAGGTGGTTTATATATAATCCTGTGAGCCCGTTGATCAATATCCCATTGTATCTACTTATATATATCGTATATTCTTAAACATAAGGTGCATGTATCGGCGGCTTGGCAAAAGCCGCGCAGCCCGCGGCGCACTAACGATGCTCGCAATTGATTGATAAATCAACGCGGCGAACTTGCGCGCGCGCACCAGCCCTTTGTAGCAAGCCGCATCTGAGCCAGTGTTTGTTTAAGTAATTTAGGGTAATGTCTTAGTATACTTTTTGGTTAAGAGCTAAGTGGAAACGATGCTTATGTTATCTAAGTTAAATAAGTGTAAGCGGATAACTAATGAGTTACTTGTCACCACATTTAAAAACCAAGTTGGTTTTTAATTGTAATTTCAACAAAGTATTTGTCCCTATTTAGTCTAAATCGTACACCTACTTAAACGTTACTTTATCAAGCATTTTACAACAGTAATACTCGAAAATCCTGACGACAATTTTGCTGTATACTACAGTACATAATGTCACATACGAGAAAAATTTGGACAAATCTCAGCCATAATCTGTGGATCCCACAAATATTAACCGATTTCTGGATCGAGCCCGCAGGCCCTGGAGCAGGAGTCTGAATAGATTCGAAGTTTTTTAGCGATATGCAAGTTAAAAACAAAAGAATACATATTAAATATTTGTCATAAGTTATTTACCGTAACAACGTATCTTGTCTCACAAATCATCACGCTGCGTGGCAGGGGCGCCGGCAGGGACCAGGGATCCTCGTGTAATCACTTTAGCCGTGCACTCCAGAGGTGTAATCTCGTTACGACCCCCGCCTCATTAGCCCCCCAACTAATCTAATTCGGATTTCATTACTGCTGCACCCCGCGTGTTTGTATATTGCAATTGTCTTGATATGTTTTAGACAATTCTGATGTTAAGCATTTGAAGTTCATTGTCTTTATCTAGCGATAATTTAATTAAATGTGGTACATAAAATGTTTCAATTAGCTAAAGGTACATACGTAATCTAAAATTACAAGTTAAAACATGTTGTAGTGGCCTACTGGTTGACATACCGGATTTGTATGCACAAGGTTGCAGGTACAAACCCAGGCAAGTATCATAAATACTTTCTTGGATATTCTAAGACACCACTGACTAACGGTGACGGAAAACATCGTGAAGAAACCTGGATTTAATTTTCGGAAATCGCAAAGTGAGCTAGCGAGTTGATCAATGCTCAATCCTTTTGTACACGAGAAGAGGCCTTTGCCCTGCAGTGGGACAGTTGTAGGCTGTTATTATTATAATATAAAAAACATATAAACATAACTCGTCTTTCGGTGTCGTAAACAATTGAACTCTACTAAAACGTATATACATATCTTAGGAAACTGAAATTCATATAAAAATCTTTATATTCTTCATATCATCTTTGAACCTAAATCCAAGAGTTCACGCATCATCCCCTCGCTCACCCCTCATGTTTCCAGCATCCAGTATAAAATACGATGGGGTGGCACAAATTAGATTGCTCTCGGAAGTTTCCGCCTGACCGTCCCGCACTGACATTAGTTTTCATTTAAACTTATTGCATTATAGTTATCAAATTAAGTCGCTAACTGCATTCTTGGAAACATTGTTGTTGTTCTGTGCAGTTCTCATTTCCCTTGTTTGACTTCACTTGAGAAAAATGGTTTCTTTTGACTTATTTGGCTTAGCATTTCTCATTGAATGGTTTCCCTAATCGGTGGCAGTTCTAATAGAAATTATAATTCCTACAGTTTGGGGACTGAGAACTATACCTATTTCGAAATAAAAAGAGTTTATACTTCAACGATTTGGAGCAGTATACTAAGCTTTACGTACTATTATTGAAATAAAAATTAAGCCAAACAGCAATACAAACATTCCAAAACTGACATGGAGATTACTGTACAAAATCCCTATAAATTGGCATCATTAGATTACTAATTATGAGGCAGCAAATGACTAGCTTCCATTGTGTGATGTCGCCGAACCATCATATTGGCGCTGCTGGGCCACGTGTCGCCACGCGCCGCCATCCGACACGCCCGCAAACTCTTGCACTTGGCTGCTCTCCTGGTGCGTGAAATGGGATTTCAATGCCTTTCCGATTAATATAATGCATAGTTTTCCGGTCGGTCGGTTTGTCGCTATGAATTTATAGACGAGGGCAAAAATAACTGATGATGGAAAAATTTGCTTATGCAAGACTTTCAACTTTACTAGAATATGTATTATTAATTTAATTTTGATACTTTGTGTTCGTGAATTCTAAATATAGGTAAGCTTGAATTCAAATATCGCTGTCTGTTAGAACATTATCATGAACTTATTTCTCAAAAAGGAAGTAACATTTGACAAATGTGTGACATGTCTTGTAGCCGGTAATCTTTCTGCTTAACCTGGCACATCGAGGCCACAAATTGTCATGTCGCCAGGATTCCACTGAGCGGGCTTTAATCCCAAGGATTACTCAGCCACGCAATGATTTAATAACCACAGCTGTCAACGCCGTAAACGCAACGGAAAAAAAAATTAAAGACTGCAGCTGTCCTGGCTTTCTTACTAAAAATCATTCAAAAGGATAACCTATTTTCGTCTCATTAACATTGCATTAGTTTGCCATCTTCAATGCCATTTTTAATCTATGGAAAAGAAGGTAGGTAGATAAAATTTAATTTATTTTCAATGAAACGCCATTCATCTCAATTATATTTGTCATTATTTGATTAATGGTGTTTGATTAAGTTTCTTGACTTGTAATTAATTTATAGCAATTAATTATATAATCTTAGTAGTAACTTTACTATTCCTACATTTAATTCACTCTGTAATTACAGTACCCACTGGCCGGTTCTCAGTTTTAAATGATGGATAAAGGTTTATTTCCTATAAGAAATTGTTGCTGTGATGCAAGCAGTGCAGTGCTTCGTATCGATTTAATTGTTCAATACTTTATATAAGAAAGCGCATAGTTTTAATTAATGAGATTTGCTATTGATTATTTAGATTCCCTACTACTAGCTGTTGGTTCTTTCTAGACATCATTTTTATAGATTTTAATAATTAAAGATTGGCGTAAGGCCTGTTAACAGTATTAAAGGGATACTTCAGTTAGAGTCCTGACCCTAGTAAATATTAATTAAGACACAAAATTGAAATACTTCGACATGTAATAAACGTAATCATGTCCAATCTTTAACGATGCATTTTGTATACCAAATAGAAAACTGTGGCTATATGTAATTAACTAATTGTCATGCATGGATTAGAGCGAGTGAAAGGGACGCACTCTCATTACTGAGCTACGTACGCATGTGGGCGGGGCTTGCGACGCCCTACGGCGGCTAGTGATGTCACATAAAATTTGTCGATGCATTTTACCGCCATAGTACGTCCACAGTTTTATCGACTAGTAACCAGATTAATGATAAAGGGCTGGAGTCGTTGAACGTTAAAATCACAACGGGGCGCTTCTCTATAGCAGAAATTACCTGCCGCGAGTTTCTTTAATAGTACAAGGTTTTAATTAGAACCAAGACTTGATATTAATTATTTGAGACTCACAATTTATATGCGGATATCGCATAACCAGATCTTACCTAAGGAATAAGGGGAATGTGGGAAAATGGAGGCCGGTAATTAATTATAAATAATATATTTAAAACTGGAACACCCCTATTTATTAAATTGGAATATGTCATTATATATTTATGTGGATAATTAACTCAACTCCCTTAATATAAATTAACAAAATACATGGTATCCATAGGGAATTCTTGTTTTGTCGCATTGACACTAGTTACAATGTGGATACTAAAGGGAAAATTTGTCCATTCAACATGTTGGTAACAAACGCCACGGTACGGCGAAGGTCGCAGGTTCAAGTCCTGCTCGTGTCCATCATTTTTCAAGTTTCCTTTATCATTTTAGATGTTGGTAACAAGTTTGACTGCCCAGGGTGCTGCCCAGGGTGCCACAAATGTATGTAGTACCTACATAGTTGTCGTTTCTAAGGAAGGCTTTTAGTATTCATATAGGATAATTATGTTCCCCTTGTATCATACGGTACAGAAATTATTCTAAGCGGCGGACAATAGCTTATTTTATTTACATAATCAGGTATATATATTAAAGCGTCTGAGGCCCTTAATATATATATCAACATTGTATTTAGGTACAGAAAATATCTTCAACACTAGACGTACTTAGGGTTGCCAAGACTAAAGAACAAGTGTAAAAAAATGCACATTTTGTTTCGTTTTAAGTTTTCATTTAAGATGTTTGCACGTAAAACATATCCACGGTACGAGAGAAATTACTGAACTTGTCCACATTAAATAATATAGGCTGTAACACAAACGAAAACCATACTTTATTTGCCCTAAAATTGTCCTGTAATTTTAGATATCATGATCTCATCTTGTACACAAAAATTGTAATTTAGATTTATTAGGATACTATAGGTACATTTGCTCTATTATTACGAAATAACTCCACGAACTTATTAAATTAATCTAATAAACATTCAGTGTCAAAAAGTAGAGTGAGCCGCCCACGGCGGGGCCCGTGTCGCGGCAGCCACCGGTGGAGTCACCAGTCACCAGAGACCAGGCACCTCGCTCCGCAAGCATGTAGATCTAATAAGGGCCCCGTATACGTGCGATTGATTGATCAATCGGATGAAAACCGTGACGATCCATCGTAAGGAGCCATATACTAGCGATCTATCCTTACGATACCTAATCAAGATTGCATAGGTTTTTTTGCGATCTCCGATATTGTCCGATACAAGCGATCCATCGTTCCGATCAGTCTGAAACGACAGATACCACCGTATGTGTGGCCTTTTACACCGGCGAGTAACTCGATACGTCGCGGCAATGTCCACCAAAACGCATAAAATGAAACGCTACGCACACGTGATACTTTGACAATAATGTGAAGTGCGCCTGCGCAGTTTGAAGTTGTTTGTGACACTATTGTAGGGACTTGTGTCAAATAACAATGTTTGTCGTGGGGTTAATTCCAATAGCAGTAAAAATAAGATTGAGTATAACTAGAAGTATTGTTTGACCTAGGTATATGTATGTAAGTAGGTACCTGCAAGACAAAAGATAAAGATCTTACTTACAAAAAGATCCGTCCAGATGTATTTAAAAACTTTATTATAATAAAGTGTTGTTTATCAAACATTTTTTTTCATTAACTTGCAAAAACTGCAATTTACTTAATATTGGCTACCATTGCCTGCCAGACAAGTTTTAATGGTTCGACGGTTCCATAAAGTAGAGATTAAGAATTTCTTTGGTTTTAGGCCAAAAAGGCTAAATGTAAATGATTGGTGGTGGGTTGGCGCCGCGCGCATTACGTCGGGTCTGGTGCGCGCGTGCGCTTCGCCGCGTTGCACTAATCCGCTGCGCAGACGCATTGCCCATGCGTTTGTTTTTAAGGCACAAAAGGCTAGCAGCAGATTAAAAGCGATCCGTAAATTGCACTGGTGATAAGAAACGCCAAATAAGTTTTAAATTTTATCACATTTATTTAGCTTGCTGAACTTAAATATTTTTAAACATCGAGGCAATGTATACAATATTAACTGAGGTAATTTTCGAAGCCTCCTTTACTTTTATTCGTCTTTTATAAAAGACTCTAACTAAAATACCTACCAAAGAAGTTAAATCACACGTAAGTTAGCCTCCGCTTTAGATTTGAAAATAGCTCGTCTTCTACTACATTGTTGACTTTTATTCGACCCTATGAGAAAACCTTGTTACATATTATTTACTATATATCCCGGTTATACTCACGTGTGTATTCGGGAATGCCCGACTAGTTTCGCAGTTCGGCTCACGACTCCGCCGCGTAACCAGCTCATGAATAAGGGCTCCGTTCGAGTTCGAAACTAGTCGGGCATTCCCGAATACACACGTGAGTATAACCGGGATATATAGTAAATAATATGGATAACACTCACGGAAGTTATTATAGTAAAACCTAGTTACACTCGATATCCCGCTATTCGTTTATAACTTGTCAATAGTTTAGCCGTCGGATATCTTGATCACCGTCTGCTTTGTCAAAACCGACCTTTGTCACCGTCACTTATCGACTCTATCGAGAGTCACGCGTCAATGAACAACACTATTAAGTATTATGCTAAAGTGCACATTTTGTTTCGAACGAGTGAATTTCATCATTTGATACATATGCGTTCCTGGTATCTGGTTACATTTGGAATGCTTTCTATGATATGTGTGGTCTCCGGGTAATATGGACCACCGTGTACGTTGGTAGTTGATTTGGTAAAAATGAGCCACTTAATTTCCATGGACAAAAAGAAAGAAAAATTTCATTTTTTATAATAGGTATATTGTAAAACATATGCTAGAAATTAAATGAAGTAGGTGCCTATATCAGTGTGAAAATTAAGTAAATATGTCCAATGTAACACACCCCTAGCTATAAGTATACTTTGACAATACTTGCCTAATGGCAGTAGCGGTTTAAATGTTCAGTAATGTATCTGGGCAGCTGCTATTGATACACATATAGAACTAAGTGCTTAAATCATAAAAGTTATGTAAAATTTCAATCTTAACCCTTAAAACTTATCTGTAGGAGCTCCAAGCATATTTCATATCCTACGTAATATTATGTAAAGTGTAAAACAACAACTTATCTAGTCCAGATTGTTATCAAACACTAATCGTGACCGACTTGCTAAGAAATATAACCTGAGGGTTGAACGTAATCTATTTTCTTAAGGATCTAGTTAGTCGTTCGATTAATGTCAAATATATTTTAATCAATAACGCTTATAAGAGAGCGATATTTATCTCTCTAGCCCCTCTACATCAGGTTATTTTCTTATTTCTTTTCTTTTGACTACCTCGTTGGTCTAGTGGTAGGTAAGCGCGGCTGCGAGGTCCTGGGCTCAAACCCCGGGACGGGCAAAGTATTACCGAGTTTTTCAATTCGATAATTCTCAGTAGCAGTACGGAGTTTGGATTTGTGCCCGGTTGATGGCAATAGGCTCGCCCCTATTATATTGGGACCTATAACATAACTCGCGAAATGATGGGTGTACTTTATGTGCACATTGAGCACCTCTGCCGACCCCTTCGGGGAATACGGGTGTGATGGTATGGTATGTTATTTTCTTTTGTGAAGAATTCAACCGTAGCCATAGACTAGGTCTTCCTTCGTTTTATTTCTTTAGCTATATAAATAATTCCACATAAAGCTGTTACTTTTATCTTCGTCTTCTTAGTCTCGTTTTTCTTGGCCGCCATCTTGCGGAGATATCTAAGGGCTCGATTTCTAAACTGTAAGTTTTTTAACAAGTTCCATAGTGCGGATTTCATTGTACAGACTGTGTTTTGGCAAAATTTATACAGTTTTCAGGAAAACAAGCGAGATGAAATCCTTTTTACTTATTTACCATCTGGGACTAAAAGCTTTATTTATTTTCTTACATTTATTAGTTTACTTATTTAAACCTATGAACAAAATATAAGTCCTTCTTAGTTTTTTGTTCAAATTTCAACAAATATTAGAGAAAACCTATAATCCTTTAAGCAGAAACGAGCTATCCAAATGGCGAGCATGCGCGCGCGCACCAAGCAGCGCCGCCTTTTTGTAGCGCATGCGCAAAAAGTGGCCATTACTCGACACTACAATCACACGCCCTTTTAGGGCTTGCACAAAGCCACGCCGCTACAGCCTTCCGAGTACACTAAATCCATCGGTTAGGGTGGAGTGCTAAATATAGCGGGATCTACGAATTTTATCTGACAGAAAGAATAAAACCAGTTCATCCACTTCGAGGTTTAATAGGAAATTTATAATGATTCTATTGTCACATCAAAATTATTATTCCGTTTTTTGTCGATGCATATGAACCGTAATAAGAATCGACTTAATACACTTTTGAAATCGTTCACTGTGCATCTATGATCGGCAACGTTTTATCACCAACGAGCCTATAGCTAAATACATATTTTGATTGTTGTTGCCAGTTAAATCTATACAACATAAAGTTTTACACATTTAACAGAAGACATTGATTAGCAGTAGTTATTTAAAAGCTAACTCGCCATCACTGGAACCACACCCCACCACGGTCCAGTTACCTCAAGACATGAAATTTAAAAGGTTCACAGAAACAAAGCGGACTTTCGACGGCCCTTTGAATCCAAATCCCCTCTCAAATCTCTATTCAGCATTGTTAGTCCTTCAGTAAAGCCGTATTTGGTACATTTTTTGTATAGATAAACGTTGGTAATGCAATATGGTATTGTTGCTTTATCCAGATGGTATCGAGTGTCGGATCATTTGTTCTGCTGTTATGCGCTGTTTTTTATTGTTTATCATGTTTTGATGACACCTGGCCATGATGTGTGTATTGATTTGAAGGGGTACCTATTTAAAAAGGTTAAATGTCATTCTCATTTTACTCAATAATTTACTCCTCCTAACTCTCCTTTGTCTAGGATTAGGATTACCTGGTACCTAACCTATATTATTTTCATTTTCCTCCTATATGATGTAATCTGATTTAAAGATGCTCGCACCAAAATCATTCCATAAATATTGTTAGATACTTGACTATTCATACCCATCGGCTCTATTAAGCACTCCAATGTTCTCCTCAAAGCATTATAAACCCAGCACCATAGTAACTGAACGACCGCTAAGCGCCGTTGTGCTTTTGTCCGCGTTTGTCATAATCCCCCGCCTGTCCCCTGACATTGTGTTGACAACCATTGTGCGTTGCGCTTGCGTCGCGATCCTATCGCCCCCTGCATAATGATCTACAATCCTTTTATAAATCCCACTTTAAGTGATCGTAATAAATATAAATGGCGGGAATTTTGTGGAAAAAAGGTTGCACAAAGAATGAAGAAACCTTTAAAAAAAAATCTTAAAGTTTAAGCACCTAATGTCATGTATATGAATGCACACGTCTTATTACGCTTGTGTCGAAAAATTTTATAATTGCCAAAAATGTAAAGTTATAAATTCATAAAAATCTGTTAAAATCTTACTTATTATATTAATTTTAAAACAAATACATATTTCGTTTATCTCACAATCAGCGGCGTCTAAATCAATTATCTTGACATTTCATTCACTAAACCAACAACACAACGTCAGAAAGAATGATGATACATATTTGGTTATATGGCCGCGATAATTACGAGTTTTTGTTCGATCGATACCACTAATTTAATAACCTATTCCTTTACAACGGAGTCGTCGACACCCGAGAGCACAGACATAAAAATGTCGGGTCGTGTCCAATCAATCTTGGTCTTATACCTGGACCCCGAGATCGGATCGAGGAGATAACCCTTCTTCAATGCGTAATACCATTAAAACAACGGTGACAATCCAACCAAAAAATAATTTTCAACAGCTCTTTATGTCGATAAATGTGGTATCGGTCACGACACCACTCCCATCTCTAATCCGTCCGCGCACGGTCAGTTTTCGATCGACAAAAACGATTTTATGTTCGATGATTAAAAATGTGAGATGATGATCATTGCGAGGGATCCCACTGCGAAGGTTTGTTTAACCTCTTTGTTTTTCTTGAATTCCTGGTCGTGGGTCCGTTTTAATTAATGCCCGTCACGTATTTTTTTCGATGTTGGTTTTTCAACTGCTTTTTTGTTTTGTTTTTATTTTATCTCCGGTTTTTGAAATATGTCCGTGGGTCCGTGGTGTGTGATGCGATATCTCTGATGTCGCCCTATTGTTTTCGATTTGATATATTTATGCGTTGTGTTCTCGGGACTGGTGTTTCAGTGTATTTTTTTCAACGTGGAAGCGGTGAGTGGCCGGTGACGCGGTATCATGGATCATCGATTGTTCTGAATCACCGACTGTTGACATTATTTATGTGGGTAACTCGGGACGTCTAGGAGAGTGACAGCTACCTCTCTTGCTCGTGTAGTTTGTATGGAGATTACCTCTGTCGGGGAACTTTGAGCTGTCCAAATCCTTTTTTTCGTCTTTTCAGCGCTGATTGTTAGATAAAGATTATGAACAAAACCCCACAGTTATGTTACCTTTCATGTATCGAACACGATCTTTCTTTCATATACCTACTACTCCTATCTAAATGCGTGATGGGTGCTCGTATGTTTTATTTAAAATCAATAAACCACACTCATAAATTTAAACACTCGATACCCTCTATACAACCAAGTCAGTCGTAAAAGTTAAACTTAATTGACGTCAGTTAAAGATTCAATGTTAAGTAAGATAACGCCGAAATACTAACACATTTGAATGCAGCCTCCTTACATAAAACCAGATCATAAAACCTGGTGTTTATAGTAGCGTGTGAGAGATAACTAGCGCCAATTAATGTAATCGTGTTATTTATTAGACGCGTTGAATTAGCTTGTTAGATACCAGGGTTACAAAGGCAGGAGATAGTCGGCTAGTTAAGATGATTACTTGATGGTTATTGACAGTGTCGTATGTGGCACATGGACACTATGGTCAGGCGACATCAAGTCTGCATTATAAGACAACAGTTTGAATCCGTGAAATATATTTTGGAAACGTAAGCTATATTATACCTAATTATACAAAGTATCTAATACGCTTATATCACTATGATGTCACCAATACGGGTTATATATAACACTGCAGTGTGTGTCAAAATCGCCACGTAGTCTCTTGTACTCGTAACTTGCGAAAATGCATTGAATATCATTTCTGCTATCTGTTTCAATGATATTTATTTACACACCATTTCAAAACTGCAAACGTATACATGTATTTAAAATACCCTCCATCCAAATCCACGTTTTGGTGCAGCGTGTAACGTATATGTTTGTATCTTTCCAGGTAAGTGTTGATGTAACTTGAGAGTTTCTTCACCGGGAACAGACATGCGCACTTTATGCCCGACGCAGCAGATCGCTGATAAGTATGTATGTAACGGAGATGGGACGATAACGGACTGACACGAGGTAAGCGATATTATTTTTACGGTTTAAAAAATTAACATGCAGCTTCTTATTGTGGTTCTTATGTATGTACTTAATGATGCGAGGATTTTTGCAACGATTTGGATAGGAATTTTATTTATTTAATGAAAATGAGGTGGCGTGGTCTTGTGATGCAAAGAAAATTCACTTAAATTAATAAGTCGTGGAGAGGTATTGCGTTCAAGACTAACTCTAAGAATTGTTAAGTTACTTTAAGACACCGTTTAATATTTTGTAAATGGTGTACTTACTTTTAAATTTGAAAATAACTTAATAACACTTAGTAGCTTTATAAACAACACGAGAAAAACGTGACGAAGCTTCCCCCTTTTCACTGGAAATACCACAATAATCTTCAACATCTACCTTAGAAATATTTAGCAAACCTACTAGCTGTTCTCTTCAATTCTTTATTACGTCTGGGACACCGGTCGTACCCACGCTAATATCACTCGGACCAAATATTTACAAGCGCGTCACAAGTAGGGTTGTCCCGAGTCTTGTAACATATTGTAATGTATGAGTACGAATGTATCTATTTGTCCGTGCTCTCGGGTTACGAGTCCCGCGGGATCACGAGATCCGGGATTACGGGGGATGCCCGCGTCCCTCGGGCCTCGGTAATGTACCGGTGGGCATACAAAGACCCGCTGCGTGTTGCTTTGTAAATAAATTAAGACACTTCGTATGTTTTGGGTACTAAGATTGCTCATAAGATGGATAGCTATTTTCATACATCGGGCCATTTGTGACTATGTCCTTCAACGTTCCTGTAGCGTTCAAACATTGTTCACATACCAAGTCTTATGAAATCGGCTTAAGGGTTTGACTATGAGGTACTTACGTATCTCCAATCCGAAATGAATATAAAAGAAAAGACGTAGTAGGTAGATCAATGTGACTTTTCTCAAAATTGTACATTGTCCTTATTTTCCGCCGCTCTCCAGTATTAACATAGAACCTTTCTAATAGGTTGGCTTTAGCTCTTTCTTGTTAAAGTGTAAGAAAACAAAACGTAGCAACAGAATAAAGTCACTAACACTGACAGGTCGTAAATAGAGTCTCTCAACAGTTATCCAACTCTTACAATTGTCACCCTCACCTCCAAGCTTATATTTACATTACAAAGGCCTCGTTGTTCAATGATGACTTGTATATGGTCGCGAGAGTGTCTCAATTCCCTACTGCTTGCATCGTAATCAGCGAGATGAACACCAGAACCTCGCAACACTAACATGTGCGCGCGGCTCTGTCCGCACAAATCCCAATCTCTGCTCGACAGGGACCGCTGATCTGGAAAATTGAAACAAGGGAACCAAATATTAAACCAACATAATTCTGCAGGCTAAAACTGACTTATTGTTATCAACATAGAGCCGATTTTAGCGTGATGTGATGTTGCTGATAATTTGGCAGTAGGGCTGCCACGTCCCTAGCGATTTTGAGGATTTAAGAGAATTATTAGGAAATAATTCGACTGGTGTTTTGTATTTACGATTGTTATCGGTGGAGTTATTAGGACTTGTTCGTTGTCCGTTAGGTATATTATTTACTATTACATTGTGGTTTACGCAGCGCTACGAAAGGAAATAAATATGAGGTCTAACTTATTTTAGTGAAGTTGCAAATCTTTTTTTCCATATTTAACTCTCTATTTCTAAATAAGTTTAAAAAAAAATGTAGCACACTAGGAATTTCGCCTGTATCGTAGGTGCGTTTTACAAGCATGAAATATCACATACACAAACACCCAGACTCGGGACAATCAAATGTGGATCGAACATCGTGCGGGATTCGAACCCGCAACCCTTAGCGCAGCAGTCTAATGGCTTAGCCACTACGCCAATCAGGTTGTATTAAGTAAAGTATACATTATCCGTTGATTGATTTGTACTCATTAGGTAAATGACAAAAATATTGAATAATATGAGTCTTCCTTAAATGTTTCCAAAATCATAAAATTTTAAAATACAAAAAAACTTTTTCGATGGAAATTTCTTACGATATTACGTTTTGATAATAAATCACTTCGAATTTTTCCACCCTCCAATCCCTTAGGGTAGAGAAAATCGCAACACGATCGTCATTTGAAAAATAATGATGTCATCAAACACTAATCCGAAAGCTTTCATGTAGATTACACTGACACCACTTTACATTTACCGTTACATTAATTATGGTTTATGCGAATTTCGGCGCTATCTTGTCTGAATAGAAACGAAAAAGTAGCTTTACCAACTGCACTGCATTTTTCTTACAACGAACTTACGATCTCGGTCTACAAAACTGCAATTGTATTTTATAATTTAAGGAATTTTCAACCTTATGCTGGTAGATATTCAGTTTACATCTGAAAGCAGACTCTACAATTGATCGGATAGAAAAATGTTCAATTGAGATTGTATTGCTTGCAAAATAGAGTTCTTTTTCGTATGCAGGTGAATAAGGAGAGTAACACACAGTGGTGTCCGTGCACTGGTGCGTCATTTCGATACATTAAGCAAGTGATTTATACGCGGGAAACGGCGAAGTCAAAACATAGGCTGATCGCGTTTGGTGTGCAACTGGCCTGGTTTGTAGGGTTGTCGATATATGCATTTATTTACATTTCTGCAAGTGGACCGTGTAGGTATTTATTGTAAGTTTGTTAATATCATTTTCATAGTTTGTAAACTTACAAGTAGTTGATTATCTAAATTGCTTTTAATTTTTTTATTATTATAATTTGAATAGGTACAAGTTTCGTATTTTTTTCTAATATTTCACAAAGGCGAACAGTTTATAATCATCAAATAACATGAAATACTGGCGAGCTGAAAAACTGTATAAATAAACGTTATTTTTAAATGATCAAATGTCAATCACTAACTGTACGTAGCAACCCTATAATATTAATTTGGGAAAGACGCATGGAAGATCAGATGCAGCTCCCCGGGGATCAAGATCACGCACTTATCTCGAGGGCTCTCCAAATTACCGTGAGCGGATACTGGTTTTTGCCACCGGCTTCCTAGTTTAGAAAAAATGTTATCATAAACAGGTGCAGTAACGGTAATGTGCGTATTTCAAGTGCCTTAATTTTTAGTTTGTTTTTGTATGTAGCACACTTATTTTGCCTAAAAAATACTGATATTACATTATCCCTATTTTTATTTAATTATTATTTTATATGCTACGGCTACGTACGGCTACGAATATTTTGTAAACTACATAATGAAAGAAGTCGTAGTTTACAGTTGTTTTGATTTAATATTTTAGTTAGGCACTAAATTCGGACAAATTACACATCATTTATTTTGAGCGAGACGCGCATAACGATTTAAAAAAAAAGATAATTTTCTAATTTGAAAACGGTTTACGTCGATGTGTATCAGCAAAACGGAATAATTTTAGAGTTTTGTCTAAAACATCTACCTGAGTATGGTAACAAGACGAAAACACAAATGTCTCTCGTCACTAGCCACCAATCTATCATTATTTAAAAGCTCGAGGGTCGTTTTGCAACTAAATGTGTTTTACTCCGAAGGGTGGGCGAAGGGTTAATTCACGAAAGTAATTTTATTGCGACGCAGCAAAAGGGTTAAGTGAGGTGAACACTGAATCATGTTTTATGCTTTTTAATTTGTTTTCCGAAATCAATTTGGGGTTGTATGCAAAGTGCTATCTCCGTCTCGCTCTGTGTATGTATTGTATGAAACACCCCTTTGCACGCTTTACTTTAAAGTTTGGCGAAGTTAGGGCGGACTTACTAGGAGTCCATAAACAAAAACAATCTGATTTTGATATTAGGTTTGCAAAATATTTTTATAGGGAAATTGATAAGTTCTGTCTGCAACGAATATTTTGAATAATTTTTAGAGTGATTATAACTACTAGGTACTTATGCTACCTCTTCATAGTTCTGTTAGCAAAATGAAAAATATTAAAACGTTTATAGATAAAAAAATTGCTTATTTATCATATCATAAATGCGTAGCTTGAAACAAACTGTATCATACCCGGAGGGCTTTCTCTTTTAAAAATATCGTCCCCCGTCCTCTAATGAGTCGCTGGCTATTAAGCAATTACCTCCCAAGTTACCAGCACCTGGCTCCGCCGGTACACTGCCTCTATTCTATTAATACGTAAACGCTTAAAGATGCACGCTTAATGTGCTCCTTCCATTAGCCGACGTTGTAAATTATATCCACTTTAGATCTATGAGCTCCTAGTACGTACTTTCGCCACTATTGTAAATGAGACATCTCTCCTATTCAAGTGAGGCGTGTCAAACACGGCTATTATGTGCTCTGTGAGTTAATTATTTCTTCCTATCGATCCCGTAGCTGATATTGCTCAATCTATTCAAATAGAGTTAGAACACGAGAGATGCAATATATTTTCTTGTAAATGCTTCCTTTAAAATTAGCCGACACGACAAGCCGTCGAAGTTTTAAAGACGGCAGATTCTGAAATATTTAAATTCAATTCTAAACAGTCGTATTTCACGCGGCTAACCGCTGCTGCTGTGACGACTAAAAAAACCCTAAAATGCTCTCAGATATTAAATTCAATACAGTGCTACTATTTTCGTTCAACCATGAATTGAATTTTTTATGGGACGCGCGTGGGTCTCTGTCATTTGTTTTCATTACGCTACACCCCTCAAGAAAAAAGTTTGTGTGCCTACGCTGACGAGTATTACAATAATTTCTGCCGCCTGTGTATGTATGCTGTGTCTTGATTTAAATGTTATTATCATGCGGACGGAACTACTGACGTTAATAGCGCTAACGATTTGAGATATTAGCTAATAATCTTTATCTTTATTTTCCAAATGGAATTCAGAATACTTAGGATATTATTCGTCTCATATTTTATGCATGCCTGGTAGTCTAATCTCTTTTTCGTTATATCTCCGGTACGATCATATTTCTCTATTGCTGTGTCAGGGAAATCAAAAACATAATCAATTCGCTTTGATAGTTCTAGATACACCTGTCAGTGTCTAAAAATACTTTTACTGAGGACTTGAGTGAAGAGTTATTTTTTGTTGGGATCTGTCTAAATATGTACAAGGCCTACCTTCATCGCGTATTTTTATAGCTCATCGTCTGTTTTAGGTATTCTAATAAAGTCTTCGTTTACAATCTAGGTACGAGAATTTCGTTTACAACATCTATCACTTAGACTTTTATCGCTTTGTGTTCTGTAGATAACTTCTAAAAATGGTTATGTATTCTTAACCTGACATTTGGCAAGACCAAACAAGCCTTCAGCTAAGAACTATCCAACTGTGCTAAAATTTGAGTACAATGAGAGGCGAACGTTGAGCGAGAAAACTAATTTTATTTTTTAAACAATTATGTAAGCATTAGGAGCAAATGACAGAGATTAAGTTTATGGTTGAATCCAAACAATAAATAGTTTACCGCGGGGTGATTATCACCGCTAATGACCACAACCGCGCCAGTACATAACTTCACAACATTTGTTCGCTGTTTATAATTGTCAAATAAAATAAACGAAAAAAATATATAATAAAACTTTTGGAACTTATTATGATATTACATTATCACTATAGTCAAAATAAAAAAACAATATGAACACCACATAACTACTAAACATTGTTGTTCATGTTATTGGATTATAAGATATCTTCATTTAACTGTTCCTATCATAACATACATAACTCAACAAAACGAGTATAATTTAGAACAGCATTGTTCTCATTTTCCAGTTGTCTAAACACAGCATAAACAATAAAACAAAAAACAAATCTGCAGGGAACAAGTAAATTGAAACGCTAAAATGAATTCGCAGAAACTAAATGTCGCATTAGGAGCTTTTATCAACATTTTATTGGTGCGATACCCAATTAAAAAAACTTCACGGGACAATCTCGGATAAACAAAATGTCCAGATTTACGGCGTAAGATTAGATAGGTAACGAATAAAAATATAATATTTGTGTTTAGAGAGAAACGGACGTGGTATGGAACCCCTGTACCGCGGTGGCGCCTACCGCCTGCCGCGCGGGGCCTACCCACATTATTCCCATAAAAGTAAAAGGTCCCAGAGTACCTTCACTTACACGCACTCACTTGTAATGCTCACTGTTGGCTGGTGTTCTAGTAGATTACTCACCAGGCTTGTGAACATTGTTACATTTATTGCCTAGTGCTTTACGCCGATTACATTTATTTGGACTTCATAATCGATGCCATCTCTCTGGGGGTTGTGTTCTCCGACATGGTTTTTATATAATCAGAAGATATATCTATCTACCTTTTTTATAAATAAAGACACTATACTTAAATGTAATTAATACAACTTACATTTAGGTATCTCCTTAGTGTTTGCCAGATAACGCTAAGATTCCTTTTGAACGTCGTTAATGACCCGATTATTGCAAAGCAGTGCTCTCGACTGCATGTTTAAGATGTCCAAAGATATTAAAAAAGTAAACTCACTTATACATCGATGGCATAAAGAATTAAAGTAAATATCATAAAAGCAACATAGTGTACAGAATTGGCACTTAATGTACCAAGAGAACATAAACCAATTAGAAGATGGAACGCCTCACCGTGTGTGCGGCGCAGCGAACAAGTCGATACTAATTGCATTATTTAGTCCGTGCCGTCGCGTCTGGACAGCGTTGACATGTTTAGTGCGAGCCTCGAAGGTCAGGCGTGACTCAGCTAACTGCATCTAATGTCACTGTATTGATGAGCCGTTCAATCTCAACTGCCATTCAAAGAACGACGTAAATTTTTATGGATATAAATAAAGAATCTATCGTCACTTATCAGTCTTTGTCTCAGCAATAATAAATAAGCTCTCAATCTCCTGCATGCCTAGTGCATGACGTGTAAGCTATGCAGTCATGATTGTTTTCCAGGCAAGAAACTGAGTGATTTTTACTAGCTTCCTGACGTGAAATGCTTTCTCTTAATTCACTCATTTTCCATCTGGTTTGGTCTAGAATGTAATCCTGTCAATTTTATATTATTGTACATATTATTTTTTCACTTCGTGACCTACGAAGTAGATATACCATAAGTTGGAACCCGTATCTAACGATGTTTATAAAGGATTCTCCGCCACGTGTCTAGAGCCCTCATCCGTTCATACACTTACATGTGTCGATGTGGCAACCATCTTTATAATTATGCCTTGGATATCTCACGCACAATTAAATAGATAACTGTCACTATCTATCGTGTAGAAACAAATATGAGTGCAGTCCGATGCCTCCTCGTTACGCCCACGGAGCTGAGATGCTAACAGAACATGACAGATGGCATAACACTGAGACACGCTACTAACGATCAATGTGGTAATATGTAGGTAGGTATACGTAATCATATGTATCTATTTCTTATCGAATTCTAATGTTCTGGTCGACCGGCCCGGTAGTGGCTGGGATAATGTTTCATAGCCTGCAGAAGTTTCTTTGGCGCATGCTGGTAATTCAATTAATTCTTTATTGTACACAAAACATTCAACTTTATAACACAATTTAAATCATTTTTTTTTATGTAGGTGTGTGATGATTTTTATTTGATGGATGTCGGCGAGCTGAAGTCATGGTTACGTTTTCTTGTAGCCAACTTTAAGCAAGGTCTGCTTTTTTCACATCTAGGTATCTGATACGCTAAACAGATGTCAATAAAGTGGTGTCAATCAAACCTTTGTGCCCATGCAGTATTAACCTACTTCAACGTATCCCATTTCGATGGTGATTAGATAGCTCTAGCACGTAGAACGTATTGCTGTAGTTACCTAAACGGTTTGCACAACAGACCTCTAACATACATACCTTGTCACTGTTTGTTTTATTATTATTGTGTAGGTAAATAAAATTAAGATTTATTCATTTCCTTACCACTATAAGAACAGCTCTAAAAAATGCTGACATTAAATTAAATACCAAATTAATAACGTTATGTAAAACCAGTACTCCTTAGGTGCAAAATAGGCAGTTAATTTAACATCGTTAGATAAATTTTATTTGATTAACGTCCTTCTAAAATTTTTGACTAGATTTAGTACAAAAGCATTTTGCTTAAACGTTAAAGGACGCTACGAAAAGCGTGGAGATACTAGATATAGAGACTTTGGCTATGATGTAAAATAAGTATTAGGACATCAGCTAAAGGATGTGCAAGTCATTGAATCGTAAATAGTTAGCACTAACTGATGTGATGAGTATTAAAAGACCTCGGCTTGTGAGAGTAATGTGTGTGTGAAAAGTTTGAATGTAATCAGGTGCCATACGATTAGGAAATGAAGATACATTGGAACGGTAATGGCGGTGCTCTACAAAAATGTGAGTCACGGTAACCGGTGAGCTAGCAGCGATGGAATTATGTTTTAGAAGTTTATTTGAAAGAAACGACGAACGGGGAATATAATGGAACATGTAGGAGGCTTGTATTACGCAATTTGAGGGGTTTGACGGTTTTAATACTACTGCTACGTCTCCAGAATACATGGTCTGAGTTGATGCTGCAGAATTCTCATGAAATAAAATATAAAGTAAAGTAATTGAGGCAGTCGAGGCTGCCGAAAAAATAATCATGAATCAGCCAGTTAATAAAATAGAAGTGTATTCTTGACTCTACTTTTAAAAATGTATAAAAAAGTCATTAAGTTAGCTTTAACTTAACATTTTTTTGCACGTGTATAACAAGGCTAAAATCCTAAAATTGCTATTTTAATAATAATTCTTATCTGAACACGAAGATCGGTGATAAATTGTCGTGTTCCGTAAACGAGCGTTTTAATTTTTGCTAAATATACAAATACTGACAGACATTAATTATTTTTTCTACATTTATTCAAAATTAGGCGACATTCCTAATATATTATACATAGTGTGTAAAACATTTATGGCCTTAGGATTATAGTAGCGACGATTTAATACAATTTGAATAATAAGTGTAATAAAATTATAGATCGTATTTATTATTTAGCTTCTTACAATTAAATTAGTTATTGTCTTCCATTTAACGAGAAAATACAACTGGTAAACTATTAGTGACTAATTTAAAAGGTCCTAAAGTTATTCAATTGTTTCTCAAGCGAAATAGTCGCAATAGCCGTATTTGATTTCTATACAAATGTATTTTTCTTCATACTAAGCGCGTGTGAGTTCTTTGTACACCTATGTATGTATGTTGAGTATTATACTAGTTAATAATCCCATTTATGTATCAAAATATTCATGTAATATGATTTCCTGACTGACTTAATCGCTTGTTTATTAAGTGTTAGAGATGCAAAAACTATAGAACTCGAAAAAAGAAGTTAAACACACTTTTGCACTTATGTACATGTTTTATGTAATTTGCGCTAGCTTTGCATATGTATGCGCGAGCGCACTGATGCGTAGTTAATGCGTAATTAATCAGCGCACATGCGCTTGTCTCGATAAATATTATGTTTCATACAAAGTTATATGCTAACTGGCGGTATTTCAATTAGCGTTAATTTTAGATAAATAATTTTATGTACAGGCAACGTGGCATACGATCTTGTTAATAATCACTTTATTAAGTGTTACATCGTTGATCTTCAAGTCTTTTATTTTTCAGTATAGCTGTTTTATGTGTTTACTATAGATACCTACCTACTTAGTTTGTACGTAGAGCTAGGTGTTCTTCATGCATCTTTACAGACGACAACGACTCGTCACGACGTTCAGTAATCTTGTGGCTGATACTTCAATTACGATTAACAAAACGGTACGCGTGCCACTTGCCCGCGTCGTTTTAACGCCTGTCATCAAAACTGAATAAAACACCTTTTTTCTATCTAAACTCTCGTCACATATTAGGCCCATTGGTATCACCGGTTCACCGACAAAGGGAGCATAACATTCAGCATAAATGAATTATTCCGTCAGTGCATCGTCATAATAGAGGTCACACGTTTCAGGACGCCACCGTCGTACTCTTTTAGTAAATAATTACGCCGGAAGCCGCCCATAACGGGCCGCACTTAATATAAATCATCCACTTAACACTTTTTTTTAAACTGGAAAACGCAGCGACAATATCATCTAAATATACCAGAAACGCATAAAAAGTTTAAAGTTTATTTTGGTGTACGGCGATGAGAAAGTATGCGGGTCGTTGTGAGCTACGATCGGTGTCCCAGCAGTGGACGCTGCCCGTCCATCATAGCGTCTCCTCTCCCTTTCCCACTTGCCAGAATTGGAACCCTCTCGGTCTTGTTAGCCATGCGTGACTAGCTTGAAACAATCACGTTTATTTTTGATATTCGAACCTTATTTGAATAGTGATGGGACTTATATTTCGACTATTTTTGCATTGATTCGGATTTAAAAAGTGTAATGAATCCAAAAATAAAGAATGACATATTTCCGCGTGGTCAAATTTACGATATGCAAAAAACAAATATCATCGGATAAAGTTAAGTAAAAAAAATAAAGGTGTCCTCTCGGTAAAAGCATTTTTGGTGAGGGACGAGATAGCATATATTTTTACTTTAATTTCTGCCTATTTTTTTGTTTGTATTTTGAAAAATGTCGTCGGATGCATCACTAACGGCCTGCATTTGTTTTTTTATACGTTTTTTGTCAAACAACACAGAAAAGCTTTTTGGGTGACGCGCGTTATCGAGCAAGATACAAAAAGTTTTGCGAACGGCTTACAACCTCGACGTTTGTATTCAAATCGCCGAAATGTTCGCTAAAGATATATATTATAAGTAATGTCGGGGTAGCTTGTTTAGGTTCAGATATTTGGCTTCAGTCAGGTTGTAAATTGTTTATGTACCTTCTCTGAAGAAACAGTAACTTTCGTAGTATATTTATTTACAGTCGTCGACAATTTGCAGTAAATACCTAGCTACTTTGCCGTCATAAAAATAAAAATAAAATATTTTTTTTCCTGTAATTAAAACAATAATAGGTACTTATTAGTCTTAGCCTACTGTGTCTAAAGCCTCTCCCTAAACAAAATTAACGATTGATCGGGCTTCCCCAAGGTATGTTCCTTTAAGACTCACCTGAAAATAGTCAACTCATCTACCAAAGTAATTTCCCTAACATCAATTTACGTTGTTTTTGTAACAGACAGTGTAAGTGATAATTGAGTATGGCATTTATAGTTGTATTTACTAGCAGCTTTGCATCTATTACAAATTCAATATCGTAGAATAAATAATACATGACCACCTCTCTGTGTGCGTTGTATGCATGCTTCTAACTGTTATTATAGCTCTCCCTCACTTGTAAAAATGTTCAATGTAAAGAATACTGATGCCAATATACTTAAGATTAGTTTAGGTTAAAGACGTTTCAGCTTCATTTATAACTAAGACACTATGTGTATAAACATAATTACATTTATTCCAAAATATTTTGCATCCAAAGTACATTAAAAACACATTGCCACACTTTAAGTTGGGTCTGCAGTCGCAGGTGCGCTCTACATGCAACGTCAAATACTTAAACCTCCTGATTGGGATCTAAATATTGGCGAATCATATTAAAAAATCTTAAGCACAGATCGCATGTAGCATGAAAACCTTGTGGTGGATCCGCTTAACTTAAGAATCTAATTAGGCACTAATTATGTGTGTTATGGCTTATTTGCGCACATCGGGTATGGCTCGAATAGTGTCGGACTGGAAGCCTTATTCGGAAAAGGTGATGTGACTTACAGACGGGCGTCAAAAACTGATTTTAAATCAAAATCTTAGTAATATCAAACCTTCATTTATTTATCAATAACATACATAAAAACACAGTTTCTGTAGTACTATTTATATTTTTTGCCATCCCGTCCCCATTATTATTTACATAAACGTCAATCCGATGTATCACGGAAATCAGTGGCGTATGTTTAATAACATATTTGTATTGTGCATCATTATAATATGCTTGGGTTGCGGCTCTTGTTAGGAAATCAAATATTATTCTGTACTAACAATGCACTGTAATATTATCTTGAAAGCGGGACCGTTTTACTAAAAATTCTATATTTCACGGACCAATGAGTTGGGCGAGGTTCCAGTGCAAGCGAGTGATAAGTATTTTGTAGGTAATGTCAAAAAGCACATTTTTAATCTAAATTGGCTAGTTTTTAAATTGTTTGTATATTAGGTCGAAAAGGATCAATTTACTTGCGCCGACGGATAACATATCAAAGAGGGTTATGACCAAGGGTATTACCAATTTTAGTTAAATAACATTTCTAGATTGCATTTACGCGCGGGACAAATATTTGTGTGATCTGCAGATGTTTGCCCCGAGTCTAGGTTCGTGTCTGGGCTTTAAATGTAGTAAAATAATCAGGGCCATACTATCAAATAAAGGTTTAGTACTATTAGACAAGCCTATCTAACATCACGAACCGCGGTGCGTTTAGCCACCCGCTCCGCTTGTAACCGCTCACCGCTCCCCGCCGTCAGTGGGCCGCCCACGTCGCTACATATTAGACGCACGACTGGAAACAGTGTTCGGATGAATTATTAAATATCCAACAATGTATGCAGTGTTCGGTTACAACAGTATTTGCTCGCACTCTTTGATGTTCGTAGCTTCAAGTTTTTGTTATCTCGGAGCCCGTCCGAAAGCATTTGTATGGAATGTATCTTACTCTGATTGTACTTATAAATAAATAAGTGGCATTTAGTTCTTCCAATATAATGAGGGTTCACGCCTCATTAAAAATTATTTAGTTCACATCGAATTTAAAACGGTTGAATGTTACTGAGGTGGGAGCGATGTGAAACGATAATTCCGTTTGCAAAACTTTTGTTTTTTAAGTTAATTGAATAAAGCTGCGGCGTTTTACGATTTTATTTACATTTTCATGAGTTTGATGCCTATTTAAAGAAACCTTAATGGCTCATAATGGCACTGATTGCGCTGTATACCTGTGTATAGCCCACCTCGGCTCTTCACCTCACAAAGTCGTCCGGCGGCGGAATCAGCAAGGTGACATCAGTATTCAAAACCTAGGTCTTGGAGTGAAGTTTGCAGCTGATTTAGTGTTCAGTCATTGTATAACAAATACTAGAATACATTTGGCCGTCTAGACATTGGGAATATTGAGATGTCTGAGATGTACTAGGTCGTTGCCATGTGGTCTCTTATGCGAATTTTGGGGAATGCATTTTATGTTACGTACCTAGTTATGATTGTAGGATGTACCTAGGCGACGATGAACAAACTTGATGTCGATATCTAGAGTATAACTTAGTGTCGGGTACAGATCCATAGGTGTAAATATTAGGTAGGTACCTACCTATAACTTCTAGAAACACAGACATAGCAGATAATATAACGATAAAATAGGTATATCTACCTAACTTCCTCATTATCACCACGTTACTGAAAATTGACAATTGTTTTGCTGAAAGCATCATATGTATAGGCTATAGGTATTTTTATGTAATATTCCATCAGTTGATAATACTATGTTATTATGTATATTCCTTGAAATGAACAACCTCGTCAAAGACATATTTTGGGGTTACTGGAAAATGTACTCTTAGTTTCTTTTCAGGTAACTACATAAATTGAGTTGAAAGGGCTTTGATATTTTGAACAGGCAATCTCTAAAAACTGAAGGTCTCATCACGAATATTTCTAGTAAAAATATACCAATATTTGATTAAATAACCAGTGAAGATGCTCTGACAGCAGCCATAAGGCCCCGTGATCAGGGGCTTGCGTCAACTCCAATCGCTTCTTTATTTCATTAGCAGTCATTTTAACCAGTAGAAACTAGTAGGTAGGTATTAGTTCACACGCACAACCAACGTGCCTTATAACAAACATCTGTAGCCCAGAAAGCTGCGTGACTCATTAGTTATACCTCTTCGATTAAGTTCATTCGGATTTCATAATCTGTACTTAGTTGAGTGATATGGGTAACTTACCACTACATAGTATAAAACAAAGTCGCTTTCTCTGTCCCTATATCCCTATGTATGCTTAAATCTTTAAAACTACGCAACGGATTTTGATGCGGTTTTTTTTAATAGATAGAGTGATTGAAGAGGAAGGTTTATATGTATATAACACCCATTAAATAGTGGAGAAGTATTTTATACCCGTGCGAAGCCGGAGCGGGCCGCTAGTTTAGTAATAAACCTGTTTTATATGATTGATTGCCAATACGTTTACACTTACTTAAATAGCAGTAGGCTAGGTACGCTCACTAGCCTAGTACTGCTATGGTTCAGGCCCTTATGATCATAAATGAATATTTGTATTTATTCCAGCGGCTTTCGTACCAACATAAATAAAATATATACAGCGTGCGTAGCCCACAGCAAAGCCATTGGACACACACAACACAGTTATGCTCATGGGAATGGGAAAACTGTTTTAACCAAGTTCGGATTTCACTTCGAATTGATATTGCAGAGAATTATCATAGTAATAGCATTGATCTCCTAGTAACCCTTATTACTAAGTTGGACACTTCACCGTCACCCCGCAGGTCAACGGCGGACGTACGGTAGCTCACATTATGGATATGACAACAGGTTACAGCCTCGCACATATTACACCTATACATATGTATGTAAATCTCGATATAATCGAATAAACATCGTGCCTCGGCCGCCATATTGAATAATTCATCCGGCAAATTGTAATATTATACAGATTACATTGAAATTTGTCGCCGTGAACGCGTTTGCGCATTCGTTATGCAACGCAACGTGAAAATTTCGCGATTTGCACGAGTTCAGGCCAGCGTACCGTGCCGGGGCAGGCGGAGAGATGGGTGTGCGAGGTTATGCACGCAGGGATTACAGTTAGGAGTTAGGTTTCTTAGAACGTAGTTAGAAATGCGTTAAATCTTACTAACTTTGGACGTAAGAGGTTTTGCATAGAAGTTTGATCTGTCATTGCAGACTCAACCTTTGCATTTCTTACTGCTAAGTTTCCAATCCCATGTCTGTTTGCAACTCACAGGGACCTTTTTAATCACAGCTGTTTATCGTACAATTATACAAAATATTAGCAGGTTTTATAGAAGAAATTTTAGTTACCAAGATGTAATATCTAGGTATTATCGGATAGAGGGGTATAGTTAATTCGGTATGCATAATATTCATTAATTTTTTAACTGCAAGTAAAGCTTGCTAGTATCACGGTTGATCGGCAACTTAAACTGATCACTATACCTACCATGTTCAATGTTCATTCAAGTGAAATCTTCATTTACTTTGCTCACTGCTTTCAAAAAGTTTATTCTACGCGGCTATAGCGAAGCGGCACAGAATAAATCGATGGATTAAAGCAACGATAAGCCTCCTTCGATAACTATCTAATACAGTATGCAAACTACTCTAAGATATTACTCTGTCTAAATAGTTCAACTAATTGTGTCCCAGGTACTGTACAATATTCTAAGAAACACTACGAGTTTGATTTTCCCCTTATCAACTTACACTTTGCATACTAATATGAATTAAAATTGAAAAAGTCGTTTGTAGCACAAACAAACCTTCATTAGTAAGCTTAAAGGAAATAGAGCGAGGTTTTGACATTACCTATACTAATACTACCTATCAACTTTTCAGTTTTCATAGTTCTAGTTAAATGTACCTATCTGATGTTTTAGAAATTATGAACCTATGATATTTTAAATCTTGCAACCACAAAAGACTTGACACTTGAAGTTAGTTATTAGTATTAGTTATATAGTGTGTGTCCATAAACTACTTTATTAGTAGTTAGTAAAGAGAAGGCGCAAAAGTTTCAGACTGGAGCTTAAAGGTAACCACAGTTTCTTGACTAAGAAATAGTCCTTAGTTTAATAACCACTTATTTGGCAGTTTGTACAGCGCATTGACTTAAACTCAAATTTAATTTGACGAGGTTTACAAATTGCTTTTATAGTAGACCTTGACCTGTTTGCCTATGTATTGCTTGAACTACTATAATTATTATGCGAGGTCTATACCTATGTTGCACAAAAGTCACTAGGCGATGCAAGGACAATAGGCCAGACGACGTTTAAAACTGTTGTTCTTGTTTGCGTCAGTGATGAAACAATATGGTAATAACAATATACCGTGGTGTAAGGATTAACCAGTTCGAAAGATCGTGCGCTGGACATACAGCTAGATACTAATGGTTAGGCTCTTTACTTGCATTCTCATTACTTAAGAAAGAGATCACGGTAAACCGGCTGTAGATGATCAACCCAACACCCTCGGACCACACGGCGCAGTCGCACAAGACGCCACCAATCCTGCAGCATTTACATAGGAAATGGCTTTCAAGAAACACTAGGACAGCAACACTCTTAGAATACGTACTCCTTATTATAATATTATGATGCCGCATATCACTACGGAGCTATGTGAACGTCACGTATCAGATAGCGGTATTGTTTGAGTTATAGTAATGTGTTGCGCGCGAGTGGCGCCGCGCGTCGCGCTATGCGTCGCGACGCATACTAATCCTTCAACTTTTAATGCACGCAAGTGTAGATGCCGCCGAATATGTGATGTTTATTAATTGTTATTACATTTGTTGTCGGTACAAAAGCCTGGTTTATTATAGCTATAAAAGTAGCATTTTATTACTCATTGTAGTAGGTACCTATGTCTTTCAGAAATACTTCAGTTCTTTACTTTGCATGAACATATTTGTTTAATAATTCTATTACAAAATAGTTGGTATAATAATGATGATATAACAAAAATTACTATTTTTGTTATATCAGGCCAGTCAAGCAGTTTTCCATATTTCTAAGGTATGTAGGTTATGTTTAAGCCAGAAATAGAGAGGCCTAGGTATATCCATCAGTGAGGGTTGTGCGATATTGGATAGGAATGATTTTAGTATTCGTAAAATCCGCATTTGATTAAATACATATTGGGCTGAAGACCAATATTAATAGACCTACTCAAAAGCCTCTATTTCCCCGTAGTAACCAAGTATCTCATTGTTTTCCTCTCGAAACATAATGATCACAGAAACCTTGCCAAAGTTCCACAAACACCCGGGGTTTAATTATCCTAAGAATTTCCCTAAATTAATTCCCACAATTTAAATATTTGTAAACCCTTACAATAAATCGCCAGTCTGGCTACAATATTTCCTTGTCCTACGTTAATAGCTCAATAAATCCTCCGTAATCGATCACCGACGATCCTATGCGCGCCTGGTATCTTTAATTGGTACTTAATAGGCAATTATTGACGTCAAGTGGCTCCAACTAGTAGTTTCAGGGCACTAGTTAAACGGTGAGTTATGCCACGATGTGTTGAAATCCTTAAATGTTTACTAATTGATTATGATAGCCTCGTCTACCATTAACTTTAGATGACGATACTGCTGATAAATCGATGTGAATTATTAAGTAGATAGCTACGCATACGACTAGATGCAATATCTTCGTAAATTGGAGAGAGATTAAGCCGTCGGACTAGGTTTCCACGGACTTATAAGAGTCCACAAAAAGCCTTGATTTGGTCTTTCCAGTACCCCCAAGCTGAAATTTTATGTCATTTGTATGAAACTATAACATTCTCTACGAAATAGAAAAATAGTTGATTTTGATCCTCAAATCCTGTAGATAAAATATCACAGATATACACACATATCCTGTAACAGAAATTCAACACTGTTATATTGATTTACAAGTGAAAGGTACCGTTTTTTGTTCGCTAATCACAATGGGCCTACTTCGATGTTTGTTTAGACGGCGGCGGCGTCCGCACCGCCCCCTTTTGCCTCTTCATTATAACTATAATACGTGTTTTATTGGGACCTACACCGCCCACTATAATTTCTTAAGCTGCACTAATATATGGTAAAGAAATAAATTATAAGTTTGAAAAAGTAGAGCCAGGTTTTAACGGGTGGTAACTGAAATACCGAAACGCCTTTAGTTGTTTATTGATTTTTAAATTAATATTTTTACGTGTAGATAGACCAGTAGTGTTACATTATTAAGTAAGGTACCTTACTTCTGTTGGGAAATTTCAAATATATTTATATTATAGCTGAACTAGCACTTACTGACATAAAAAATTCAACCAACTGATTTTTTATGTCTGCTTTAGATTGCTCTTGTCTAACTTGCTTTAAGTACTTATCATTAAACGAGAATGACGTTTTAAATAACTGGTATATAATTGCACCCTACGTAACAAAATAAACCTTCCCTACCAAACTAAAAACTAAAGGAATCTCACATTAAAATACTCACGTATGAAGCCAATTAATAGCAAAAGCTAATGTAATAACAATTACACCCTTATCCATTACAGGCCGCTATTGTAACTTAGGTTTCGCCAACTGTAACATTGTTCCAACTATTTATTGTAATTACTTCGGTATTTATTACAATTAGTTTGGTATTTATTGTGGAATTGTTCTAAGTCAATTAGTTAAACAATATACGATTATCGCCTTGTAGAATATGTTGATTGTAATAACTATTCTAAACTATTGATGGCGGATAAAGCAAAACATAATGCAATAAAACAATTAATTTTCTAACATTCTTGCTAATGCTTTATAGGTATTTTACATTTTTTATCTAACCGCACGTATTACCGTCATAAAGAACTTGGCTCGGTTTTTTCTAAAAATGTTTTTCATTCCTGTATTTGCATTGAATAGTGTCTGCTTTTTTATTCTCTTAGCCCTGACTGACCATGCATAATTAATTTTATCAATACAGTAAATACCCAAGTAAAGCGTTATGTCGGTGCCTGTGTGTGAAACATGTCGGAAGTAAGAGCCTATCTCTACTGAATATAAAAAATATTATAAATATTTACTGAAATAAAAGTCACAACACTATTTTTCAGAATAACTTTACCGTGCTTTATTAAATCGGTATGTTGCATGTCGTCAATTCATCCAGTAGCTAATAAAAACTAGTTTAATCATTATAATCTAATTGTAATGTCATCAACCGCTTATTAAGTGAGGCGGTCGGAGCCAATAAAAACCTTGGTGTATTTTCGTTACACCATCAAGTCGCCATGTGTAGCTCTAATTACATACAACTTAATCAATTGTCATGTAACTTCTGTATTAAGAGCTGAACTGTTTCGCTTATAAAGTTCTTTGTCAGGAGAACGACTTCATTTCTTTGAAGCCTAGTTGTAAATTATGTTTATTGAGATAGTATTGTAATGCTCTTGTAAGAATTTATTATTTATGACTGTAATGGGTTGATGGTGCACATAAATAGAGGCTTGCGAATCACATAGAGTCAAAAGCCGGCGACGTCGGCAAGCGTGGAATACAAAAACGCCTCTGCCATCCTGCCGCTGCCACAGGCTAGATACTCGTAGTTAAATTATGTTACTTTATTTATAAATGTGACCGTAGGTATTTCTGTTGTACGGAGAGGTAAAAACTAAAAACAAATGCGAGTGAAGCGTAGGCGTCGCCGCTCGGCCGCTCGGCCGCTCGGCCGCTACGGTGACCACACTAACACAAACGGGTTCGTGGACACTTAAGTGCTGCCCGTAGTTTGTTCGGTATCGCATTGTTTATATTAATGTTGCCTTTAATAATGTTATGTGCAGGACAGTTTCGAGTTTATTGATTTTATTGTTATTGAATGGCTCTGTTCTGTTCTTATTAGAGTAAGTGCCTGTGCCCACGGATACAGAATGTCGGTGTTTGATTTAATCTATGTTTTATAAAATATACAGTCAATTAAACTCTTTGGGTATGTAGGTAGGTACTTGTAAAATCATAGAACTTGAAAGTTCCTGTCTAATTAGCACTAATTATATAGGAGAGTTCTATAGACTATAGTAAACTAAAGTAGTATAAATATCGACAGTCTACTTGCAAAGTTGTTATATATAGATACCTACTGTAACTTATGCAGCGCTGGTACGCTAAGCACAGGTCTTGCTATTAACATCTTACTTTATACTAAAGATGCCGTAAACCCTTATCTTTATACACTTAAAACTCATGTATCCGGTCAAGTTAGACTGTTACACCGCCTTCTAGCTCTACGCCATTATGAGCGTTAGCAAATACCTTCAGTAGACCTTCAATTATTTCCCATTTCATCACTGCAATTATCGTTGTATCTATAAGATGTTATCTAATGTCTGCAGCAGTATAGCTCACTGGTTTAATATTGGCAATTTTTAAATTCATTGCTCAGAATTTTAATCGTACATTCGCAGTGTATCGCGTCTAGGTATCACTATAAATGTATGGCCGTCTCGGGTGACTATCTGTAGCCGGCCCACGGACTCGTACAAGTAAAATATCGACTGGTAACCCGATACTGTCTACGTAGGACGACCGAACGCCGTCACTTGATGTTTGTTTGTTTTTATTGTGTTACTTTATGGCTATGTACAGATTGTACAGAACTGGAAGCTTTGTTAGTAAGGTTTTAGTTTGAAGCTTTCTTACACCTTTGTGCTTTTATGTAGGTAAGGTATACTAATTTGTTAATTGGCTAGGCAATGGTTATGAAAGCATAAATCGTTAAGATAAGTAAGATTTGTTGTAATATTGTTCCCGTTCTTTGTGGCAGTTAAATGAGAATTTTCATAAAGTACCTAAGTATAAACTGTCAAGCTGTCGTTGTGGTTGCAGTTTGATATTAGGTATGTAAATATCTAGGATTACATACGGTCAACATTTGCTATTTATGTATGCAAATTGTGCGGTATGTGAACGCTTGCACAAAACCTATATTATCGGTGTATGCATATGATTGGCTATTTAGGTTATACAGATAGTTGCTTGCGAAACCAACCGCGAACATGCCGCAGAGAGTAGGCCTACTTGCACATAGCAAGTGCAGGCAATTCATACGTAATGCATTGAATGGAACTCATCGGCTCACGTGATGAAGTAGGTATGTGTTAGTATGGGAACATGTCTACAAATCAAAGTAAATGTTATAGTTTCAAATTATTTATTTTTAACTATAAATAGATTATGCGCCTACTTTATAAGATTTCAGTCAAATAAATACACGATGATTTTAAATTAAATATATCACTAAAATTGTACAACGTTTAAGCTATTTACATTATATCACAAAAATATTATATCGAAACTGCGTCTCTAGCGTATATTAGTATCACTTCTACTTACAGTCTGTCCGATCCGAATGGAATATTTCAGATAGCTCACATACTACAACCGTATACAATACACTGCGCGTGTTTCCACCTCCGACACATAGCCTATCCAGCACATCGAGCTGCTTGACTACTACTACTGAAAATGACTCGAGGACCAACAAACATGCGGCACACACTCCACGTGACACATTCACTCAGCACCGGCCACCTCACAGCTTCTCGAAGGCCCTGGAGTTGGTGAGCATCTCCCGCGTCAGCCGCCACACCTGCTTGGCGGCGTTCTCCAGCGCCGTCGGCGACTTGCCCTTGAACAGGTCCACGTGCGGCAGGAAGTAGTGCGGACACCGGCGGCACTGCAGCGACGAGATCAGTTGCAGGAAGATGCCGTTGATCCGATCCCCGATCGCGACCTCGTCCCATTCGTGCTCCCTCGGGTGCTTCTCACACTCGTACAGAAGCAGTGTCTTCATGTGGTAGCAAGTGACGGGATTCCCGGGCAAGTCTAAATGCCTGTCCCGAATTGTCTTTAAAATACTTAAGCACTTCCGCCGACAGCCCCCTTGCAGGAGACGATTCTCCGCTTCGAAGAAGCTCAGCACCCACGCGTCGCCTTCCATTGCGGAGTTCTTTCCTTGCAACGCGAGACATTCTTTAGATAATAAATCGAAGCCTTCTGTTTTGACTTCGGCGACTATGTTAGGGTGTGGCCAGGGGATGGCGGGCAGCGGCCAGTGCGCGGCCGAGCGCGGCCACAAGCCGGCGCACTTGAACGCCGGTGTTATTTGCACTATGTACCTTTCCCGAATCCGTAGCTTCACCTCCGTAGTTTCAGCTATCATTTTCACGCAATCTCTGTAGGAACATTTGTCACAAGCCTGTGCAACCAGGGTCTGGAACCTTGACCGGATTTTCCTCGCTGACAAGTATCCGGACGCGGTGATGAACTCAACCCACAGGGACATGGAGCGCTTCCTGCCGTCGCTCAGCTTTAGCACGGCGCAGCCGGGTAGGGAACCGTCGTCGACGAAGTTCAGCACTCCCATTTGATTTAAGTAAATAACGATTTCGAACTCGTGTGGCGACACCACTTCCAAGCCATCAAAACGTCCATTATAGTCCGTGAGCGAGGATATGAACCTCGGCTCCTGTAGCTCCACCTCCTTGAGAACATCCTGCACTATCCTGCACACTTCGTGTATCGTCTTCGTTATTTGCGCCTTGCGGTTGGCGACCCGCTCGTTGTAGTACTTGTTCATCTGGTAGACGAGCTTCGATTGCGCCGCCATCATCTCAGGTGGCACGAGCATGATGACTATGTGTTGGCGTCTCTACGCGGTGTGCATCGTACGCCGGCGGCGGTGTACGCACGCGCACGGCACGCGGTTCTTTGCCGACTGAGCCATGTCAGATTACCGGACTGTAAAGGCCGGAGTACGCCCACTGGGATGCGTACCAACGAATGAGGTAGCTGGATTCCGTCTCGTTCACTCCAGAAGTGGTTTGGGGCGTGTCGGAAAGGGACGCCGATATTTCCCTTCGGCCGCACTAGACCGTCGGCCGGGTATTGATCGCCGCGTTGCCCCGCCTCCGTGAGGCTGTAGGTATCCCGCTGGTGTTGGCTGGCTGTAGTCGAGGTGTTCGTAATTACATGATTGCGTTAGTTCGACGCTCGTTAATTCGGTAGCAGTAACAAGGTTGGCTCTATTAATGAGGATATTTTTTATGGCCTCCTGTTATCTTGATTCTAATTGGGCTTATTAATTCAATTTTAAGCAATTTAGGATGTTGTGAATAGGTTACCTCGCATGACAATTAAGTCATTGTATAAATCAAGCTTACATTGTTTAACAAGTATGTACAAAGCAAAAGCTTTGTTCTAATTTATTATTCATTCATATCTAGCAAAACTATCTCATCATCATAACTTTAGTATAATTTTGTAAATAAAAAACTTACACTCGCTTAGATAACCTTTTCTTACCAAAAATGATTAGTTATTGTCATCATTTAATAAAAATGTTCTTACTGATATCATTGAATAAAAAGTGTTTTTTTTTCTCATCAAAGGCGGACATCCTCTAACTCAGACGTATAGGATTACTGTAAAACGGGTTACTGAAAACTTAAAATTTTAAATAAAATATAATTTATTTAATCTATGTACATATATAGACATACAAATATAGACATTGTGTAGATACCTAATCCAAAATATTTTCCATACGAGAAACGTAATAAGTAAACTCTTACTAGTTATTTTATTAAATGATATTTCAGTCTCACGAAACCTAGTAATTGAATTAAAACCATGAACTCTAGCTATTCTAATTATAGGTTAATATTATCGTTACGAAAATTACCTACCTAACTATATTAAATTGAAGGAAAAACCATCGTCAGTTATTCATTAAATATTTTCTGCCATAAAATCAAGTCATTATGATTTATGTTTTTTTAGGAAATGAAGACAGGTTCCTCTAGGCACCCTATTCTTAGTAGGTATAACTAGGTTTAAATTGACCTTTCATCATTTTCTTTAAAACATATTTTAAAGCTAAGGTACTCTACTACTAATCGAGGGTAGAGTCAGGTTAGGTTTGGCCTACAATTAAATACTGCACGTTGTACCCAAATAGGTATCTTGGATATCCAAAAGACTAAAAACAAGATATTAATTCGGTATGAAGATTTAGCTAGACCATTTAACTTAGATAGTACGTACCTACATACCTACCTACTTGTACTAGTTATTTCGATGTCACTTTTTCCTTTTTTACCTACATTTTTAACGGCAGAGCATTTATACTCGTACAACACAACAACTATAAAATTGTGTTGAATAAATGTGATATTTTGGTGTGTAGCACTTAATTTTTATTGTAGAGCTTCTGTGTGCCAAACGAATCCTGAACCTACCGTTGAAAAGCAAACTCTACAACACAACGAATTTTAAATCAGCAGCAGAATTATCGTAGGAGGGATTCCCTAGAGTCCAATAAGAATAACAATAGGTAGGTAATGATACAAAATTCCACGTCTTATACGGTCCCATAGAGGTATATCATTAACTAATGCGGACTGATTGAATAATCTCTCAACACAAACAGCAACTGCACCAAGAATGCTGAATACCTACCAACAAACTCATTTGAATAACTTAAGCATTCTCTAGGGCTTCATAAACTGTAACAGCTAGCTAACAATCCTCTCAGATATTCTCTGCGCGTCCCTTAGGTGAGAAAATGTCCAAGTTTAGCTGTACACCGCCGGTCTATTTCGGTCGCCGCGCGATTGATGGGACGGAGTCGCGTGATGGATGGGACGACGCGGCTTGATTTACGTCCTGGCTCACTCCCGGCGATTCATGCGAGCCTGGTAATACGCCGGGATAGTCGAGGACGGAAAAGGAAATAAACTTGAAATAACATGGAATTTTAATCGCTGTAATAATTTTATTAAATTCAACATAACGGCTGTCTATTTTTGTGGCGGTGTGTTGTTTGGTCATAGAATATTAATCCTTTCGGGTGATGGTTAAGTTCTGAATTTATTTTGTTTACAGATTCAGGTTTATTTAGAAATCGTAGAATATGGAGAAAATAGGAGTCTTATAAGAGATTGCAGTCTACCAATGATTGAACGTACAGACAGTTTTGTTGACTGAAACAAAATTGAAATAAGACTAAACATTGTTAGTGCTACGAATTTTGCGTTCAGTCTTATCTAATTCCAACTTAATGAAGTGGATATTTTACTACTGTATGATATGATATGAATGCTGTGACTGAATGGCAAGTAGAGTAAATGATAATTCTGCAACAAAGTAATACGCGTATTTCTACTTCCCAATGTCTGAATAACATATTAGTGTTTACGTTAGTTTCGCCATTATATAAACATCACACTCATTCAATTTGCTAAATAATATCTAAAACATTGCATTATGATACGAGATATTAACGTTGCTCGCACCAGCATCTAATTTATTACCTTTGAATCTGCGAATTTATAACATGCGGTATTCCCACTCCACCCTCGTACAAATATTAACCAATATTTTGAACATAAGCCCCCGGAGTATAAAAAGATCCCAAATATCGCCTCGCTACGTAAATTCCACCTTGTTTATTATTTTATAAAGCCGTCGGCAGTGCGCACGCGCGAGCGACGCAAGATGGCGGCTTCCAGGCACCGCCCACTTCCGCCGGATGTCCGCTGCCTCTACGCCCTGACGGATGAAGCCACCCTTTTACTGAATTAGTTTATTTTTTATACAATGTAGGTAACTACATCTTTTATTTACCACCTTCTTGGGGATAATACGTGTTTGGAAGACTGGTATTCAAATACAAATTAAAATTGATCGGACCCCCGAGTAGATAGCACCTTTTTCTAGGGTATTATTTCAATGGTAATTACACTTGTAACATACAATCGCTCTTCATTATCATATCATTGATCTAGGATTAAACAAAGACTTAATTACCTAATGCTATGTATGTAACCAAACGGCAACAAGGAGGTACTATCATAATTATTTCAAAACAAGAGTTCTCATGGTCAGAGTTAGTAAACCGACTTTGAGAGTCAGAGCAGCTTATGTAGAGTACCAACTTGCCTAGCTTTATGGTTTCTTGAAACACTAACTTCTGTTACAAAAACTAAAAAAATAAGTCCCATCCTAGTCCTATTTAAAAATGTCGTACCTAATCACTTTACAATCATTACGAAATAAGTCTTACGCCGTTTTTAGAAACCTTTCATGTTGTCACTAACCTTCTTACTGCCAAATGTAAATATACATTAATCGACGTCATTTGAGAACATTGTATTTTCAACAGTAAACTGAAATTATTTTCTTAAAACAAGCTGATAAAATATCGCCTCCCATTATCCTTGCGATCATTACAAGAATTACAAACATCTTACAAAAACCATTCTCAACATACCGACTTAACGACATGTTAACGATACTATTCGTTTATAAAAACATATTCACACGATCGAATGAATACTTCAGCTCTCCGTACGTTTTAATAAACACAAATTATTAATTCACTACAAGACGTTATTACAATCACGTATACAGGCGCCGCTGATTTGGACCGGAGACCAGAATTTATAACTATCTTAATGACAAACAGCATTTGGTCGGGTAACAGCACTGCTAAATCAAATGTTTAGATTTGAGGAGTCACTCGATTTAATAATAACAGTTGAAATGTCGCGTTAGATGCCATCGCCGCTCTATCACCACGCGTGTACAAACATAGTGACAGACAGCATTGTAGAGCCAACGGCTCGGTGGCAGAGCCTTATTATTTATTGAGAATTGAATTCGCTATCGTGTTGAGATATGAACGATGCTTACAGACAGACATCTGTCATCCCCCACCGCTGGTGCGCGACTGACGTTCGTCCCACCCTTTCAGCGCCCGCGGAGTGGGGGGCAGCTCCGCCCAATCAGGGATACCTATGGAGGAATAATACGGACAAAGAACTCTCAACGCTGCGCTTGAATCTCATCTCTATCGATGCAAACTCAAAGTTGGTTTTCAGTTGTTAGGTACAAAGTTAGGGTTGTACAAAACAATTCATGTGTTTTTTAATGATTATTTTTCTCGAATGCAAAGATATTTCGGTCGCCTGCCCTCGGTAATTGGATTCAGCATGCGTGGAGATCGGCTACGTCCACGGATTGAGACGTACACTTGTCTCTTGTAATTATTATAAAGATTTGAGATAATATTCGGATCTCTTTGTTTTGTCGCTGTTCCTGCGCCGGTTTTGTATCATTAACGAATTGTTTCTGCGAACGTGCTCTGTGCGCGGATGCTCGTGATGATTAAGATGTTCTCCAAAATTGTCTTAAAGTAAAAAGTATTTTAAAGAACGAATGCGTGTTATTAAAATGAGCAAAGTTGAGAGCTTTTGTTTAGAATCACAGTTATTTGTTTTTAAAGGTGGACTGAAAGATGGACACTATGGCAATAATAGTACCTAGTGACTCTAAAAATAATATTATTGCCAACCCTTAAATTAACTAGACCTACACGAAGCCCTAAAGGCCTAGCCCTGAACTCATTACTCTCCGCAGTAACCTTTACAGTAGTCTGATAGCAGCCACCACCCAGCTGTCGTTATCACGAACAGACCAACACTATGTTAACGAAACGTAAAATTTGTAGGAGGTTTGTCTATGGTGCGTGCGCGTGCGCCGGTGAGATAACGCGGTCGTAGCGCGCGTTTTACTGCGCTCTTATCTATGACTACTTGTTGTTGATTGTCTATAGGCGGGAGCTTTATTTATGGCTGGTACGTTATGTTAGAAGCTTGGTTTTTTTCGAAAGAGAAAGTTAATTGGACTTGACATTACAATAGGTGTTTTGTGTGGTAGGTAGGTATCAACTAATATGTTTATCGTATTGTGTTTATTTTAACGTTTACATAGAGCCTAATACTCACTTATTAAAAAAATATCTTCAAATATTTAACATTAAAATATCCCTTTAAAAAAATACCTAATGAGCTTATGCCCGAATTTGTTTCAGACGTCTGTCTCGTTATTTTATCGCTCAAGACAAGCAGTGAGTTTTGCACAGTTCATTCTCCTGCAACACGAATTAACGCTTTATCTTTTAATAAAATTTACTAAACCACAAATAGGTACTTACCGTTATCTTTGCTACTTATCTCATGTCAGTTGGCCAGACGACTCTCAAGACTTATTCCTAGACATGAAACAACCCTTATAATTGAAATTCGCGGTAATCCGGAAGCGCGTGCGACGGTGGCGCCGCTAACTATGCGCAGATGGCGTGCTTCCGCTGCGCGGGCGCAACGCACACGTGGCGCGAATTATGCGCGCTCGCGAACCGTAATCGAACGTGACGGTGGTTGGAGACAGATCTAATTGAATACGTTTTGTTGTTACCATCCAGTGGGCGGCGAGGTTTATTTTTGTGTTTGTCTGTGGTTAATTGTGAGTAAATTGAATGCTACATTTTGGACTTCAAATGAATAAACTAAAAGTGTGTGTCAGATCTTTGTTTTGGGTCAGCACTGAGGCGCATTTACACAACCATGAAAAACTCTATTGAAAAAAATTTGAAGAGTTCTAACAGAAATTACTTTAGTGCTATATTTTACTTTTACCTAGGTATAACTATCGAAATTGAACAAACAGAACTCATATCTATGTCATGTAGGTATATTTTGATAAAGACATTCATAGCGCAGTATCCCAACCTACCCATACTCCTTTGATAAACGTCACATTGGAAGTAACGTTTAGTGTCATCGCATAAGATGTTTCAAACGCGACAGGCCACAGATCGTGAGCTATTAGCAGTGCGCATGCGCCACATGCGGTGCGTGCGCATATTTATGTGAACCAGCTCAGTGTCACGTCAGCCTGACTGCTCTAAGCTGATAATCTCGTCACTGACAGCCGCTGACACCGACGCGTTACATGCTGTTTTGTTTTATGCTAAAGTGCTCAAAATAATAGTGATACTTGCTGAACACTCGGCTATGTCCGTGTTAAGATTGCCCTTAGGTTTCCTGATTATAGTGGAGGAACTACTTAGGAATCAAGGATACGTTCCAATTTTTTTATTAGATACATTTACGTAGCTGAATATACTACCTACATAAATAATATAGATTTGGGCTAAATAATCCTGTTGCCCTATGCTTTGCCCCAATCTCCGTACCTATGGTTGGCAAAATGCGAGAATATGACTTCGCCTAGCCCTTTATGGAATAGGTAGGCATCATAATTTAATTATACACTTTTAGTTAGTAAAACTTACATTTTAAAAGTAGTTTATACGTTTTTCTTAATACTGAAAGCTTATAAGATGATATTCTTAGGTGTAGGTAAAAAAATATTCCATATGTATCTACCTAATCAAAGGAAAAAAAACTAATATAGGTATTCAGTTTCTTTCACCACTACAAGCAAATCACGAGATTTATTCACAAAATTCCATAGAAAAAAAACAAAGTCCCAAAAAAAGCATAACCCCAGAAATAGTATGTGAAGCGTAGAGACGCGATGACAGGGAATTTATTAACCATTCGGGATGACAAACTGCGGTATGGGAACCGGCGGAGATTACCACGAGATTAACACTCGCTGGTGGGGAAGAAAAAGTGAGAATTTTGGAGGAAGTCAGACGAAAAGTAATGTAGAGTTCCAACGAGAGGATGGAAGAAATCCGTCAATATTCAGAATGTGAACAGATGCGGATTTGATGGCAGTTCAGATTGTTTATAGGTAACCTACAAAGTCGCACTTTTATCAATGGTTTTTCATGGAACAGATTCCTGCGATAGTTACTACAACTATTGGTATATAATAAAACAAATCTAATCATAGTACATATAGGTATTTATGATTAGAAAAAAAAAATCTCAAGAGGTACAAATATTTAAAATTAGATTTTAAAATAACAACATTATATGCGACAGTCACTTGTATTTTTGTTTATCAAAGTGCAAAAAGTATGACATCTAGTGCAATTTTATCCACATTACAACACGTCGAACAAAGTATTCACCAGTCACAATAGTAGCGGCGCCAGTAATAGAGGTGGATGCTCGCTCCGAACACGAGCGTGATGTATGGTGTTTTAATTAGGACTTCCTCACACGACGCCCGCGCCGGCGCGACACCGTCTGCCGAACACTGAACTAATACAAACAACTGATTTTACACAACATAGGTAGCTACACTTTCTGCTGAGAAATAGAGCAACACGATGAACATCGTAATGAAGATATGATCAAAGGAAGTTTTTCCTAGAATAGCTTATTATTAAACTAATTCAGTAGTCGGCAGATATTATCGTTTGTGAACTTTAAGTCTTTAACAAACGTATCTTTGTAACGCTATTTAATAGTTATAGGTGTTGTTAATAGGTTCGTTTTTATGTATTATTCGGTTTTTTACGAAAGGAATTAATATTAATCATAGTAGCTTGTGAAAACGCAACCCACGCAATGCATACATTTTTCGCCAGCCAGGGTATTTTCTATTTATTAGTGTGTACGTATTTCATCGTTTAATGTATAAAGGTTTATAGGTATTACCTAAGTTACAGCAACATTTTTTTTTTCGAATATTATTCTCCTTAGTTTATAATAATAGGTATATTAACCTAACTTGCAATGTTAGGTAGGCTCTGCGATGTTACCGTTGCGAACCTAACTAGAAGAAAACTTAAATACAAAAGTAATCGAAAGACCTTTATCGAAGTAAATCATCGGTATCTACCATCAAAGAGGAAGCTCTACAGCAACGGAACCTTAAACGACGTCGTCTTTCACGTGTAATTTGAATACGTTGGCTAAAGGTACCTCTACAGGATGCCTGGTACAGGTCCCAGCGGATTCGTGGAACCGCCGGGACCAGGGGGCTCCCACGCCATAAATATTGAAGGTACGGAGACTGACCTTCGAGGTCCGTGTTGAAGATGAAACTTTAGCCTTTTTTGTTTATGCTCTCCGGCTCTCTCTGTTGTCTAAGCGAAGACGCAGACTTTTATAATCTTTTAAAATCATAAGCGTGTAGTCTATAGGTACTTTTCTTTTATCATTAAAATTCAGAAACGTGACCACATCTAATAAAAATAATATACAATAATAAGTTTTAATTTCAACGTAACTAATTTGTGGGATACGTTACAATAACTTTAATGTCGTTGTAACAATTACGTATTATTCAAAGCATGTCTATCATAAATAGTCAAATGTGACAGCTCTCCCGTTTTAGAATCCACTTTTTCTAATGTTTTATTCACAGTACCGCAAAATAAACTTATTGTTCAAGAAAAAGTATAATTAATAAACGCTTGTGACATCCTGCAAAATAAGATAGGTACTAGCTCTATGATTGTTATTATTTATTTTCATTGAGTTAAGTTTTTCCGTCATAATATTACCTATAAATTGATCTAGATATGTATTTACTATCTTATTAGATCAGATCAGCAATTCTACTTACTGTTTTTGAAGATAGCTGTTTACTCTTAGTGGTTATTCTTATACTTGGCTGATATTGACATAAAAATACCTTAAAATTATAGGAAAAAGGTACAACACAGAGTCTACTGACTGGCTGATTAATTAATTAGTTAGCGACCACAAACATTAAAGGAGAACGTTTCTAGACCAGAGAGATAAAACTTCTGCCTAAAACAATGCAAACGTATCAGTAGCATTGTTACACATGTGAACCGTTGATACGTTGAGACGTTTAATTAAAAACTGAAAACATTTGCTTAACATGCAGCCACACCTATAAACATTAACAAAAACTAATTGGATTGATGTTAATTAAAAACATCCAGCGAATACACACGAATTTACAACTTGAATGTACAACATAAATTACTTTAACTTATGCAACTTATATAGTCATACGCTCAAATTATGGGTACCAGGCGATCATAAACAGCTGAGAGCGGCTCCCAACAGATTTGCTCCTGTTCGTCTTGATACTGTCGATGTATGGTGCAGTTTTTTGTTTTTCCTTTGTGTAGGTAAATAGTAGAGTCACTAGATTTTACCGGATTTTAAAAAACTGTGGGGTGTAGTCTGTATATACTTGTAGTTATTATGGATTCATGTTTTGATAACATAATATTACATATTTTCACTCATATAAACATGGACCCATTAATAGAAACTTCCATCTATGGAGTAGACTAAAATTTTATTTTGCCTGTGGATTAACTACTACAAAATATAAGTACTAATGTTTCAAGACATGGTTTTTAGGATCAAACTTTTATGGGAAAGTAAATAAGTCTGTCGATAAATCTGTACCTATATTAATGTTTCGTTTATTTAATTATTAACGAAACACACTGTAAACTCGTACCTTTTAATCTACATATGAGTGGTTTGATTTAAGATGCACCATGGGTAATAAACTTGCCATAATTATTGAAATTATCTGTCGTTTAATCAGCTCACGCCCTTTGCAATCACTTTAATTAGTGTATTTATATTATACTTAATTTTAAAACTGTTAGGTATGGCATAAGTATGCAACATACAGCCTAATGTTAAAGTCTATATCTTCTATCTGTTCTGTCTATGATCTACTATATGTAATCTATGTGAATGCAATAAATGCACTTCAGTGCGCCAATAGCAACGGGTCTTTATTGTTGTGTTCCCCATATATAACAATAACTTAGCAGTCAATTCGTATTTTAACTGTAAAAAACCGCCGTTAACTAGACGACATTAAAAGGACAAAGTAGTTAGTTAAAGTAGTTAGTTAACAAACAGTTAACGTTATAACCACGATTCTACAATAAAAACAATATCTAATTAAATTTAAAGAACACTCTTGAAAAATGTCCTTTTATAGTTAATTGGTCTTTATAAGGGGCTGGGCAGTGGTCATAGTTGGCAGTTGTCATCGCGTTCACCACCTTTCGCCTGTAAGAGATAACACACACTGTGACGCATGCGCAGTGAGCCGCGTCGGACGCAAGGAGCTGTGCTGACATGTCATTTACATTTCCTATCTTTTGACGCACCTTGTTATGGTACGGATAGAAAAAGGGAACAGTAGTCATCCTTGTCAGCCAGTGTACCTACTTACTGTACTTGCCTATTTGGTTCTGAAAACACGATAATTTGACGTAGGTAGGTACCTACTTTGAAAAATATGCGTTGACGGGATTTTTGTGGTAAATCATTGATAAATAGTTACTAAGGTCAAAATAATTACTAGCTTTTAAACTATCGCGTTGCATGATTATAATAAAATTAGTCGATCTAATTGATATACTTAATTATAATTACAATTAAAATCCAAATAATAATTGCACTTGAACGTATAGCTCTACTTAGATCTCGCCTATCTGATAACTAACTTAATTTACGCCAGAAAACGCAACTCTAATTAAAAAGGCAATGCCTCTTCTTTTGCACGCAGTACTCGACAAGGGCGCGGCGTTTTTTCGCGTCTTGTCCCTACCGGGCCGTCACCGCGGGCCCTTAATGGCCGCGCTTGTCACACGCCGGGTCCTTATTTACGGGCCCGATAACCATCGCCAACCCGACCCGCTGCTTAGGCGAAGAAAAAACACGCACTATAGAAAACTAAATTATCTTTATAGACTTATATTTCTCACGCCGCGCTGATTTAATGACAATTGTCTGTTAATTGCTATCGTATAGTTTCTAGATTACCGTCGGATATTAATGCTTGTTAGTTGATTATAATGGTCTTGTAAATATTTCGCGTCATTAGTATGTTTTGACTGATGACTCATCTTAATTAACTATGGCTTACTGTATAATAAATTAGGTATTGATGAACACCGTGCTGTGTGCCGCAAATTATTCCACTTTACAATTTAAATTATTCTGAATGTCCTCAAACATAGGCTAGTTGCTAAACTATTTAGCTTGCGTGTAAAGGCTATATAACTTAAAAAAACCCTTCTAAACCTACTATTAATCATCATTTTTTAACTTAACAACAACAAAATAATTCGAGCGTCTATTTCTCGAATTCCAAAAACAATATCGTTTCATAATTCCTCGTGTATTATGTCTAATGCTCTCCTAATGGTATTACACCAAATAAATCAAGGTGTACAGTTGTACACATGTAGGTTCCCAGCGCGCGGGGTCGCAGCATCCCCGTCTCGTGACAACACACCATTATCTTATAATAGTCTCACAGCTTACCACTGAATACGAATGCTTTTAATGCGCGAACAAAAAATAATGTGATTAACCATTTGTAATTGTTATGGGTTTGTGTTAGATTGTTTATAGATCGACAAAGAAGTTGTACTGTACAGTTGATTCGTGCCTTCGTTATGATACCTTTGTCAGTGTTTAGTTATTATGATAAAATAATAGTAACTTCAAATCTTTTTGGTTCTTAAACGAAATCTTGTTCGATACAATCATTCGACAGCAATTTGCTACTTTTAGCTATAAACAAGTGGGCAGGAAAGTCTTACCGACTCTCCTGCACTGCACTTGTCTATAGCTGTCTATAGATGACAAAATAAAAAATAATCCGGATAACACAGATCTCTTTACAATCGGTTATCAAGCAATGAATGAAATCAGAACGAAGCAGCGAATGAGATTCATAACTGACGGATTACTCTCTAAACGAGCCAAATGTAATGTGTGCGCGATTATCTGTCACGGGCGTGATCTATCTGAAACTAATTGTTTAGATCTTACCGGCGGCGGTGGGAACTTGAGTGTTGGTCCTGTTTGCGAGGGTGGGATGTGATAACGTCCGTAATTTATGGAAATCCTATGACTTTCGTGACGTTCTCACGTGGATTATTCTCAAGTCATGCGGATAGATATTAAGTTCGTTAATACTGAAATTAAAACAGCAATTAAACATTTTTCGGCACTGATTAGCGCCCGATGTTATAATATAATTCAGGTGTCCCTCAGTCAGGCCAATCTCGAGTCGTTCTCGAGAATTTTCGTCTTTCTTTAGAAAATTACTCTTCTTTCTTTAGCTCGCGTCCACAGCTAACACTAATTTACATAAAACAAAAACAAACCCCAAACTTCTGTGAAGCTATTATTGGTGTTTTCAAACACATGTCCCTCTGAATAAAACAATACTCGAGGTTTATTTACGTCGTATCAGCTTTGTATGAGTACCTATCCTATGTTAGAGGGGTGGTTGACAAATTGTGTTACAATTGAACTGGACGTTTACACCCCACGCCCTGTGCGCTCTGCTACCCTAGTACTATTATGGTACCTTTATGGAGAATCTACACAATAAACAAATCCTCACTTTCATGGAAAGGAATTCTGTTTTTGTCGTACAAATAGACTAATAGAAATACTCTATGATGGCGATTTTTGGTCCTATATTTTTACCTTTCAACCATGTCTGGCTGAATAAATATGGAGTTTGAAACTTGGTCGAATAGCATGACTATGTACCGAATGCAGGAATGGATGTAGGTATATCAAGCATGCCATTTGAAATCCTTCAGTAAACAAGATTAAACTTTTCCGCATTATCGGGCATCGTTTGTATCGGCTACGATATGAATCGAGCTTTGCTTCCGATAGACAATGTCGATTGATGAAACTACCTTAGTACAAGTGTACCCAAAAACTACTTAGGCATTACTGATCATAATATTTCGTTTACCTCAATTTAAATACAACATACTCAAATCCAAATCCTTATTAATGGTGAGAACAAGTATGTCAGGGGTGTGCTATTGTGTCGCATTGTGTTGTGATTAGTTCAGGACTGGTGTAGGCGCTGGAGTGCTCTCGATACAATAATCATTGCTCCAGGGGATGTTGGGGTGAATGTTTGTTTGTAGAAAGTATTTGTTGTGCGCAATCATTGGACAATATTAGATAGTAATTTGAAGTGGTTTGCACGAACTTTGTGGAAGTATCTGGTAGTATTATGATCATTGGCTCTACTAGGGTCAAGTGGCATATCGATAGGGATAGTTAGTTACCACTACGTCTAATGATGTTGTAAGTTTGTTACAAGTTAAGAGTTTTTAATTTGCTACAAGTTATTTTCTTACCAAATGATGGTCGCCGGCTTTGGAAAAATGTCTCAAATCTTAGCGAATCTGCATAAGCTTCTATACCTTATCTTTTACTTAGGTAAGCCAAAAATCTGTCATCTTTATTCATAAAGCTTCTAAGTAAGAGGGAGGAATTCTGATATGAAATTTAATAAACCACTTCAACGAACTAAACAAACCAAATCAGTGGAAACATTAAGGCCACATGTCGTGTTTCTCATTGACACAATGGCCTCCCCGTGCTTCGCCATAAGAATCACAACAGTGCCCTGCGCCAATCCATCTCCCGTGCCAATTAGTGACCCCCATGCGTGGTGCGGCGCATTGTATGCTAACAGACACGTGGAGCGCAGCTTTTTTAATGTGAATGCGCTTTTTCCAAACTAATAATAGAACAATAAGTATGTGGTAATCTTGTTTTAATAATTATTATGATTACCGCTTTGATTGTCTCGTGAACGTGATCTACTGCCGAGTTACACTCGTTCGTTCGAATTAAGATGTAAGTATTGAAGTTTTTGTTCTGAATCATCGAATTAATTTCAGTTGCAGCGGTAAACTACTATAAATAAGCGTAAATAAATGTCTAGAGCGACAATCTAAAGCGAAAATGTAGAAGACACGTTCAGTTACCCTCGCAGTAGTAAAACTCGCCCAGACTCGAATTCGATTACCTGATTGTCGCAGTGCCTAAGGCTAAGTGCACTAAGGGTCGTAAGAGGTTTGATTCCTGCACGAGACAAAAATTTGTGTGATCCGCAGATGATTGTCCCGAGTCTGGGTGTTTGTGTATGTGATATTGCATGTTTGTGAAACGCACCCACGATACTGGAGAAACTCCTAGAGTGGGGCGACATTTGAAAAAAAAGGTTTATGTCGAAATGAAATCGTTGCAACATCATTAAATACTGTCTATTTCTAAAGGAATGTCGGTTATCCAAGTTTGCTGTAAATCGCGGACAAGTTATCTACTATTCTAATCCATAAATCATTCGTACAAAACCTTTGTAGGTAGATATTTAAATGCAGATAATACAGAAGTCCGTAAGACCACGCGACGACATTATTTAAATGGACCATTTGAGAGCCATTAAAACAATACAGCCGACGTCGGAGCACTTGATTTACACAATTATTGTACATATAAATTAATACTAACGAACTTGTTACGACTTGACGTGTTCTCACGTTTACGACGCTTGGTTTCGACGCAGCTCGCGACTATTTTTGATAGGCAGCGCCATCTCGCGGATGTGTTTACGACTAGCGCGTAGGTACTTGTGTTTATGTCTTCATGTAAAGAGACACTGTTTAATTGTAAGCTTGTTTTGAAACAGGTTCAGGAAGGCTGTGTTAATGTGGAGAATTATCCTCTTTGACTCATCTGAGATTTTCCAGAAACGGGTTGTTTGAAGTCGTAATGTTACTTTACGTACTTACTTGTTTATATTGCTAATAAACATTAACGTGGCTAACTAATCTTTAACTAACTTAATTAAAAAAATCCCGTAAGACTAACGACTTTTTAAAATAATATCACATCTAACGCTCAATTGGGTACAACAACTTACTTTGCCTGTATACAAAATAACTCGTATCGTTTTACATAAAATCGATTCTAAGTATGTAATAATTAGTAATTGAATTTTGTTCCCTGTAGTACATCGTTAACATAGCGTTCAATACTCATACAATTTTCTCCTTCCTTCCAGGTTCTGAAATACTGTGAACACCTCCACGGAAAATGGTACTTCAGCGAGATCCGCGCCATCTTCTCTCGCAGATACCTGCTGCAGAATGTGGCCATCGAAATGTTCCTGGCTAGTAGAAGTGAGTATCTGCAAATGATATATTATTATTACTGAGCTAGATAATTAAACTCAATATTGTCAGATAACTAAATAAATGAAAGCTCAGAAATTTTCTGATGTGTCGTATCAAAACAACACTCATCATTCACGGTATAGATTACATCAATCGCTTTAAGTTGTATTTAAAGGCTTATCATCAACGGTCTTCAAACAGGTGCAGCGGTAATTTACGAGAAGGAACTTTTGTCGGATCGTCTGAACTCACCAGGAGCCACCATCACATCATACCAAAGTACCTATACTATGCAGAGCAACATAATAAATCATATACATGAGGCAGGCTTACGATAGAGTCAAATAAATAGATTAATATCAGTTGATTTAAAAAAAAGCGTAAAGTTACTTTTACTATTTATAGAATGTTTGAGGCGATGAGATAAATGGTGCTCCTGTTAATAGTCTTATAGCAAATACACATTCTAGAGTTTCATCACAGTTGAGTAGATTGAATATTATGATGCTGCGGACCTAAGGATCAAGGACTAGTGTATGTGTTTTATAAACTTATTCACAATTATAGGTATATCGTTACTGCGTTCGTCATTCGTCAAAGCATTTATCATTCATTTCAGTATCAGAGCAATGCTTTTGGGACCTAGTGTCAGGTCCAAAAACTTCATATACTAATGAATCTAAGAAACACTCCTTTATGTATATGTACCCAACGAATTCCATCGCTTATGACTTTTCTTTGATCATAGGTCAGCCCAGCCTATCAATAACCTCTTAGTATTTTATTCACCGTTAGTAGATGCGCTGGGACAGGTTGGTGACCGCAGTCCCAGCTTCCTGGCACCGGTGTCCGGCAGAGGGTCACCGGTGATCAGATGCCAGCCACTACTACTTGTAAATGTAAAAGATAAGGCCCTTTTAACTATCTTCTACCTCTTAGTAGTTCGTCCGCCCCTAGTAGTTGCGCTGGGACAGGTTGGTGACCGCAGTTCCAGTGCCTATGCACCGGTGACCCTCTGCCGGTCACCGGTGATCAGATGCCACTACTTATACATTTAAAATATAAGGTCTTGTTAACTATGTTGCAGCGTCAATATTTTTCGCGTTCCCTGACCAAGCGACTGTGAAGAAAGTCATCAAGGCACTGCCGAGAGTCGGTGTCGGCATCAAGTATGGAATACCGCAGTCTAGGTAAGTAAACAAGAATTTTATTATTAAACTGCTTTGTTTTTTAAAAATATTTATAAACGTGCGGTCTACGTACTATAGTTTTCATTGAAGCGGTGTGCTGCCATCTAGGTAAGTCGTCGCGTACTAAAAGGCTTCGACGCTGAACTAGTACGACTGTTACTGGTAATCCGTACAGATGGCGCTACGAATAGCATTTTTTATAAGACAGTGAATATTTGTGACTGTGTATGTTCATTTTACAGGTATTAAAATTACTATAATAGTAAAATAACTATTAAATGCAATATATCATCGACAATCAATCAGTAAACATTCTTAAAATCTTTTACTCTTTATACAGAATGTTAATTTTATTTAAAAGAAAAAAGGTTTATGAATTCTTAAAGGTGTTGCTAATAAATAATCGTTAAGTCGTGAAAATAAATATTCCTTCTTAATCATGAATGACTCTTCTGGATAATGTGTGTATGTGTGATATAATATCCTAGTGCTATAGATATTGGTATAAAGGATACTAATCTATATTTTAAATAAGGAAGGAATCTTCTTAAATGTACATTCACTTCATTTGTGCGATGCGTATCTTTAAATTATTTAGGTCAACACGATTATTAAAATGAAACAAACATTGTAAATAACTCACTCCTTTATTCACACTTCCATCACAATGTTCATTCATATAATAGGTATATTATGTATGGTAAGGTCACTCATTTGTATATTATATTTTATTCATACACCCTGTATACATCACACATTAAATATTTATAGGTAAGGCTAGTTTATCTATGAGGAATAAATAGTAATGCATATTGCAGTTAAAGCAAACCTAAAATACTCCACAACTTGCTCGGTATAAAAACTGTAGTTTCTGTATAAATCACATCATTGCCTTTAATTTGTTACACCAATTTGTACTTAAAACTAGGCAAAACTTTATACTTATGTCGTCACCTTTTACTAAAATTATCTATCACTAATGGAATGTAACATCATCAAAACGTTAAAAAATCGTCCTAATTAATACTGATCACAAAACTTCACAAACAATAAAAATAATATTAAAAATAGTTAACTATACAATTCATTGGTAACTAATGCTTTTATAGCTAAAACTACTAAGACACGGTACGAAGTCTCTTGCACTCGCGCTCGCCTACTTCTTTTCTAAAGAGACGGACGCTCCAGCGCTGTGTCGCCTCTGGACTGGCTTCCCGTCTACTGCACTCGGCTTTTCCTTAATGTACCCTACTTCTGGATCAAAGTCTTTCTTTTCATCATCAAATTGCTTCATAATTTCAGTCAAAGTTTTTCCTTTAGTTTCTGGAAGGAAAAAGTAACAATAGGCCGCTCCCAGGAGCGCGCAGCCTCCGAAGAGATACAATGTACCATTACTAGTTAACAAGTTTTCTAACTGAGGATAAGTCTTAATGTTAAAGAAGATTAGCACGTATGCACAGCACGACGTAGCGCCCGACATGACTCCTCTTATGTCCTGAGGGTACAGCTCCCCACACATTATCCACGGCAGTTGTAGGAACCCTACCATACTGAACGACACGTGCAGTAATACGCAGGCAAGCTTCACTAAAGGAGGTCCGTTTAAACTATCACACACCGCAGCTCCCAGCATAGCAACGCCGAGTAACAGTCCTGAAGTTGCTGCTAAAGTCTTTCTTCTGAAGCTGTTAATTAAACACGCCCCAACAGCACCCATAAACACTCTCACTCCACCAACAATGATAGATGCTGTGAACTCATTGACGCTGGTCCCGACAGACTTGAAGAAATCCACGGCGTAATACAATATAACGTAAATGCCGGACATTTCTTGGAATATAAAGAAGATGATGAGCAGAGCGAAGGGTTTAACGACACTTCTCCTTTTGAAAAGGCTGAGTTTCTGTTTGAAGGTCATGGTTTCACCGACTTTTCTGTCTTTGGTGAACTCCATAAGTTCTTGTTGGGCTGTGCTGTTATTTTGTCGAAGCCAAAACATGGCGTTGTAGGCTTCTTTCATCTGTCCTTTTGAAGCTAGCCAGAGAGGTGACTCAGGGACGAAATACATAAGGAAAGGTGTCAAAAGTGACACTCCCGCGCAGATAGCCGCGACTTTCCTCCAGTGTATGAAGGCTCCTAATGAATAGACGATGAAAATGCCAGTGGAGACCAGTCCAGGTCCTAGAGCACTCAACACCCCACGCTTCTCAGGTGTCGTAATCTCGGCCACGTATATGTAGGAAACCGTTGACATACCTGTAATTGAAACGGTTACACAAATCAGTAACGGGTTTTAAACTGTGAACATTGGTAACGGTTATTGTTTGTTTGGTTTTCAATTATTTATTAGTCACCTGATTTAGATCTGACCATAGTTTTCCATATTGAAGGATCGGTACAACATAAAATATGTTTATTCCTCATGCTGTCATATCATGAATAAATTTCACTTCGATAAGATTATATGTCTATTGTTTTCTGCCCCACGCGGTTTAAATCTTAAGCATCACTATGTAACGTCATTCTTTATGATAAATTATCACATCTAATTCCAACATTTACTCACCGATAGTAAATCCAGTAATAAACCTTCCGATGCAGAGGAAGATGTAGGTTTCTGAGAAGGCGATGACGAGCCACCCGACCAGGTTGGGTAGTACGATGGACTGTAGCAGTAGACGTCGACCCACCGCGTCTACCATCATACCGCCCAGGAGGGCACCGATGGGGTTTGATATAACACCCAAACTCGCTAGAAAACAAAAAAGTTTTACATTTTGAATATTTTTCTCAATATGAATCTTGACTTAAATGAGACGAGTATTTTGGCCGTATTTTTCATTCATACCAAACGTGAATGAAACGAAAGAAGTATGCAAGGATCGGATCGTAGCGAATCCGTGGTATCTGCCCACCCCTCTGGGAAACAGGCATAACTTTATATATTTATGTATGTACCATACGATAACATTGAGATATAGCCTATTTTTGTCGTGTAACCGTTATGAGACAACCTCCTTAGCAAACTTAAACATCCCTTGAACAAGCCATCCCTAAAGCTTTAACTTTACGTTATCTTCTCATCCTACCGCCTTGAACGCATCATAATCGTATTTCCGGTACCCTTGCAATGTGCGTGCTCCGCAATAAGGACTCAAGCTTATGGTCGGCAACCCTCCTCGTGTCACTTATCTCCTAGTATAAATGATATGTTTCAGTGTGCTCGGCGCTATCTCGTTTGCGCATACGTATGTGCTGGTGTAAATATTTATTTGGCGATGTCAACAAAATTTATATATTGCTTGCATATAAACAATATAAATCGTCTTTATTTGTAGTATTGTGTATAGCAAACTCATAATACATTTTATGATAGATATTTCTCAAACAAGACATAAATTATATATTATCTGCCAAAAATATTTAAAGTGTTACGCTAATTGATTTTTAGCCATACTTTGTAGCTATGAAGACGCGGCATCGAATCACTTTCATCGGAGCGTGTTCTCATGACAAAGCATTATTTTTAGCGTGGCCATTGAGCTGGACTCACGTGTCGCGGCTGCCCTGGCATCGTCCGCCGCTCCCGAAATAAAACGTAAACATTATTGTTTGCGCGTACCATTCAGCCTACGATTTCGCTTTCTTCTTTTGTATACGATTCATACAGCTATGCAACTAGTTAAAATAAGAATATGACTTTTAATCGAAATTGTAGGACTCAATTAGAACCTTAACAAATATCTAGCACAGTCTTAGACAAAAATACGAATTTGGGGCAACTGTGAATATTAATATAACATGGGCGTTTTAAATGTTCTATTGACGAAAGCTCTACGTTGTTTCTTCAAACAAAGAATTAAATGTGGCGAGAAGTATTGAATAGAACCTTTACTGTTTTGATATAAAATCTTGACGATAAAAATATTTTATGGCCCTATGATAATATTTACATTACCAAAAAATACACTTACCGATCCATGAGCTCTGCTCATACGAGATGGTCGGGTGTTCATGTGTGTACTGGGGCAGCAGAACTGCTGAGAACCCTTGGCAGAACCCCACCGATATGTTGATGGACTGCGCGGCGAGTGCCGCCAGCACCTGTAAATTATAAGCGCCTGGTTAATAAAAAGTAAACAAAACACGCTGGATTATAATTTGCGTAAAAAGTCAAGAACAAAACAATTATGTTATCGTAAATACTTGACCGCAAAAAAAAGGAAATAGCATTTTCGTAAAAAGACTATCATATTCACGAGGTTTATCAATATATAGTACGTACCTATATTATTTTTGTACCTTTAATCATAAGATGAAACAATAATAACTTCCTAACTTGCAAGTCAGAGTTAAACTCGGCTGCCATGCTTGCTAACTATCTTAAATTATCACTGTAACATGCTTATCATCACATGTTGCCTTTAATGACATCAAATTAAAACCTAACTCAAAGGTATGTTTAACGCGTGCGTACAGCGTGTAATTACAGTTATGACAAGCTTTTGTAGCCTGTTCCCTATTGACGATTAATGTGTTTAGGATTTGTGAAAATTTCTGATAATGACCTCAAAAGGTCGCTGACGTTGAGTTCGATGTGCGGTTGACTATGGTAGTTTACGCAATTAATTGGAGGCCGAACTCGTTAGGTTGCCTATTGGGTTAATAGATAGATAGGTACGTAATAGGGTAATACCGCAAAGAGTAATCTTAGCTTTATTGAGTAAAGTATCTATGTTGAAGTTAAGCTAAGACAAGAAACGTCAAAGTTCAAAACATAATACGATATCCAATGCTGTAATGAAACTGACGGAAAGTCGATAAATAAAAAAAAGTTGAAACTGCCCCCTAAAAAGTTGCGAAACAACTGACTCCACTTAAAGTTAAGTTGGACGAAATTATAGGACAGCTCAGACACACAGCAAGCACACTCTACTTACTTAGAAATTATATTGGTTCGCACGTTTAAGTGTTTGCCAATATTTCAACGCAATATTAATATTGTGAAATAATCACAACACAGCCTTAAGTTAAATGATCACGAATTGCTTGAACTTATAGTTATGTGGCAAATAAGATGCTTTGCGTTTTCCTTTTCACAACCCTTTAATTAAAATGCAAGCAGCACTCTCTAAAACGATCGATGAAAGATGACTTAAAAACATCGTATATTTTTGCTGTTTTTTGTTATTCGTTGCCAAACAGTGGTGACGAACCGCGGACGTGGTAATTGTCAACACCGATGCTTATCTCAAAACGTGCTCCGCAAGGAAAATTACACCAGAGTGCCAGCCACGTGCCCCATAAGTACAGACTCTATGCCGTCTCGTCACTGTCCGTCTCTTATAACACTAATTAATTGACAATTGCCCACCAATCTTTACGCTCGTCGCTCACAAGCGTGTGCGGCGTAACTTTGCTATTGTCTGACGCTTTTCGCAGTCACTTAAGTCGACTACTCAATTAAATTAATTTCTATAATTGTTTCTTTTTTGTCTTATTTACGATTATGTTTGATGGCAGCGGAATTAATTTGTCTTGCACTATATAGCTTATGTTTAGGTTGATATATGATTTTATACTGGATCAAAAAAAACATATATCAAGTAAAAAGTTGTAATGGGTGTAATTCGTTTGTAATATACATAATATATTTTTTTATAATGTTGTCCTACAATCAACGTTTGAACAGGTTAAATGTCACTTATCCGCTCTTTGAACCCACAATTTAAAACTGAAGTAGTGACGTAGTTGTTAATCACCCCACCCTAATGGTTCAAATTACACAATTTTCTTTTTTGTTTTAAATTTTTCGCTACAAGTGGACAGTTTTTTTTTCCTCGCATCGTCAAAGCACATTACAATGACTTGACATGCGTGTAAGTGGTCCATAAATGGTAGTCAACTACCGGAACAATATTACAGGCGAATGGTTCTTATGATTGTGCTAACGACGATTACGTGCTACGTGGACGAACCCTAATTGTGATGCGAATAAGGTAAATAATAACTAAATACTATGATTGTTACGATTCGCGACATTATCGTAATTAAAAAAGTTGACTAGGACTTCTTCTGCATGGAATGGGTTTTTAACAAGAACAAAACAGCCGCTTAACCATTTACGATAACTACAAGTTCACTGATTTTAAAATAACTGATATTAAGCTTTGCTTCGTATCAGTAGAATCTACCAGCGGCACTTCATAACTTGATTTTGTTTTCTAAAACTAAATTACTAAGGTATCCGAGTTCCTGCGTCGCGACCTGTGAATGTCGTCGCATCAAGTATGATGTAGAGTCGGTCGTAGGCTCATCAGGTTCACGGAACTGCGTTATGTCTGACGTAGACTTGAGTATCGGCCCGCCTGATCCAGACAATACAAAGACGGCCACGCAAGCCATCACGATTATAGAGCCAAGGAAGGCTGACACTAAACAAATATTTAACTTCAAGATCAAGCCTTTTCATGAGTTCCTTGTACCTTTAATTATTCATTTTCTTATCACAGCTGATTGTGTTTAATTTCTTCTTCCTGTCAACTGTCATCCAGGCATTATTTATGGTAATTCATAATGAGTTCTAAGTAGGTTCTATACTGTTATTACCGAAGAGGTTGAATTTTAAAATCACACAGTAATTTACTTTTAGTTTCTGCTAAAAGTAAATTATTGTGTGATTTTAAATTTTTAAACTTAGTGTATATTTATTAATTGCAACCAACAGGTGGAACCTAAATGATTTACACAAATAAATACGATATTCTTTCTGAATTGTAAATAAAAACTTACAGTGAGAGATACGCCGATAGAATCGAAATACTTGTCTGTGTCTGAGTACATGCCCACCGGTTATTTTACAAAATGCTACGAATGCACTGGTCGCTGCGGGCTGTTCGCGATACATTTATATTATTTATTCCCAACTGTACTGATATAGAGTTTATATAGAAGTGCCGAAATGACGTAGAGGCATAGAGGTGGCCGGACCAGATTTATACAAGGTTTTCGGTTAAAACCCAGGCAACTACCATAAGTATTATTAGGCATGAATTTTCCTCATCTTCACATGGAAACAGGTAATGCCGTAATATCAGATCGTCACCATAGGTTCCTAATTGTCCTCATAAATGGATATGTGCTCGCTTTCTATTATAAGACTCGGAAGTGTGGCGAAATGTTCGGACTCGATGACACAATTTTATTATTTTGATAGGATTTCAACCCGATAATTTCACGGGTAGATTTTTGGGTATTTACACAATGGAATTCAAGTGGGTGTTTTTCCAATGGGTATAGTTTTCCCGCCGCCCATCTCTAGCACAATTGAGTAAAATTACGTATTAAAGGAATTCAATTATCTGATTACAAAACAGTACAATTTATCTTTTCAGTATAACTTGCCGCATAATATTATTCCAATAATTTCATCATTAAAAAAACTAATTCGACCTGTTTGTTATCTCTAACTTCCTGAATATTCTAAAGAGTTTTAAAAATGTATACGGTATAGGTCTCTTCCAGTAATTACAGCTCAATGCTACACATGTTACGGTCTCGAGACTGAGTGAACGTAAGGCCATGTATGTTTTACCTACCGCTTAATCGGGTGACATTTTCTCTACCTAACATGACATAGTCAAGAAACGTAGATTCTAGAAATATTGAACTTTGTAAGAACTTTCTATGTCCTCATTTAGGATTAGGAATAAAAATAAATGTTTATTAACACTGGCTGGCGGTTAATAGTCAACCAAGTCTTCGTAACGAAGACTTGGTTAACGTATATAGTATAAACTAGTATATTTACTACGTTATTAAATATACTATACTACTATACTATAGTTTACTAGTTTCAGGACGATATTTAGGCATTTCATATAATATATTTTAAAATTATAAATTATTATCCTAATATTAATACGACACGTGTAATCCAATTCCATAATTCGTGTACCAGGCTCGCATAATATCGGAAGGATGTGAACGAATAATGTTCCGAATGAAGGTAGAGACGTAACCCGCATGCAGGCAACCTTGACCGTGCCGATACTGCGTCGCCTTCACTCCGAGCTCTAGTTATACTTCTTGGAAGCTTATGTTGCCCTGGTACTTGTGAGCTTTTATTGGACGCTTATAGTAATCGCTTATTAATATTTAATTTTAAAGCTTTTGATTGTGCGGTTACCTTTGCTTTATAAACTTAAATGTAAGTCACAGTTTGTATATTGTTATTTAAGTAACGATATAAAAACAATAAACTCAGTTTTTATTATTGCTATGTTTTATCTTATTGTTATGGGTTCATTGAAATGCAAGTTCGTTAGACTAACAGAAATAAAAGTATCATTACTACCATTTACCATACTTACATTTTCTATTAAGATTAAGACATAATTTGTATCGAAATAACAAACGTCCATGAGTATCTGTATTCTGTCTGTATTGATGTCGATTTCACGAAAATACAGTTATATCCCTGAAGTCTGATCGTACACTTAGATCATAACCGAACTGTCAAATGCAAATGAAATATGTATTGTTTATTATTAGCAGTGGATAAAGATTAATATATTTGTATTCATGTTCTCTAATTAATTTTGGCTTGTGTATTTATGTGGACAGGTCAGCGACTTACATGCTGTTACATTGTTTTGTAAATATTATTACAAATACATACCTACACTCGTCAATTAAACATCGTCTTATACGACTTTTTGCTCTGGTTATGAATAATTTATTAGCAAAAACCGTCTGTTCTAAGCTGAGGTCTAGAACCATCCGATGTTATTTGGAACAGGTATTATAAGACAAAAAATATTTAGAGAAGTGCTAGCACTGTGGCTAAGAAATATATGGACAGCTACTTTTATTATGAGCTTAAACTTTAGTAGGATCGGTAAATATTCAGTCTGAGTGTTTGCATGTGTGAAATTACATTTGCCTATGATACATAGCAAATAGAGCAAAGTTACGGGCAATTTAAAATAAGAGAAGGAACTTGAAACTTAATCTTTAAATAAAAACAAAATCAAATGTACGGGGGAACTAAAAAACCAGATATTTACTAGGAGTGTTAGGAATGCTCGATTGGGTTCTATCCTATTACCTCGATCAACAACTAGTCACTGACATTGAACGTAACAATCTAGAACAAAACTTGGTATCAAGATGGCCCCATGAAACTATGCGAATTACTTTCAACCTTACTATGATGTTAGCAAACCTACGGGTTTTCCACAGTTATTATTATTATCAACTGTATACATAGGTAGCTCATCATCCGCATCGCTCACGATCTCGTTTTAATGAAATGTATGAAAATGTTTATTTTATGATTATTTCTTTGCGTTTACCTAAGCGGTGTAAATAAACAATGGGTAGGAATTGATTGATGATCATTAACTAAGGAAACCTTTCGCTGACTGAAACATTACTAATTAACTTTCACTACTAGTTTAGCTAAATAAATGATAAAAAGTCTGAAATATAACTAATTCTATTTGAATAAAATAGGATTTGCATTACTGCATTCAAGTCTAAAAGCATCACTTTACACAAACTATCCGTCTATCTTGTTATACAAGCATGGCTTTGTTAATAAAGACTAAATATACATATACCATAAAACATTACAAATAATGCATAGTTAAAGTCAGGAAACTCCTGTTCCATTAAAATTAATTTGGCACTGTAGTAATATTATAAAATATCTGATTAACATAAATTATTAGCACATTTAGTAAACGGTACCATTTCTCGTAAGTTCTCGACACAATAATCTCGAACAGCGGCTTATCGTACAAAATGTAGTTTCCTTCCTCTTCCGTACCGTCAATTAAATAATACAAACAGATTTAATCACCTTGATAAAGGATTTACTTTCATAACGTTTGTTTACTATATAAATATGTTACATACTCCGCTATTCATATCCATATATTGCAAAATCTAACTTACTAGTAGGTAAAAGTAGTTTCATACTTTTTTGTAAATTACTTTTGTCCGAAAAATTGGTCTCTGAGTAAAAATTTTAAACGTTGTGTTTGCCTAATCTTTCTATTAATGGACAAGCATTTAACTATGACATTATGATAGTCAAATAGGTGCATAATTATCGAGTAATTCGATGCGCCGGCGCAACCATTGTCGGCGGCCATTCATGTACGAATCGCGTTATTGAACTTGAACGCGCAGCGGACGCGGCCTGACCGGCGCTCAATGCCGAACTCTTATGTAACAGATTTGGTCGGTGCCTGCAATTATAACTGAACTAATCAACTATATTAGGATGCGCTAAATGTGGGTCTATTTCCTCAAATTAATTAAATAAAAGCTCAATATTAAAGCACCATTAATTAATGTCATTACGGGACTAGCCCATCACTCGTGTCCATCATTGTTACTCCTGTAAGCCAGGATCTATAATAATAACCATTAAGAACCAGCAAGGCAATGAAGCTCGAGGCGTCCCAGAGAAATGACTCGATTGTCTTGGAACCCGCAACGAAATTAATCATAAAAGGATACATTTAAAGGAGGAGTAAAAATATAAATTTAGTTCCCACTACCCTATTATTGTCATTAACCAGCCCCAACCTATAAATCAATGAAGGTATTATTTTAAGAATCATGATAAGCCAACAGGTTTGAGTGATCTTACGAGGACCTCAAGGTCGACACTTGGACAACTAATGATAAATGTCTAGAAAAAATGTCGTCACCACATAAAAAACACATGTAATTTCAATCGTTGTTAATGTCCATGTCTTAAACGTCTATGGCTATGTTTGTATGCTACTATTGTTGTTGACTTACTTTGTGTGTGCAGGAATGCATAACAGGAAGAATAACATTTTATCTGTTTATCTAAAGTAGGTTCCTAACATCATTGGCTGGTCAGGAGTTTTTTATTTTCAGACACAAAAGGAAAAATATTATAACAGGTAATCTAACTCTACCGTAAAATAATTGTCCAAAAGTTTTTCTCTCTCTCTTTTATAGTTGGCTGTCTTATTTTCTTTTCTTTTTGAACAAAGAATAAGTATGGTTTACGAAGGACTTTAACTAAAATAGATATTTAAATTACTCAAATATCAAACTTGCGTATTATTATTAATATGGACACACCTTTTTAAGTATGTATGACTTGCAACCACCTTACAAATCGATGCAGGAAATGTTCCAAACATGTTTAGATTAATGAACCTAACAACTAGCTTGATATTTTAACATCTACATAGTTTGACAGTCTAAATAAATTCGAGCACGCGGAGTTAATTGCTTGAAGGAGAATAAATTGAGAACGAATAAAACTCGTTCTGTGAATGTGCAAGTCTTGTCTCGTGAGGATTAACTTCCAATCTGTTGTCTACCTACTACGTCATAAGTCGTGGGTCGGTGATCTAACGCTGTATTTTGTCAACTGTTTCAAGCTCATGTTTTCCTGGTACTCCTATCCAAAATTGATCTGCGATAATCTTACCGCATGTTATTATCTTACAATTTTAATAAGATTTTTAGTTCCGGACCGGTCCGGATTTCCGTAATGATATTAATTTATAATAATAATAAGTTGGCCTATATTTATGAAACCTTTATTAATAACAACGTCGTTGTTTATAGGTTAAAATAATAAAAAAAAATCGTAATTACTATACAAATAAAATAAATGTTAAACGCTTGACCAGATTATCTGACACTGATATTTCCTGAATCACACGACTAAGAAACGATATGCAAAGTAAAATCATAATAATTAAATATTTGTGCAACCTGTTTTAATATTAAATCGATTTATCATCATTGTTATGAAACTTCCACTGTTATACAACCATTACATATGTACATACATAAAGTCACGCCTATTTCCCAGAGGGGTAGGCAACAACCATCACAATTAATAATTATATAGTTGCTGTAATTATCACAACGCTTTGCAAACAATTTAGTGATGACTATCTGTTAACTGGTGGTAAATATAGACGTATGATTAGGCAATTTAATGATATTATCCCACAGCTGCTATTGGGGGATAAGAGGAAGTCACAAGTGTTTAAATATTAGCCACAAAAACCGTTGACTTTAAAAGTATGTTATATAAATTATTGTCATTGCTTAATCTTAACTTAATATTATCTTCATAAGACTTTAAGTCGGTGTCCTTTAACCACGTTATACAATCACTTAATACCTAATTAAATTACCACTAAAATGTCACTTAACGTTCAATAGTAAAGTTGCCAAACGATAAAGTGAAATCGCGATGTAGAGCAACTCGCTCGACGTCTGTGACTCTGTGGGCGCTTGAATTATTTAATTGCCTTTTACGATTGTTCTTGCAACATTGAACTGCTATTGAATTGCTAAATTCTGTGTTTTCAAATAAATTTATTTCACCTTGCCCTTGACACGGACTGAAACGAAACTAGAACATTATATTTGAAAGGGTATCGAGATGCGGCGGTCATCACGACGCGGTACTTTCATATCGTAGGCTGAGGACCCTGGGAGTGAGGTCAGGACCAAACCGATAGGTAAACAAAGAAACAAAAACAAAACATGTGTAATTATATATCTGACGATTATTATCATTAAACTTGGCAAGATGAAAACTATGGTAATTGATACAAACAGTCGTCTAATTTACAGTTATGCGGGCCTCATCACAATGACACGCAAAGTATTTTCTACATTATTTTTTATTCAAATTAAATCATCCCATGCTATCTTTAATCTAGGTCTAGCTAAGATTCTAGGCTTTCTATACCCCTTTAAAATAGTACCAAGACGATAGACGCCAGAAGTCTGTAGCGCTACGTGACAGCTTAAAAAGGGATGTAAGAAACATAGATCCAAATGACTAACGCTGCTCGAATATCGCTTCGTATATAATAAATACAAGTTCATAAATACGTTACCATATAGAGGTCGCCATATCGGCACACCTTCCAGAAGCCCTTGATGCTCGCGAACATGTTGCGCGCGCGCCGGTCGCCCCAGCAAGCCGCGCCCGCACCCGCCGCCGCGCGCGCTCCCCGAGCGCCTCTGTTATAACAATATTACACGTTAATTACCTCACTTAACATAAACTGCAACATTTTCTTAATAAAGGTATACTAAATCATGCGTATGACTTGTTTTTACCCCATAATCGCAATTCATAGAGCAAATGTCTGACAGTTCATTCGAGTCGCGCATACAATTCACCTTTGCACCGTGTGCTCACTGCCCTTAGCGCTCTACTGGGTTTAAATATCTGATCTGCTTGATTCTCAGTTAGTACGTGTATGTAGTAACACTATTATGTTAGAATGAGGTATTGTGAGAAAAATGGATAAATACGATGTCTTGAAGTAGAAATTGTTTACGTCCGTTTTATTTCACGCAAAATAAATAAATGATTAATGTTTAAATGTTTTGTTTTCCTCAACGAAATATAGTATGTCGTCTAAAAGTCGTTGGATGTAATATACTACGCAATAATCTTATTTCCCGCAATTCGTTTATTTAACATAGTTGCAAATGCAACATGCGTCCGCGATGCCTAACGTCCATACTAACTAGCACGTCATTTAGGGAAATAACCTCTTTGTTCTAAATAAATGAAACGCTCCACCAAAACATTACTCGGAACACTTCAACAACTACTTTACTTAATGATAACCTTAAAATCACGTCAACAATGACTTAGTTTACATATGTAGAGCACATACTAATAAACTAAATGCACTGATGTAATGTTAACATGCGCTTACCCCATGAATGATATTCTTGTGTTCGCACACGCACTGAATCTATAGACTCATATTACAGTCCGCGTTATAATTAGCCACAGCTCAATAGAATATGCACAAAGAAATCAGAGCAGACATCACTGAACTCCGGCAGACTGAACGATAGAAACGTTCTTATTATTGTATTCTTTCCGATAAGATTGCACTGAGAGAGCGGCCGGGTCTGAGAGAGTGTCATTACTTCCTATCATAATAAAGCTGATTATGTCACAAGCACTCGTCCCCGGTACATGACGCCTCATGTAACGCGTCACTTGTTAACAATTGTAGTATCAATCATTCGACGATTGCTGCGAGATCGACTTATGATAATATATTTCCCTTTTTATCGGTCATAGATGCATGCGATAGAGTCAGATGCATAACTTATACTTTGATATGCCTTAAATCATTGTCGTTGTTGGAACAAAATACATGAATGTATCTAATTTAGAACAATTTTGTATCAAGCAATACATCAATATGTCTATTACTTACTTATCGCAATATAAGTCGTATTCGTATCTTTAAAGGGATGGTGCCGCCTTTTATTAAAGATATTTAAATGACAATCAATCTTTTTGGCATGAGAAAATAATAATAGAATGAATTATCGATATTTTGAATTGCTCGTGAATTACATTTTTCGAAGCACAAGCACAATGTTGTCAAAACATTTCTAAACACTAATGGTTGTAGCAACATATTTCAGAGTTGATTTCCTTATAATAACTGAAGTAGCATAACTAGCTTACAATTTGTTACAGCTATTCGGTATACGCAGTTATCTCGATACTGTTTTTTTTTTTCTTGTCTGCTGCTTTTTTACTTTTTAGGTACATCACCACATATCATTGATCATTTATAGATGTATATTATTAGACTCAGATATTTAGTTTATGATCATGATGTAGAAAACTGTTTCTTACAATATATTAATTTGAACAGACTACATGTATGTTTAAAAAGCAGTGTATGTGTGTTTATCTCGCTTCAGTGAGTTAAACAAATGACACGAGGTAGTGATTGGCTATCCATCTGTAGGTACTATGTAGATACAACACATATGTGTACGTATTATACTATGATATGATCTCTGACTCTACGTGCTACAACGTCTACGATCGTTATCAGCGTCTAACATTTGTTTTTGCAAAACAAAAAATATTTATTTTCTCTAGGGACACGCGTTACTGACATTTGCGTCATCACCGAACCTATAACAATTAAAAATAACTCTGTAAGTTCTGTTTAGTATTGATAATGGTAATTTGACACTGGTTCGTGCTTACTAGGGCCCATCTTTAAATAAGGTTTTTAGAGTAATATCATGTTTAGAGCATGACATTAGATTGACAGTGCCAACATAAACATCTCAATTCACGTGCGTAAACATGTGCTCCGACACGCGAGCTCGCCGCGTAATTGCTGTAAGAAGAAATGAACGAACAGATATAGTTTAGTTTTCCCGTAATTTAAATGAGAAAACCTCAAATTTTGTAAAAAATCTACTGATAATTAAATGTCATGATGTATTGTGAGTTGACTTCTTGCCATCAGCGATGCTTATAACCGATGACTACTGCGACTGAAAGTATCTAAAGAAACTTAAAAATAATCTAATTCTTTGACAAGAAATTCTTCTTTGAAATGAAAAAAACACGATCACTGCTCGTTCCTTTTCTATACGAAAAGAGGGATTTGCCTTGCAGTGGGGCAGTTAGAGACTGTTTAATATTCTTCTTGATGTATTTATTTTATATCAAGTCATCTTAGAACATTTTAAAGGAGGTCTGTATTATAATACTTAGTTTTAATTTTTTAATGTAACAACACTCAGCATAGAATTCGTTACCGTTGCACTTCACCACTTCACTAGTTTTCTCAGAAATTTAGTCAAGATGTGTGTCTAACAAGCGGAAACTGATTAAATAATATTTTGTGTTTATAATATTATTAAATATATTGATAACAATGAAAAACAATACAATGCGCTGTTTACGTGAATCAGCGTGGGACATGTCGTATCAGCCGGACTCGAAACAAAATATTTAACTTTAAATAATATATTTATTATATATAAACATTAAACAGCTTCTGTACATTGTGTAGTTATTCTTTTTCTCCGTTAAAATTGCTTGTATTTCGTCATAACTGTTTAAATGCGTAAAAGATAGATTATTAGTTATTATTATTTATCATGTTTTTAGTTCAGTGTAAATGACGTCATACTTATGTCAACATTAAAGGAAGATACTACAAAGCATCATGTAAAAGCCAATGACAATAATGCGGTTCAGTTTAGGGACAAACGTAAATATATTTCCGTGATTATTAAGGTCATAGAAAACTCTACCATGTTCTTAGGTTTATATAAAGTATAGAAAAACATTTATTTCCTAGAGCTAGGACATAAATAAAAAGCTACCAAATTATACATTTACAAGCGCCTAAGCCATAGATGTAAATGACTGAATATAATATACATGCCGAATATAAGAATGAAACTGAAAACAATCTGAAATTTGAGATTCTGGGAGATGTTATATATTACCTTTAACAATATAAAACACGATTGCGTGTATTCTTATTCTATAATGCAATTCCGATTGTATTTTGTCTCTTAAAGAAATGAAACTTTGCTTTTATTATACGACAGCAACCAGCAACTATTGCTCATTAAATTTAGTTAGGCTGTTTTACTTCTATAGTTAACATGATACAGATGGTTATGAAATAGTCTTTCCACGTTGTAACGTAAGGGTTACCCACCCCTACAGGGTATCCCATTTATTATGTTGCCTCTGGTCTAAATAATATTAAGCTCCTTGCAGTTCCCTCTTCAAACGTCGTAAGCTATCGTCCTAACCATGTTATTGCTTCTAACCAGCTCCTCTAACCAGCGATTTTTTATGTTTTTTGATAGCGGAATCTTTTACTTTGGTCATGCAAAAACAAAACAGTCTAAGTCTTCAGACTTATTCTCAAGGGAAACAGACACAAAAACGATACATGTTTACCTGAATATTATTTATTATAATTGAAACGTGTTGCATGTATGCAGGGACTTGCAACGTTACTCAAAATTTTGTTATTTTTATTCGGATAACGTTATTTAGTAACGCTCTAGGTATTAAATAACGTTATCCAAACAAAAATAACGAAATTTTTTGTCCCTGCTTGTATGTTACTTATTACACTCCCTTCTCGACTTCCTAACGATACATACATAATTGCTCCCGCTGATACCAAAACCCTATGTTTATTAAAATATAACGGTATTTAAAAATAAAAATGAATGAGCTCGTGATGAACAATCACCATTGTTGTATTCACTAACTGTAAATATTATTTAGATAGCTACAATTAGGATACTTGAATAGTAGAGGCAATAGGCCACGGCTGACCGACCCGGGCAATAGGTTAATGGGGATGTAAGTAATAGGTTGGACACACAACTGTTACAGTAAACCACTGTTACAAATAATTAAGATGTGCCGGGTGCAACCATGTTATTATATCGTCCAATACATTATAAATTGAATAGTTAACGGGCGCACTCGGCCTGATTGTAACGGTGTTTAGATGCTAGTACGGTATGTATGGTATGGTATAATGTAGGTTGAAATGTACTGTCGTGGATGGTAAAAGTTTAGTTTTGTTTACAATAAATATGACGTCATGTAAATTTCAGAAGTTCATAGCCTTTTATCAAGTACAAAATATGTAGTGATTTTAACGACTCGCTTTACCGGAGATGGAGGGTATTGTCTTATAAACCCGTCCTTTCTCGAAGCAGCTTAATCTTATTTTAATTGCCAATGGTATCTTTTCATAGTATATGTAGAGTAGAATGGTAGAAGCCCACAGTGTAGGTAGTGTAGCCCACCTGTACGACTCTACCATACCATTTATCTTCTATTCTCACAATAATGCCAATTGCTCCAATTGCTTAGCCACTCTAAGCAATTGGACTGCTGCGCTAAGGGCTGCGTGTTTGATTCCTGCTCTTGACAAAAATATTTTGTGTGATCTGCAGTTGTTTGTCACGAGTCTGGATGTTTATGTGTGATATTTCATGTTTGTGGAACGAAGTTTAAAAAAACCTCTCTATACAAAACAGTAATGTAACTGTAACATACTGTGTCTATTATTTACGATTACATTATTTAACAAATTAATTTCCTCCTTTGTGGCTGCTAACTGACCAATATTTTAAAAAATGATGTCTTATTGTTTGCGTCAACAATATTTTTTTGATGTATTAATGCTTTGTTTAACCTGTCCTCGATTAATCATTAATATTTGATATTAATCTTAGTTTAATACACAATATTGAAAGGAAAGTATTTTATTATGCATTGTTACTAGTCAAGTAATGCAATAAAGTTCTTTTGTTATTCATAGAAGGAAAGAGCTTTAGTCGTTTTTCATCGCTTGCTCGCTTGTAGTTTAATTCATGAAGAATGTTTTCTATACTGAGTTAGTGGTATCCAAAGACCATATTATGTCCTGGGTAAGAATTGAACTCATGCCCTCCGGTTTAGCACCAACCACTAGACCAACAGGCCAGTCGTTTTAAGCTCAAATTATTTTAAGTTCAGAAAAGCTTACAAATCAAGATTTTGGATGTTGCCGGTAAGATGGTCCAATTTTTTTATGTCCCCTACAACGAGATACCTAACGAAATATTATCTAAGTATTTTGATAAAACATATGCTTTGGAGCCATTTTGATTATTGTCTTACTGAAAGCATTATATTTGTCCTTGCAATTACTGGTACTTGTAACTAACCAACTACAAAACAATTTCGTAAATATATTTTTTTTAGGGTTCCGTACCCAAAGGGTAAAGGGTAAAAGCGGGACCCGATTACTAAGACTTCGCTGTCTGTCCGTCCGTCTGTCTGTCACCAGGCTTTATCTCAAGAACCGCGATAGCTAGACAGTTGAAATTTTCACAAATTATGTATTTCTGTTGCCGCCAGAACAAAAAATACTAAAAACAAAATAAAATAAATATTTAAGGGGAGCTCCCATGCAACAAACGCGTCATTTTTTATAGATAATGGTACGGAACCCTTCGTGCGCGAGTCCGACTCGCACTTGGCTGATTTTTTACTTTTATACAGCCAGCCTGCACTGCCTACATGGACAATAGTGTTGAGTACCTCATGCTACGATTATTGGCATTTCAATAGTGTAAACGTAACGTGCTGTTAACAATATGACAACGATTCAACACTTATCGAACACTTTTTGCGTTATTTACTTTCTTAATCTTTCGACGCAGGAGACCTAGATAATCGTGTTATCAGCTATCAGTCAATTGCTTACTAACCGCATGAAATAGGTACAGAAATATGTGACTAATGGTTCGACTTGATTTGTTAAATGTTTTTCTATTCTATTTGATTTGACGTTTTAGGGATTACATTTTCTATCAATGATCTTCGAACGTAGGTACGAATAGTATGTAATATTTTATAGAATACGGTGCATATATAAACATGAGATCCGATCGACTAATGATCATTTTTCAATTACCTGATGCTGTACTACGTAACACTATTGATTTTATTCACGTAATCTAATGCTAGGCAATTATAAATAGCCGAGACTAATCTTTATTATATGATAGACAAAGTTTTCCATCTATTACACATTACAAACAGCCATAGTCCATACCTAATTACCTAGTCTTTTTTCTGAATTTTCTTGTTTTATGTAACACCCTGTAAGTTTTCCGGCACTTTGTGGTAACATCCTAGCATCATGTATGTTACAATGTCTAGCGTGCAATATGTTAATTCTATAAATCCATAAACATCGAGACGTATTCAACAGTTGTTGAGAACAAACAGACTAGCACAATCGTAGAACATCTATAAATAGACGCAGATAGTGCAGATACGACGAAACTAGTTAATGTTCTACTTCGAATAATTTGCATATCCACATCACGCGATAACTAGAGATGGCCCAATTTATATCGAGACAATATCCTACCTATCGAGTTACATGTTATTAGCTTCTTATGGATGCCTGCCCTTCATTTAAGTCCTAGCCAAGTGGCAAAACAATTGACGAATATCAATCGAATAGAATGAAAATGATTTGGATTTGACATATTATGTCATTGATAATACAGTCCAAACATTGTCATTCCTATACATTTATCTTTCTATTCGATATCTATTCGTCAAGCATTTTGCCACTTGGCTAGGGGGGATGGTCCACAAATCAGTTCCGATTTGGAACAACGCAATTCCAAATACCATTTGTATCTCTGATATGATCACAATCGACAGCCAATTTTGATTTATCATCGATCATATTTTGCACGTATGCTTAAATAAACAAAGATACGCGAACATTTAGGACACCAGTCTAGTTCGGTTAATTTGATCGAACTTCCTCAACTAACACTGCTGTCGAAATGCCTGAATTGTTTACGATTAGGATAATCTACAAAGTAGAAAGCAGATGTTTTTCATGTTTGTGAAACGCACGTTATTGTTTAGGCAATAGATAATATAAAAAGCTAATGTAGATATTGTTAGCTAGGTAGGTATAACAAATAAATAATGTTTATGCTTGGTATGTAACATTTACTATGAGATTATTTTTTAATGTAGCATTTACCTCACTGATTGTCAGGCTCGGATTACAATCAAAGAATTGAATTCTCTTACAATCTTATGTTATTTGTTTTTGTTAAAATAATATTAAATTGCATGTAGAGTTTCGGTAATAAGAATAACTCTTTTTGTGTTGTGATGTTAAATAGTATGTTTTGCTGGTTTTCACTGTTTCTAGTGTCACCCATGTTCCTCGTTACCTACTCGCAAGGGCTAATCTTAGCATGGTCCTATTTAATAATAATAAATTAATTTATTGCTCTCTTCACGAAAGTGTAAGTCAATCATTTGATTTATTTGCCAGAAAATGTTCCTTAAAGTCAGTTTTCACCCACATTTTCAGTCAGCCAGTTTTGTTATCGGTCCCAATGTAATACGGGGCGAGATGGCCATCAACCGGGCACAAATCCGGACTCCGTGCTGCTACTGAGAAATTAGCTCATGGAAAAACTCAATAACACTGGCCGACCCGGGATTTTAACCCAGGACCTCATACTCAGCAGTTGCGCTTAGCGACCACTAGACCAACAAGGCAGTCGGAAACAAGCGTTACACTTAAAGGATTATATTATTAAATGTGATTTGAAACAATAATAATAAATTAAAATACTGCGAGCGTTTATCGAGAGTTGATCAGCCACCCGTGACTGCGCGTGATGAATCGTACCAAATGAAATTGCTTTGTCCACCGCCGTCCGCGCATGTGGCTAACTACTTTTTTTTCTTTTTCCTTAATCTTAAGAACAGAAGGCTAACATAGAACATAGTTTTAGTCTAGTCTCAATGATTCGCATTTTGATATGGGAATAATGTCAAAAAGTTTTTCAATTCAATTCGAAAGGAAAGGTCTACTGAAACCTTTAGTGCCCTTCTGGAATTTTACATCAGTCAGATTTTTTTAAATAGCACACTCAGCGCTTGCGCATGTAAGGCTAAGGACAGCATACACGATTAATTCTTTAGTTTCTACTGTAAACAATACCAAGGGCTAAACTTACGCAAACAATAATTCAAGCTTACTTATTAAATATATTGATTCATCCATGTATTGATTAACGTCTTAAGAAAATGTGAAGTGAATATAACTCCTTTCTACTGTTACTCCAACAAGGCACGTGAATGAACCATCAAGTTTAAAAAAACCCGGCTAATATTGAACAATCAATAGGACAGTAATGTACTGAAATTCTATCAAAAATATTTCTTCTTCACTGCGTCTGCGCATCATTTATTAAAACTATTGTTTCATACATAAGAGTAGTATCAAGAATTGGTTTGTATACAGTAAAGGTATTGGAAAAGGTCCAATCCATTTTTAGACATTTTATTTTTGTCTGTTACTCTACTACTTTACCGGTTGACCTGCAAGTGTGCAATGCTGCAACAAAATTCAACCAATTAAATATAGTTCCCACTTATAATTATACTTCCGGTTCAAAAGGCTAAAGTACTCTTTGACTTTATACTTCCCCTCTTGACCAATCAGCGTACAACACTATAATTATATTCTGTGTATTCATCTTTGTGTTATTCCTGTGCGGACGTTTTGTGTCAGATCCTTTCTTTTGATGCTTTATATTGTTGTAACAATACTACAATGTACAGTATCTTAGTGTGTCAAAGCATCTGTTTTGATACAGTCAACAATGTCATAGGAACATATATGTAATTACCCATTATTTTCTCTGAGAGCCTACTATTTGCAGTGTGTGCTAGGAAAACAATTATGTCAGTAATTATTTGCATAACATTCCTAGTATGCGCACCGAGAATGTACTGAATTATTTCTTTAGCAATTATCCTTTTTTGTATCTATCATATAAATAATAGGTTCCATAAATCGCGATCTATTTTTAGTTACTAAATTATTTCTTTGGAAAAAACAAAAACGTGGATGTAAAAATGGAAAAATAATTTAAAAAATCTACAAATAGGGTAGTACTTACTCCGTTTCACAGTAAAAGCCCAACGTCACGAAGCTCCTTGGTCTCCGTAATTTCCAGTACACTTTTATATGATTATTATAATATAAATACAGTAACAAAGTCCTCCCCTGTTTCCTCACAAAACCCTTTCTCCCGACACTGTCGTTGAGCGTGAAAACTATTTTCCGCGCAGAAGCAGAAGCTCGTATAAAACGCAAACCGCCGCGCACGTGCGGGCTCCACACGCGTTATTTAAATTAAGAATTCTCAAATTGTTGTTTTAAAAGATATTTAGTCTATTTCGTTTATTATTTTTTAATTTTGTATTTTAATAGTGGCTATGTCACATCGCGATTCAGGCCGGCGATCGACTGTTTTCGAAATAGTCCATATGCTCTTGACCTTGCGCAGTGCTCGGTCCAACTGAAGCGGCTTTTCGTTGACGCCGCGTGTTTTATAACGCATTATTGTTGTCATAACTTTTACTGTGTGCGCTAAACGCTGATAGTGACGAAACGGCATACAGCCATGTGTCGTGGGTGCTCCGGAAACCATTTGATTGATGGCAAATATAAGGAAAAAAAAACATATATGTTTATAAATGTCCGATGCTATTTCTGTTTCTTTAACGTCAATATCATGTTAGAGTCAACGAATCGCCCGCACTTGCTGAAAATAGATCTCTTTGCTTTCTTAGAATATAAAACGTGTTCCTACTTCTATAACTTCTGATGACAAATGAGTTGTAGAAGACTTTTATGACGTGTAGATATAAATAAGATATAATCATCATACATTTTCCGTTATGCTAGAGGGTACATTAAAACATTTCAGTAACACAAGCTTTTGCAATTCCTTCTACTATAACACCTGTATTCTTATTGGCAATAAGAAAACTTGCTTATCCTGAAAAAACATAAATTCACGAAATCCTTTTAGATCAGCAGGAACCAATGCTCCGTGAGATCAATCCCCACGTGGTTGATATTTGACGTCACAGTAACATATATTTAAATCATAATTATTTTCTTAAGGAGTGAAGAAAAACTAGTTATTCGTCGACATTACTAGCTACACCAATCTTGTTTGAAACAAACAATACTAAATGATTCCTATTAAAAATGCTCGGTGCAACCGAAGTAAGATCACAAATCCTTGTCTAGACGGGCCTCGAGGAAATAGTATGTCGTAACATGTTTAGTATGTACTAAATTGTTCCGTAACAAGGTTGGCGAAAAGGCTAATGTTTACAAAAGTACGTGTATCTGTACATACAACTATTAATCTTACTATAGTATGCCTAGATAAATAGTGCCTAAAGAATTCTTAAAAACTACGCCTCTCACCGCCGCACTCAGACAGGTTAATGATTACTTAAATTGACACTAAGTAAAGATTTCACAAAGGAAACCTTTACTTAGTGATAGTTTAAGCACCTAATCATTAAATGTCTTTGAGTTCGGCGGTTAAGCATACATTTAAAACGTCGTATTTAAACCTTCAGGCTTCAGATACTGTTGCTTATAATTTCATATCATGAAGAAATATTTGAAAAGTCCAATCTAGACTATAGGTGTAATTCGCTCTCTCTCTTAGGCCTTTACGTCTACTACAGACGATTTAAGGCTGCCTCACGCAGGTGCGTTATTGCGATAATGCGTCTTAATTCCTTGCACACACAGTGTCATGTTGGGGTTACTTTTTTTGGTAGCTAAATAACCCACTTCCAGACTGACAGGGCCGTCCACATCCCATGCAGATATAACTACTACGCTAATAAGATCGCATACATAATATTACAAAGAACTATGTATGTATTTCCTGAAAACAGGTCACCAAACCTGTTCTTTACTATTAAGGAAATCAAAACAATCTCAAATCACAGTCCTTCATATCTTGCAAGAAAATACGTCACAAAAATGGTATATTATGAAGCAGACGCGGTCTTCCTTATCATTCTCTTAGCAGTAGTTTAAAAAAGTTTATCTGTTTAATGCAATAATTAAATATTTATCCGCATCACAGCTCATTTAAGTTGTCAGTCGACATCAACATCTAATATTAGTATGCAAACTATAAGTACTTAATTGTAGGAAAAAGGTAATAATCTTTAACGATAGTTGAATATTTTTAGAATAACTAATTCACAAACATCGACCTATCTTATCCCCTTTAGAAACTATAAATTCGATAGTTTTAATGAAGATCTTGGCCCTTGGTAAATGTTGGCCGAAAAAACCATCGGTAGATATTCCGTAATTTTGGTTCAAAGCTATCTTAAATTAAGTAGTCGGGCATCCGAACATACACGTGAGTAAAATGAGCATTCTTTATACTTTATAATATAATAGTGTAGAGAACCTATGTCAGAAGGAAATTGCTCCTAATAAATCAATTAAATAATGCCCACTAACGTTTAATTTTCTGGAATAAGGCAATCGTTACATAGATCTCAGTGTAAAGAGATCTGAGAATAGTTTCCGCATGTTGCGTATGAGTGCCACGTGGTGCCTGTGCTATGATGCGGTTCGTAACCTGATCCTAACACGTACGATTATAAATGATATGGTTATTACAATGGAGGTAGAGTCGCTCGTTGATCGTACTATTAAATGTGGATTGCGATTGATTTATGCTCTCATTAGAAACATTATTTAGCTCAAAATAGATCTCTTAGAAAGAGAGCATAAATTACAGTGTGGAGTATAAATGATCTTATTTTTTTTGTTTTAGTACAATTATCAAGGAAAATGGGCTTTAAATTTCCTTGCTTTATGTATTGTTGTCTCAATAATATTATTTTAAAACCCATTGTTTTATTTAGTTTATAATGTGACAAGAATTTGGTAATTTCCAATTAATATTTTATTTACCATATTACACGGATCTCCTTCGCATTTATTTTTACTTTTCTCGATATTTGTATGATTCACTGTTCGGTGTAGCGATCATTTACTTATGATACATACCTAATGTACCCATACTCAAATACATGATTATGATCAAAGTGTTCATTCATGAACATCTGTTTAAACAAACAGGTGAATATTTTATCCAATGAAAAATTTTCTCTGCTATTGAATAAATAACTTTGGAATTCAAAAAAAAATATCTGTGGACTATCCTATTGCCATTTGCAGGTCATATTTATTAGTCAGCAATGTCAAAGAAATACTAAAAAGTAGATAATATATTAATAAAGCCACCCTATGATGCCAAGACTAAACTAAATCAAACACTATCAAATACTTCTTATTCATAAACCAGGGCGATACCTGTATTTACTTAAATCCCTCGTAAGTCTATTGACATCTCTATTCTTTGACTTGAAAACGACAGTGACAGGTATAACTTAATTCATGGTTTAAAATTGAATGTTTTTATAATTAGTGGGAAACAGGTTTTGTAAGTAAAGCTGTAGGTATCTTATTTCATCACTTCTGGACAGGCAAAATTTGTTATATAAATACCATGAAACTGAAGAAAATAGCGTTATGAGTGTTATAACATAACAGGAAAATCCCAAGCAAATGTTATGTTATCACTATCAGATGCGATTGACAACTGCTGTAATTGCGAAATGTACAGGCCGAAGAAAATTATAGTAGGTACACTAGGTACAGGCAGTTTATGGCACAAATGATTGCTCTTCACAGGAAGTTGGTACGAGACATGATACGGACAATTATCTGTTATGTAATAGACTAGGTATATATATAAATATAAATATGTTATAATACATATATCGATACATGCAATAAAAAATACAGTTTCCTGTAGCGATGCTTTCCAGATCTTAGGTTCAGAATTTAAGTCAAAACTAGGTGTTATTTAATATTGATAGAAGCTTTTCCAACAGCTATACTATTGGTATACCTTCCGAAAAAACCTATCTATTTTTATACCAATAAGCACCGTCGAGTCGTCTTGCTACACAGAATGATTTAGCCATAAGAATAAAACACCTGGGGTCTTCTTTGGTAGATACGTATTATGACTTTTCAGGGTTACCAATAAGTCTACCTAAATCCATCACTCGTTTTTGCATTACGATGAGCTTATTATCAATAAGAGACAGGTCAGGCCGCGGTGTACGGATTGACCAGCCAACAAGTATAGAAGTTTGACTGTCCAGGGTGAATCCGATATACTTAGCTATCATTACTCGTGGAGGCTCTCTACTTATGTGGTAAAAGCATTACATATATCGATTTATTAAAACTACGTATATAAAAAATTCCAACATTGTCTAGTCTCCTAATAGAAAGCAACAATGTAAACAAGTGCTTCAGCTACTCGAACGCTCCTGAACCACTCACCTCGAGTACGATGAAAAGAGCCAAGGCCACTTTCCACACCCACTCCTCACTCCACAGACGTATCACTATTGTTTGTTTTGTAGGACGCGAACAATGCACTAATCTGATAGCAGCGACAATGCACGCGTGTTTATCACTCGCCGAATATCATGCAAATCATCTGCTGGAATTTTACTTGACAATTGTGAGCTTTCTTTTTGTGTGATGGGGAACTCCTGTTAGAAAGGTTCTTTGTCTAGTATATATTCTACAGGCAGTGAAGCCAAATTCCATCTTGCTGTAACAGGAATTGTTCAGCCAAATATTAGTTAGCTTAGTTGAAAACTCAATACTTTCTGAAAAAAAATAATGCCCCAATTTCTTTTGTAAATTTGACTATGTACTATATTATACTTTCGGTTTCCATGACAAATACCGAAAAGATGGATCGTCGTAATATTGAAATACCAATCGATTTTAACATCCTATTATTATTTTATGTAGGTATACCTAAACAGTAACATCGAAGTTAGGAAATTATGTCCAAATTTTCAAAAAAGTCACAAGGTTTTCTGTTTATTTTGATTTATTGCCACCATGTGCGTACCTACCGGCTGTTATGATTTTTGATTTATAGTCATTTTCTACTTTTATCTAATCTTTTAGTTTTTATAAGGTATCACTGTATCAAATAAGTTAATTATCACTACATAGTATAAAACAAAGTCGCTTTCTCTGTCCCTATATCCCTATGTATGCTTAAATCTTTAAAACTACGCAACGGATTTTGATGCGGTTTTTTTTAATAGATAGAGTGATTGAAGAGGAAGGTTTATATGTATAATAACATCCATTAAATAGTGGACAAATACTTATAATATATTATACCCGTGCGAAGCCGGAGCGGGCCGCTAGTTAAGAAATAATAATAGATTGCTTGTTAATATGTTAAATTTGAGCATATTACACCATCTCCAAAAATCATCTAGGCATTAAATACATGCGACGCACTTAGAATACTGTGCCATAATATTTTTTGCGGTAAATGACTATGTACTTTGATTGTGACTTTTTTAAGGAAAATTGCCGTTGTTGGAATTTTGGCATCATTACCACATTTGGAAACAGACTGCTTAATGTTTTTATAGTCATTCGGTCACCGACAATTCATATGTAGTTATGTACCTACGATAAATGTAAAGATTGGAGAGGGAATACACATGAGCATAGAACACTTGAACTAACAGTAGAGGGTGAACTTCGAATACTGCAGGGGTAGACACGTTTTGGGAGATACTTTTGATAATTATTTAAACTAGAGGTCTCCCGAAGGCCAAAATTTTACCAAAATCATTATTTTTAGCTTTCTGCACTTCTTTTCCAAATAAACTTTAATTATGCCAAATCTCAATCGCTTACTTATCCGTGCGCGCAATATTCTTAAAAAGGGATCCAAAGTTTTTGCGTCACGTATTAATTTACCTATGGATAGATTGTCCAAATCATCTGAAAGTCGGGAAGAAAAAATAGCAATGGAACTACTGCATACCCCTTCAGGGAAAACAGGTGTGACAATACAAACATACATTTCTGAAACAGCCACAGACCTAATAAATACTAGTTGATTATGATGTGTTAACGACGAACGGCGAAACGATCTGAGGCAGAATGTGACGCATGCGCCGCTTGCAATGTAATTAGTGTTACCTAATACTTAGCGCTCATTAACGACTCGCGAGAGATGCACAATTAACTACTAACTACATCTTCTGTAATTATACATTGTATAATAGTATATAAAATGAGAAAGCCTCCAAGGTACTGAGTTAAAAAAAAAAATTGCTTCAAATAAAGTCAGATCCGTTTGCTAGCTACGCTGAGTAGGTACTATGCTAAATTATACCTTTTGGCTTTCACGTTTATAATATTAGCGTAATAATATTTGTTAATTTTTTACATAATCCGTCGACTCATTTTACACGCAATTGCTGGACTGATTGGAGACTTATTCTGTCTGAAGAACTATGGGCACCGTACTACGCCAATCGAGATTTTTTAAATTAATTTTCTAATTTTAATGTAAACAACTTCGGCTACACTATCGTACGGCAGCTAGTACACTCGCGCGCACAAATTATAGCAGCATGCGGATATCGGAAGTTGTCGGCTATAACCGTAGCGCACGGAACGGTGGTGTGCTGTCATTATATTATTATGATAACTTAAATAACTTTACTTATTACCAGCCTACTATGGTACAACTATTTATTTATTTTAGCGGCTAGATCTGGTGACACAGAGTGGCATGAGAAATTCTAGTTTCTTCTTCTGAGCTTTCAAATACAACACGATGAAGTGCTGTTTCATGTGTCTCAAAAAGCTCCACTCACAATAAACATCTTTGTTTCTAATAATCTTATGTATCTTTCCACCTGGGCTATTCTGAACTCCTGGTACCTAAAATAAGTGACGATTGAGCCGGATAAAATAACGATAATATTATTTATGAGTTCTTTCAGATCTATGTGGAACTAAAATTGATGTACTAATTATATAAGTATATTTATGTTATAGTTAACTTATATATAATAAGTAATATTTATGTTATATTAATAAAATGTGTACTTTGTATTTGCATGCCGAAAAAAGTAGGCGAAATATGTGAAACTATTATTTATCTCCATCTGTAAATACCATTATTTTGAGCAAATAAATGATTCTTATTCTTCTTATTCTATAGAAAAACTAACTTGAATGCGTACATGTACATTTATGTGATGTACAATTCGTAACAGCTTGTAAATATATTGAAATTAGTATGGGCCAGTGGGCCTGGACCAAATCATACCGAATATAATAAAACTTGGGTTTTCCTGATACTAAGTAGTAAATCTTTTCAGTGGTACTGTTGCATTATACATGACTGTTTGTGAATCAAACATTTGTCATTGTTAACAATTGATTCGAAAGCCGTCATGTGGTCTGCGGTGGTGTGTGATTCAGCATTTATTCATTGATTTATTTAGCTGACTGTACGCATGTCAATTATTTGACAATATTTGCTTTGCACGCATAAAACGTCTCTCAATGTTTTTAGGTTGTTTAACGTGTTTCCTTATACATTTTTTACGAGAGGTATTATTGGGATTGGGATTAACCGAATGCTGCCTAATTTCAGTAGTGTACCAATTTTTATAGGAAAATAAATAGCTGTAGTTACTGGTTGATCATTAACAAAAGTGCAGTTAAGTATCCGTATTTATGACTTTTCAGCAAAGGTTAGACTTTATTTATTGAACAACTACTTAATTAAACTTCCTTTTAACCGTATGATATCCTGTTCTCATTATTACATTACAATGCTTTCGAAATAATTTCTATACCTATAGGTATATTTTTATGAGGTTTCAACAACATATATGATTGACAGGTTAAACACAAACCTACAGCTAACAGCTGCACAAATAAATCACCATATACTATGTAAATGATAATAAAAAAATGGGAGAATCATTTATTTCTCAGTAATAATTGATCTGAATAATTTAAGCAAATACAAGGTTTGTGAAAACAATTATCGACTTGAGTGTCAAATAGAATTAGGAAAATACATTCGAAATACGTTCTCTATCATACCCATAAAACAATATTTGTTCTGACACAGTTTGGGAAACAGAAGTGTGAAATATCGTCTTAAACCATGGTGACGTCAATGTCTTTCCCATAAAATGTTCGAAAACATATTTTGTGGTCAGAGAAGCATGGTTTCGTCATTGATTATTGAATTTACTTTCTCAACACGTCACCTATTTTCATGCGGTTATGTGACGTCTCAATTTCGTGTATCTTACTTATTTTGATTACTGGTCAAAGTGCGTGAAGTTTATCTAGTACCCATCCTTTAACCTTTTGAACGCCACAGTCGGATATAGCCGACAAATAAAAACGTGCCCATCACACCACCATCGGCTAAAGCCAACAAAAGACGACCAATAATTTGTGGATTCATGTGGAAGCCAACCGCCGATGCTTTTACGCTCTGGCGTCCAAAACAACATCACATACTTTTCAATCGATATAATAAACACCATCGTATTTTACTAAAGAATTTAAAACCAGAAGATATAGCCCAAAAAATTGGTAGTTATTATTAAAAATAGAACAATTTACATTGATCACAATAAAGTTCACCCATGCATACAAAATTCAAAGTGTCATGTTGAAGTCCATAGTGTCACGCTACTTAACACGCCGGAACAAATAGTCCGCTCAGAGTCAGGATCTACTGACCCGATAAAATGTAGTCATTAATGGTAAAAGTAGGAACTCTGACAGGTCGACAGTTCGCCTTGGTCAGCGGGTAATACAGTAACCATGGGTCCATAACAGCGGGATGAAGTGTTGCCACTAATTAATGTTTACTTCTGTAGTCTGCATACAACCGTTTCCTAGTTCCGCCGATTATTGTGACCGAGGCGACCGTATCGATACTCAATTGAACTTTAACTATAATGGACCATTTTCAATTAATTAAGATTTAATAAGGTCTTTCCAATACATTAAAACAGTTAATTTATTACTACCACAATTTTTTTATTACACGTAAATATTTGGTTTATAGCTTGTACCTACTATCAACCGTGGATGATAAGCAGTTTTTAAATTTACATCAGTTTTGCTTTTGAATACTTGTAGTAGATTTGCTATATGTATTATTGTTTATAGTTATATTTATTGTTTACCTACCTAAAATCATCCCCAACATTCTACATGTTTGACAGTCGTTGATAGTATTAGGCATTTTATTGATGCGATTTCACTTCGACTATTAATAGAACAATTACCTACCGGAATAGCGAATGATTATCTGCTCTTACGAGGTAATTCTCGTCTAATTTGATCCTGATTAAACTCGTTTAGATTAGTAGTAGGTATACCTGTGGGTCGGCAATTCAGCCTTCCATTCAAGTCGTGATAAACAATTGTTCGTGCAGCTAACAACGTATAAAAGTGCTGATCTATTGGCTCTAGCTTATATGTAAATGAGTACTGTTATCTACACTGGAATTAACTGTCACTGCTTAATTATTATTGATTGGTTTTGTCCCACTGCATGATTACAGTCATTACATACAATATATGACTTTTTGCTGTCTTATGCAATCGAAGATGTGCGATAGAAGAGGCCTATGTTTTGCAGTGGCCGGAGATAGGCTAGAACGTCTAGAGATCGCTGTCTGTCTCTATCTCGCCGCTACTTATTTTTTTGAGACTCATTCGATACTTTAAATGACTCATGGTTTGCATAATTTGATGATTATTTAAAGGTAATTTAATTAAGATGATGCTCAACTATAAACATGTTTACTATCGCTATTTGTACTGGCTCAATACCATCATTTGGCAGATGTCAGCGTAGCGATAAGTATCTGCATGTATAGATGAGAGGTATTATTAGTCATGTGTTATTGTTCACAATCAAACTAATTACATTTTCATGTGTTGTGACGTAATTAATATGATAAACAAAACTTTATTATAGATTGTACATTAAATTCAAAGGAATATCTAGTATACAGCTCTCTAGTCTTGTCTCTATTAGCTTACCGAGTATTTTTATTCCATAGATTAGGTATCTTCATTTTATTTAATTACGATTTCCGGGTAATAAGTCAATGCGATTGATGTAATCGTGCATTTCGTCGGAAACATCAACTAAATAAATAACTACAGTAATTTCAAAACAAATATTTTATTTTGAATTCTGTACGGTAAACTCATAAACAACTCTTAGCCCTAAACCGTGTTCGTTATCAGTTCCGGAGAGCAAAACAATATTATCTAACTGGCTAAAGTACACAATGGATATTATTTCCTAGATGAGCAATTACTTAATTTTAACTGTTAATTGATGAACGTAATTAATAACAATTATGCGAGACACATAATTATATTGTTGTTTTATTTTTAGTAACGATTCTCTAGTGATACCTACTTACATAATAATAATTCATTAATCACACTTACTTGGCCTGTAATTTAAGTACCTACCTAAGTAAAGAGTTAAATTTTAAGTCTCTTTATTTCCCGTTTAATAATATTAATATGGTAAGAATTAATATTGGGAGGTCCGTTGTGATGTATTTAATCATACTGTTACTTTCTAGTAACTATGAAATTGATTAAAATAAATATTTTACCAAAACACGTAAGTTAATGTATGAACTGAAAACTAAGATGATTAAATGGTCATTTTAATGACTATTTGCAATAAACACATACATTAATGAATTATGATTATTTCATTTGTAATTAGTAATTAAATCTATTAAGTCTGAGAGAACAAATGTTTATAAACACGTTAACGTTACGATAGGTCGATAACAATTAATTAAGACGTGTCCAATTAGCCGTGGGAACAAGATTATTAACCGGTGTAATTGTGATCGTACTTGTTAGTATACGTAACATATCTGCATTCGTATGGAAAGATAGTTTCCTGGGGTTGAGGTGTCATAAAAAAATGTGACAGCTATCAGCATTTATCAGTCAGTAATAGCATAAATCTTAGTTTAACTTTATCAAGAATTTTAAACAAACAGTCCGCAAGTGTTACAATTATAATAATGAAAACTTTATCCGCAAGTGTTACAAGTATAATAATTAAATTGTAATTTTATAAGTTTAATTTATTTATTTCTAGTTAGTCAAAGTTTAGAAGAAGATAATAGGTATATTAAAATAAAATTAAAATAATTTATTTCAGGCAAGGCAAGGTTGTTAGTAACAAGAAGTTATACCTAGGTACTTAGGTAGGTATCGTAAAGTTAGTGTTTAATTCATTCTTCCATTCGTCTTACTACGGACAAACGAAAATAATTAGGTCCCATCACTGTCTCTATTAATTCTTCTCGTAATTTCTTTTACCTAATATAATTACCACTATGGTGATAGAATTATGACAATTAAGCATGAGTTGTGTGCGCGAGTGTACACCATCAATGTCAGTGTTTACCGGACATGTGTGACATATCGCGAGCGTGCCTCCACATAGAATAACGCTAGACGCACACTTGCGATTACACGCCCCTATGTTGATGCAATTATGAAATAATTACAAAATCATAATATTAAGAAATTTTAGTGTTTAGGTACCTATTTATAGAAAAGTCATGTTTTTATTATTATTTATAAATCGGTGTGTTCGATTTTTAACCCCCGACGCAAAAAGAGGGGTGTTATAAGTTCGTCGTGTCTATTGTGTATATGTCTGTGGTATCGTAGCTCCTAAACGAATGGACCGATTATGATGCGGTTTTGTTAGCTACAATCTATGTTGTGTCGGGGGTTACTAAAAATGTGATTTTTATACTGCGACATAAAATAATTTATATCGTACTACTTGCTCCCCGCGGTGTTACCCGCTACATTTTTTCGGGATGAAAAGTAGCCTATATGTTATTTTACATTTTCCAGTCCAGCCGTTTGAGCGAGAAGAGGTAACAAACGTACAAACACACTCACAAACTTTCGCTTTTATAACATAAGCGTGATTTTATAAAATATCCCTATATTTTCTTACCTAAGCCAAGGCCTTAAAGCGTTATTACCCTGCGTTAGCTATCGTAAATTAACGCATGCTACCGTTTAGCTATTACTATTAGCTATCATGAGGCTGAGAAGTCAAACAGTTTTCAGTTCGCGACATTCTTCGAAGCTATTATGTACCTATGTTTTAGACATGAAACTCCCAGCCTATGACTAGTATTTTAATGTTTTGTTGTCATTATAGAAAGATTAATTAAATAACAAATGACTCAGTTCAGTCTCACATTGCTAAAATGAATGTTTACAGTAAGTCGGAGTCACTCGCGTTTATTTTATTTAACTGTATGTAAATATAGTTTTAAAAACTTCATACAGGTTGATTTAATTGTTTTTATAAACGAATCACTGTTTACTTTGTGACTAAATTGTTTTAAAACAGTAAGGTGTTATTTTAAACATATAACCAACAAAAAATTTAACCATTTTTATACCGTCGAACAAACAGAAGAAGAAAATATATATTTTTTAAATGTTGGCTTAAACAATTAATTTCGTGTATAAATTCATAATTTCAAATTAATATTACCTAAGATATGTTTAGGTATGTTAATAAACTAATTTGTGTTTCATAATTATACTACTCTGGTCACGTAGAAGATAACTTAAATAATTTCTCATACTCACATAACATGAATTACAAAAATATCCGATATCAAGAGCCCCTTACTTAAACTATGTTTTTTTAACCATTTTTAATTAATTAACGACAAAATAATTATGTGAAGTAAAGTCGACAATCGCAGCACAGTCGAGAACGTGCAGCCAGCCTAACTCGTAAAGCTTCCGCTCGACTCGGAAGATAAACGAGCGCTTTTCGATAGGAAGTGTTATTATTTCCTACTAGACATATAAGTGCTTTATTACCTGTCTTATTTATAGCGCCGTTATAGCCCACACAAGTCGCCCTTTCTGTCTAACTTAATCGATTTAACCAAAATTATCGATGATTTTTATTTATATCGATTTTTATGTCGACAAAAAAAATATTTCATTAACTGCCTCGTTGGTCTGAGCTTAGCTGAGCATAAGGTCCTGGGTTCGCATCCCGAGTCTGGCAAAGTGTTGCTGCTCTGTAGCAGCGCGGAGTCCGAATTTATGCCCCAATAGGCTCGCCCCCTATTACATTGGACCTATAACATAACTGACGTAATAGGGGAGTTCAACACACCTCTACCTTTTCCTTCAGGGAATGCAGGCGTGATGTTATATATAAAAATATTTACATCGTCTTCTGTTATTTATTACAGAGTCAGCATTTACCGCACACTAGACATTTTCGTATCGTAAGTGCAATTGGAGTATCAGATTGACAATACTAAAAGCATGATTTTGGTTTGTATTTTTGAGTTGAAGTTTGAATCCTAATAACACTAATAAGTTTTCCTACACATTAAGTAATTCCTTGTTGATTTGCTTAATCAATATCACGTGAATGCTACAAAACAATGATGAAAATACAATGATCGGACAATCAAGTCGTTACGTCCATGTGACATCTCGACGACGAGATCAGCAAATTATGTGAGATGTTACATTAAGGGCCCCAACATGCGATGGATCGTTTCGATTAAACGGTAGAAAATCGTGACGATCGATCGCAGGGTAGATTGTCTCTGATTTATCATCACGTAATTCAAGATTTTGTTGCGATCTCTGATATCGTCCGACAACGACTCATGCATACTAACGATTCGTCGCCGTCATTACGATTAGTCGAAGCGACAGATCGGTCCGTGTATAGGGCCCTTTAGTGGACTCCACGCTACAATTATAATGAGCGGATGTTTTATTTCTTTCAGACGATACTTTCTATCGATACTCCACAATATATCCTACCATCATAATAATATGGGAAATCATAATCACCTGATCTCAATGAAAGCAGTGGAAGAAGAAAAACATATGTTGTGTCTACCTACGAACGTAATTCCTGGCAATTTAGTCTCACTATGGCGAGATGAAATATGTCAAAAATATACCTATGCTTACTGCAGAGTACAGAGTTACTAATATAATATGCATATTATTAAAGACGAAAACAATGGCTAAGTGATTGGACTGCTGCGCTAGATGTTAAGGTTCAATCTCCCTTTTTTACCTGTGAATGAGACTCACTAGTTTGCAGTCAGCAATAAGAGTACCTAAGACATTAACATTCCACCTTAGAGAAATAGAGGCGAGATGATACAAATAACGTCTGTATCATAGCACTTTGATACAAAACCTGGCATCTGCAATAACGGAAAGATGCTCAAACAGGCCGTTTGTGGATATTAAATGCATTTTTGATTAAACCCACTCGATCGTGCAGCAATCGAGCCTTTTCCATATTTATCTATTTATAACTTACATGGTCAATACATTGTTTACTATTCATGAATGTGGTAATAAAAAAATATGGGTTCAATCCAAATTGTAGTTTTGACCGGTGACTTTAAAATACCAAGGAGGGATAACATACCCATAAGGTAAATACCTTGGTACCTTAGTGTTACAACAATTCGCACATACATAAAAAACCGATTGACGCTTGTCAATCTGCATTTAAAAAATGTACAACAATTTACATGACTATAAACTGTGTTCGTAAGCTTTTACATTAACAAGCTGACTCGCCGTCAAAGCGCCATTTTTGACCAATATGAATAACAATAATAATCAATTTCGCAACACAACAATGAATCGAGAGTCTCAGAGGTCGGTAGTATCTAAATCATGTGCGACCTTCCTAATTGGTCAAGTTCTACGGACGCAGCCGTTTGGGCAAGCGTGGGCAACAAGGTGCCGTGTTTACCTTACCTCGCTGGATATTTTAAAGTTATATTATACTGAAAAAATAAATTTTATACTTAAAAGTCTTATTATAAAAATTCGTTATATGTATGTATGCCAGTTAATATCATACAAGATACTACTGCCTTCCGCGGTGTTTGTCAATTTCCCGTGCTTTATTAAAAGAAAATAGATTGCTATGATTATTGCATGACCCCGAATCTATTGCGCAGAATATTACATTATTAAATAGACCGCATTATTGGTATACTATTTTATAAAACGTTCATTTTTTAATATACTTGTAAATGTTCTAAAATTACGTTATTTTGGTTCGGATAACGTTATTTAGTACCTGGAACGTTATCCGAACAAAAATGACAAAATGTAGAGGGTTTTAAGTAACTGCTTATTACTTTAAAATCAAGCCTGTTTCCTAAAGTAGGCAGAGCGCACGGATTTCCGTATCTTGGCAAACCATCACAGAGCACATAAATATGAATAATATTTGCCAAACTATGATTTATATTGAATAATTCTTAGAATAATAATAACGCTAACATCTAGTTCCTAGTCGATAATTGTTTGTTTACGAGATATGGTCTGCGGCCTCTCTCTCGCTTCCGGAGTATATCGAGATCACTTAGTCACCCACTCAGCATCCGACTCTGAACACTATTTATAATGTATATTTTTGTAAAGTATTTATAACGACACGTAATCGGCTTGTAAGTTGTGACCTGTTGTGGTTGACCTTTGCAAGTTCTACATTTAACATATTATTGGAAAATGGAAATGTTCTAGATTGTAAAAAACACCTGCGTCAAATGAGATACCATAAAGTACTTATAGTTTACTTAGTGAGCCATAAAAAAATCTTGCAGTCTTAAACAGATTTCCCAGGTTGTCTTAAAAAAACAGTTTCAATTTTAGACAATATAAGGTATATTGTTTTAAATTCAATAAATATATCCTCACCCCCTTCTAATAATCGATAATAATCTACCTACTTATAATTTCTGCAAAAAATTGCATAATCCTTAGTAGAGTGACAGCACAGAAAGCTGCGTGCGCACGTTTATCACAGACAGCCCGGCGCGGGTCGACAACCGCTCGGCGACCCTGACCCCGATTGTACACAACACAAGCTGCGTACGCGGCGGCACCCGTCTTTAACACACGCCAAACTGTTATACACGACTGCCTTCCTCGTTTTATTAATTAACGGTATGATGTTCAACATGCTAAATAGGAATTTGGATTTCTAGTATTGCAAAACTCAAAAAAAAAAGGAAAGGTTCGAAGTAGGAGGATAAAATAACTTTGATATTTATATCAAACGAGCTGACGCGGAGAACTTCGTACCGCCTTACTATTTAAACCTTCCCTGGACTTCTACAAATATTTCTAAACCAAAATTAACCAAATCGGTACAGCTAAGTTCTCAAGTTATGGCGTGACCAAGGGAAATAGGGATTCATTTTTAATAGATAAATCGCCAATTACTAAATCTTGGAAAACTAAATAAAAACGTATAATGTTTATTGATAAAGGAGCCAGAGATATTTCTCCTGTGTTTTCCTGCTTTAGCATAGTTAACCGCAGCTTATACCCAGAGACAGCCGAAAGCTTTTGGTTAAATCATTAGTTTATTGTAAATCTCATTTGTGGATAGACTCGTAAAATGGATCTAGAGTAGGTTATGAAAAAAAAACTTTTTTGTTACAAACACATTGACAGTTACTTGCTCCAGTAGAGCTGCGCGAGCGCTGACCGACTGTCGATACGGAAGTGAATGACGTATTTTGTGCTATACCCGCAACTTTTACTTATCGAGCTTATTTATGGTACAGTTTATTTAATATACTTCCTCGTAATAATACTGTTATGCTCAAGGTCAAGATCACTGGGTCGCTGGCATCCAGATCATATTTAGCTTAATATTACACGCACTGCATTTATGACATTTATTACCTTGCTCATAAAAATATTATGTCAGTGTATTGTAAACAAGGCAATTTATTAATCAAATTAATTATATTATTGACGATTTTTTGACAAAAAATGTTGAGACTTATTTTATTGATTATTGGTAAGAGTTGGAACTAACGTAGTTAGTATAAGAATGGTCCACACTGTAATGTCGATACTAAACATTTCACAATTTGAGCCAGAGTAATTTTACGTTAGTCTCTAAACATGAAGACCTCTCAAGTCTATTGACATCTCTATCGTATCATAGACGGTTTAAACAGTAATTAAACATTGTTCATTTATAATATAGAATATTTCCATACCTATGATTTAATTTTAATGTAATTAGTAGCAATAATTGTATAGCACAAACAATGTGAATGATGCTATAAATACTTTTGTAAGTTATTTTCATGTATTCAATCATTAAACTGTTCGTGGATTCGTCTATGTACATATATTCTAATTTAAACAGTTTTAATATAACTATTGCAATGAGACTGAACGTTCTTTTTATCTGCATTTTTAACCAGTTTATCCAATGACATAATAAAACCTGCTTGTGCTGCACACTGGAATCGCTTACTCAAGAATTATTAGAATAGTCATCGTATAGTAAGATATTTTAAAATCATCAGACGAAATTAGACATTCAAATACCTGATAGGTATTAAAGACCCACATTATGCATAATATTATGCAATATTAATGGTTTTATTTAAATTACTTGTTCGGTAACTGCAACTCTTGTTATACGATTCAAAATAAACAAATCGTGCATAATTATCGATTAATTAATTCTCGACTTTGGCTGCGCATTTAAATTTTCCATGTCTACGATAACCAGTTTCAAAACATCTTTTTTTATTCTGGAATATTTCTAGCACTACTCCTAATTATGAATCCCTGACAAAATGTTCAACGTCCATCGTTAATTTCAAAACTAAGTTAATTTTACCTACCGAGGGGTACCTACAATTAAATCTACAAAGTTTAATCTAAGTCATAAAATTAATCATTGAACAATATTCTCTAGTAAAACCCTAGTCATTGAAACATGTTCTTGATGACTATTTCATTATGACTAGGGTTTTATAAGGGAATATTCGGATCGGTTATTATTGGGGTTAATATATAAGAACATCAATCAAATCTCTTTGTTATAGCATCATTAGTAATTATGATTACAATACTATACTCGATCCATCATTTCTTCTTTAAAGTAAATCACATCTTAGATGTATTTACACTGACTCGTGCGAAGGTGGATTAAGGATCCACGGCGCCCTAGGCAAGCACCTCATCGGTACCCTTTTGCAAAGCCCTACCCTCTAGGTATAATTTTTTTTTAATAATTCTAAAAACTACCGCGCCTATAATGTGACTAGTTTACCTTTAGGTAAATTCGCCACTGGACACGTGACTATAATTTCAAGATTCCTTAAATTTACCTTCGAAACACTGTAAACTCAGCAGACCAAGACTAAATGTATTTTGATGGACCGCCGTATGGTAATCGTTCACCTAAACACGTGCAGTAGGTATTTTATATGCTTTTTCAGTCCATATAATTTAAAGCCACAAGAACAAGTACCTACCTATGTTAATCAAATGCCTATAGTAATATAACATTTGGGTATAACCTCGACTCGCATCATAATCCTTATCTTTATTTACAGCAATAAAGCCTTTTAGGGCTATTAGCTACCAGGCTACCCGTTTTATCCAACAAAGCTGATATATTTGCTAATAACCCATTCTTCAGATTACAGGAACGATTCCCAAACTTTTAGCTTCCTTGCGGCACGAATCATAATGGGTCTAAAAATGTATTTACGTTTTGTTACAGACGAGCATCGATGATGTCGCCCCGGCAACTCATGCGCAACTCCAACATGACGCAGAAGTGGCAGCGGCGGGAGATCTCCAACTTCGAGTACCTTATGTTCCTGAACACTATAGCCGGTGAGTTGAATTAATATTAAATATTAATACACTTTCATAAATTAATTGAAACCATGAAACAGATCACGTTATTAATTGTATAAATTATGTTTTTACCTAAACTGTATAATTCATTAGCAATCATTTCATAAAAAAAAACACCTTGATCTTATACAATTACCTACTGCTATTGAATAAAACATGTTTATATTGTTTACTTTTACGGCAATTCCAAAGAACACGATTATTGTAATATAGATTCCAAACATCACTACTAGATGGAGTTACTGTAGCACAAAACGCCTGCTGTAACATTGAAACAAATACGCAGTTTAATGTTTTATATTGTTCCTAATCTGTTCTTTGATTAGCTTAAAGTTTAAACCACGAGTCGGGACCTTGACATTAAGTCCAGTATCACAAAAAAATGTCCTCTTTGAGACGTGACAAACGTATTACAGCCTGTGGTCGATCCTTTGATGAACTCAATTATTTGAACCAGTTTTTCGCAAACTGTTCTATTCTCGTTGAAGCGGGTATCTTTTGAGACGAGTTTTAAATTTCACGCTCTAAACTAATGCAGATAATGAATCTTCATTAATCAACGATTTGCTTCCGTGTACATATGTATACGCTTTTTTCTATATGGGTTATCACACTGTTAGCTAGCAATGTTTTGTCAAATTAATATGAAATGAAGGCTTTATTCTTAGTGCGGTTTAGTGAGTTTTGCTCATATTCGTTTATCGAGAGTCGTGAGTTTGTTTCAGATTTTTTTTGTAGGGGTACTCAATTAAGAAATGCTGCCGACAATTTGTTTCGAGAAGATGTAGATGCGTTAAAATCTACTTGCAGAAAATAAAGTATTTACATAATGTTGAATGAGAAATATGTACCTCTGTTAATAGATAATTTGGATTTGGATTTAGATGATAGAATGCATTTCAAATCAGACAGACACACACACACTCTAGATTCTACTCACAAGGTATAACTTCGTTCTTCTGTCGTCAACTCGTTTGATTCCTCGTAGTGTAACATTTTAGAAATCTGAAGATTACCAGAATGACCTTGTTATGAAGAGATAAGTACAGTCTCAGACATGCATATTACCGTAGACAATCAGGCATAAATATCTAATTTCATGACCCGTACATTTATTTCTGTTCTCAAAATTACAGCAAAAATGTGTGACTGACCTGCGCAGTAGCTATGTTGCGGGCTCCTGAATTTTTTTTACTGTTCTTATTATAGGTATTTCTCCTTTTATGACATTGTTTTAAATATAGATAATTCATTCGGTCACTAAAGGTGATTGGTTAGATTCATTAAACAGCACTCAAAATTACACCCATTATGAGATTTTGTAAATTGTATTAAAAAGTATATTACTCTAAGCGTTATTTGTAAAGTATGTAGATATGCTTAGGATAAAATTTTGAACCTAAGAGAGTCATGTAATCATCAGATCTTCGAATCTATCATTTTTTAAATGGACCCCTTACAATTCAGGAGAATAACGTCAATGTACATTATATTATGGTTATAATTTATTATAATTTTATAATATCAACATGATCAACTTGCAGTACGCTCAACATTATTAGATAAGAGTGTAATCAACCGTATCCACCGGATAGAAACTAGTTATAATCACAACTCTGCCCACGGCCTATGGCGAAACATTAAGGTACTTATGTTTCAGGGCTACGTTAATGATTAAACAGAATATATTAGGATGCATCAAGAATTTTAATATTGGTGCTCTACTAGGGCCTACTAAAAATCAATTACCTATTTTTTAAGACAATATTTAAGTATTTTGCCTTTCCATCTTTCCAAAGGAACTTGGAGTGGACTTCGGTAGTGATAAAAAGCCTTTATCATTATTTTGACTCCTCCAAACGAAAATAATAATAAGGGGGAGGCCTTTGTCCAGCAGTGGACGTCTTGCGCCTGATGATGGTGATGATTGTTTGTTTTGGCTGGGCATAGTCCGCACTTAGCCGCTTGAAAGGGCCATTGTGCGTGGTGATGATGATGATGAATCAATAATAAATACTTCTATCCCACCTTGATAAAACCAGGACAAACCAACACTTTCGCATTAACAATATTAGTAGGATGTTTGTCGTATAAGCCAAAAATCTTTTATGAAAATTACTTATGGGAATGACTTATGTCATTCATACAACCTAGATGCGTTACGTTTACCACATAATATATAATAGTAAAAGTAAACCGAATATGTCACCAATTCTATTTATCACTATAATTTTATACTACTACGAAAGCCACATGTTTTCGAATTGCAAATAATATTTTACATAAGAGCCTTATGTGCATGGCTGTAACACCATGATATAACTATCGCAATTTGCACAACATTAATTTACTAGAACCTAACAATAGTGTGAAATAACTGAGAAAATCAAGCTGGTATGTATTATGCAAATTTAAAAGTATTTATTCGAACACGACTTAGTGTGGCAATGACCAAATTATGTGATTAGAATTTCACAGTTAATAGGCAAAGCATTGTCAAAACTTGCGTATTTTAAATGCTCTGTCTAGGAACATTTAACGACTGGTATTAAGGTCTTTTTACGTGGGATCTCGAACTATTTCTTTTATCCTTGTTACAACGTTACTAAGCCAAGCAAATTAATAAAAAGCTGGGCAATGCTTCGTATTAAAATGTTGTGTGACCCACATTTGACAGCTTTTAAACCACATTTGACACCATATCGGTAGAAACACCAGCCTTTAACTCATGACTTAACGCACGACCATAATACCAGTTACTTAGAACTTGACAATCAAAAAATATACTTATATGTGGTAGCACACCTTTTCCTGGCTCTAAGCCAAGCCTTCTAAATTCCATTCCATTCTTTTAATGGTTGATTTATAAGAACAGAATAGAACGCCTGTCTAGCCGAATAACGATACTTGCGCAATAACTTCGAAAGCGTTGATTAGAAAATGAGGTGTCGTTGCAAACGGTCTCAACGAATCCAATTGATCCCTCTCATGCAAGCCGATAGGGGCCTCTGCAGTCGCTCAGCTAATGCCCAATACGTGTGATAACGAGGTCGGAGTCACTTGAGAATGTTTATATATAACGCTATTATGCACTGAAATACATAAAATACTTTGTTCCTTGGGTAAAACATAGCGTTTACTGTGATATACCTGTGATATGACATCATTGTGGAATCTTAATGATCTGTTAAGGAGCACTTTCGAGGATTTAATCATGATCTAACAGTCCCTTTTGTAACTATATCGGTACATGTTGATAGAGCCTAGAACTAGGATTAACGACTGTCTCGTTTGGTAGCCTTCAGCATTCAGTCAGCTATCTAGTATTTTGTCGTCGTCGTATAAAAGACGTCAATTCTATTTTCAATTATAAATTAACATTTAATATTCTGAAGTGACATAACATTCAAAGAATTTAATCAATCCAAGCTGAAGTATGTCTAGATACCTCTTACGTGGGCAGTACGTGTACTTATTAGCATACAATTAAAGTTGGCAAGATAGGCCAATTTGCTTGACACGGCTAGATAAACAGGAATTCCTCATTTTGCCGTCCACAATGCGAACGCAAACTCATCAATTACTACTCGTACAGGCTGTCACGATTATTGTTGTTCAGAGTTACGTGATAATACTCACTGAGTACTGTTTACATAAGTAACTTGTGGTGAACGAGACTGGTGGACCACCCGGTCGATACCCATGAAGTTTTAGTTTAGGAAGATTCGCAAAAAAATCCGCTAAAATCAAGGAAAGTTATTTTAGCTTCATAGAAGGCACTTATTTACTAGAGTAAGTAAGTAAAGGGACATATTACGCAAAGGCCGTCTACTTCATCAGAATATATTATAATGTCCTACTGACCGAATTTCGGTCACGGCGGCCTGTCTCAGCTGAGACTAGCCATCTGCGCAGGAGATATTATAGTGCACAAGTATGCGCGCAAACACAGGTGCACTCCCTATTCCCTCACTCTCATACTCCGATGGGACGGTAGACCGACACGACCGGAGAGAGATCAGGCGCAGGACCAACAGCTTAACGTGCCTTCCGAAGCACGGTGGGGTCTCGACATGTGAAAACGGTCACCCATCACAAGACGGACCGCGGCGAGCACGGCTTAACCTCGCAGATTGACTGATCTTCGGGGTAGCCACATAGCTACGAGCCCCACAATATATTAGTATAATTCATCAGAATATATTAGAATGCAACTGTTAAAGAGACCCCATGTTATGATAAACTACTTATTAGGTAATTGAACCATCGCCTATCATAAATTGTTATAATTATACCTCTCTATATACTAAGGTGTATTAATTATGTACAGGAAGACACCATTAAGGCTATTCGGATAACGAGATATTTTCGATTAGTTTTTGAAGAGCTATACCCATGCACACGAAACAGAGTATTGAAGAGTACCGTTTGCGTTCAATGTCGTGGTTTACATTCATTGCAAATATTAGTTTAACCTACTGTATGTCTGTTCTAGATCTACAAAATTGTGTTCATTTATTAAAATATTGACAATGAACAATATATTTTATATCCGTGTTAGAAGATTGAGGCTTTTCAAAAACACTACCTTAAAACAAAATCTACATACATACATACATACATAAAGTCACGCCTATTTCCACGAGGGGTAGGCAGAGACCACGGATTTCCATTTGCTACGATCCTAACATACTTCTTTCGCCTCATTCACTCGCATCACATTCAATCATCAAAATCTACAATAAGTTCATATATTACATTTAGGTAACTGCAAATACTCAGACTGATAAATCCATGTTGATCGACTATCTACTTACTGTTTCTCTAACAACCAAGCTGTTGCTCTGCTCTGGTTAGCTCCCCATCTTGGTTTAATAGTCTACACATCATCTTAAAATCCCTTTATAGACATTTTTACCTGTTTCCTATCTTGATATTGACAATGAAGGCGTAAAATATTCACAGCGTCGTCTGTGTCAATGTTCCTAGTTGAGTCACTGACATCTTAAGCGATACGCGAACTCCATTATCGTAAACTATTTATGTTATTGGAGATGAATAATCCAGTGTTCTTATTGTGACCGATTCTTCTGACCTTGTTACCTAGCTTGTCTGTTTGTAAATTGTGGTCACTTTTTAACAGACTTCAAAATTTGATGTGTTTATATTTAATCGAGGTTTTTTAAATCATTTATATTATAATGGCATTACCCCCGCACTCAGAGACATTTAATGATATTTAAACTATCACTAAGTAAAGGTTTTGTTCGTGAAATCTTTCTTTAGTGTCAGTTTAAGTATCATTAACGTCTCTGAGTGCGGCGGTTAGATGGCGTCTACAGTAGTAAAACTGCACTTTCAAAGGAGACCCAAGAATTGTGACGGCTACAATAAGATCACTTGGCTTAAGGGCCAAGGATGCTGGGAGAGCTTATCCCTAAAATGTAAAGATCAATCCTGCAGGATTCAGTAAAAAAATTAGGTTTCTTTAATAAGTATTTGTGTCAATTATATACCTACCTACCTACAGAATCATATTAAATAAGGTAGTCCGTATTGGACGAGAGACTTATCGCCGAACTCAGAGACATTTAAAGATTAGGTACTTAAGCTATGTAACACTAAGTAAAGGTTTCCTTTGTGAAATCTTTACTTAGTGTCAGTTTAAGTAATCATTAACGTCTCTGAGTGCGGCGGAAACTGCTGCTTAAGCGTTAGACCTCTTTTGCTTTAGTAAAATAAGTAAATACATAAAACATTACATATATGTTTTACGCCATAAATAAGCGTATCTAATGTTCCCTCTAATTAGATAGCAAACACAGCCTCGTTATCGACGGTCAGTGTGAATTAGTTTAAATATAATACATAAGCGTTCGGAATATACGAGCAATATCATGGACTGTTTCGCTTTAGTTGTGTATTATAATTATGTTCCTGGAATCCAATTTTATCTCTATTGGATCTACTACGAGCGACGTACAGTTACTCGGCTTTACCTACTTTATTTTAATCTTCATTTCCTTTACATATTTGAATCCACACTCGAAGATTATTATTTTAGAATTATCTTCTTCTTAGTAGGTAGCGTATTTTAACGAAGCGCTATAGGTAGGTACTAGGTATGGTCCTGTCCCAAAATCCCTAATTACCCAACAAACTAATACAAGTTATGCCATAGAGGTCATGAGTTTTAGTTTCACGTTTCAACACACTACTGCAAAGATTACGTATTGCTGGTATTTATGAGATGGTATCCTGTTCACTTTCCGGATGATGTTGCATCACTCGCTGTTTTACACGCCACATTCTATGCAATAAGTTGTTGTGGTGAACAGGTGAACAAACTCAGTTTTTTCTCAAGAAGTATTGTGGTTGGCTATTGTTATAATATTATCTGTATTTCCTTGGTAAATTATAAAAACGACATTAGAAAATCGTTTTTATCAAGGTCTTTTAAAGACCTCTGAAGATTTTCGAACTGCCAGAATTTAGGTGATCAGTGAAAGTAATATATTTTCTGTGGAGGTGCTTTGACAGGCAGATCTAACGAATGCAAATAACGTACAGATTCACAAATAAGAGTGTGTAACTTTCTTGGAGAATAGGAGCACTTACTGCTTCGTTGATCGGGTCATAAAAATAGATTACTAGCTATTGTTTAATTCGTTTTAATAGTAAAATAGCGTGAAATAGCTACTGAAACAACGGTTTTTGTTCTATCGTTATAATACTTACAATTAGCAATAATTACCTCTTGTTACTTTACCTAGCACTTGATTTGATAACAACTAGTTAGCGGTTGCGGATTTTATGTAACGGTTCGCCTCCTGTGATTATGTCGGTAACTTGATAACTGATAAGATTTCCGGCACACATATAATGCAATGATTGCTTTACATCTTGTTAATCTACTATTGAAGGGTTGTCGTAACTTTAGTTACCTAACTAACAAGTTGAACTTGGTTTTTTAGTGTAAGCTTAATCTTAGATAAATGAAACCGAAAAAATAGAGCATAGGCTAAGGCCTCCATTTTTCCGGCCTAAAATGTCCTAATGATAGCATTAGGACATTTTAGGCCCTAATTAATAATACATAATCAGCACGTATCTGCACGTACCCTAGCAGTAGGTATTGCTAAGTTTATAAACACTTCCAACATATTGACAGAAAAAACTTTTCACTAATTCGACGAATCCTCATCAAAACTCTTACGTCAATGTCAACGACACTTTACTTAACCCTCATTCCAACACTTCTACTACATATATAATAGTACCTATAATATGTTTGTTTATTCTGGGTTAAAGTTCTTATGTAGATAATTAGTTACTCGTGGATCCAAAATAAAGTACAGTTTCCTGATATTTAAATAGTTTTACTGCCTTCTAGACCAGATTACCAGGCCATCATAAATATAAGGCGATACAAACCTCTTCAAAAGCTCCACAGCCTTATTCCGCAACATGTTGACAATAATCTTGCACTTCACTGTACCATTGTTAACCACCACTCGAACGTTAATCTCTCACTAACAGCCGCGTCACACTCTCACTTCAACACCGAATCTACTTTATTACAATCTCTTTGGTTTCTACGTAGTTTATATTGCACTATCACATTGTTCAGAGATGCGGTTGTCACGAAAGTTGGCAAGCGTTTGACCAAGAGGCCGGCTTGTCTGGCAAACGGGAAAGTGGCACCACGTGACTACAACAATAGCAATGGACATGGACACGCATATAATGATAATTGTGGGGTCACAGGCCGGTGATAACAGCATGTGCTTAATGCTTATATCGGGGGATGCTCCGCGCCTATCGTGTCGAGCGCAGTTTGCCCAGCACTGCACAGCAAGCAAGGCGTATGTCACGCAACGTATAACACCCAAGGACTTTTATCCCCGCAAACTGAAACTAATTTGCAGAACACAAATTAGAAATGTTTGACGAATATTACATTGCATCATAAAATGTAAGCAAGACTTCAATTTACGACGATTAGATGTGGACGGTTATATTGTAAGTTGGGACAGTTTTAAGTTATTGTGTTGATCTAAAATTGATTACCAGTTGAAGAGATTGGACTGCTGCGCTAAGGGTTGCGGGTTCGATTCCCACACGGGGCAAAATTTTGTGCGATCCAAATTTGATTGTCCCGAGTCTGGGTGTTTGTGTATGTGATATTTCATGTATGTGAAATGCACCCACAATACAGGAGAAATTACATTACTAGTGTGGGGCGAAGTTAAAAAAAAAAGATTAAAGATTTCATTTTATCAGGTTTGACAAGAGTTTAAGCAAAGTTTTAATTGACCAGTGGCAGTAGTAAGTTAGGTTTGATATCTATTACAATTTACTACATACATTCAAGCAGTAGGCAATATTTCTGCTTTTAATCTTTTAAGATATACCTATTATCTCAATCAGAACTTTCAAACATGTAAGTAGAGGCATTCTCATTATAGTATACTTAACACAAAAAAAAACGATATGTAAGCAAAAAGCTTTAAGCATTTTTTTGCATAAATGTCATCTCAAACAGACGGTAGCAAAATGTGACGTCACAATATCGTCCTATTTACAGGTTAGTTCGTAACGTTGCGTTAACGGTTTCCTCACAGCAATTGGTCAAACTAAGTCTGTTTATAAGTACTTTCACTTGATACCGAGACGATAGCCAACAATGCATGACAGACTACGCTATGGCTGTGAACGTAACTTTAAAACTTAAATAAATTCTAGATGAGGAAAGACTTATAAAAATAAGAAAAGTCAACACAGCAATTACAGTTTAGCAAGCATGTAGCAAATAGCAATCATCTTTAAACGTTTATACAGTAGTTAGCAAACAGACGCTTAATAGTTTTCAGGCTAATAAATGGTAACTTATTTCAATGTTCAAATAAAACACCAAGTAACAACGAATATAATTGTAATTCCACGTGTCTGAACCTTTATCGACGTCAGAATAGATACAGCCATTTACCCTCTTAGTCTATCTTTATGGTATGAATATTATCCGCCATCTTTAACTACCAACTATTACTGTAATCTCATTCAACAGATTCCAGTATCTACACTTAATATTCACAATAAATCAGTCTGATTGCCATCAGATCACAATCACGCACTGTTTAACGATATTTCCTTATGTCTAACTAAATTACTAATTAAGTAGTAGATATCTAAACGAGTCCATTTTGTATTCTAATAGTATATTCAGATAAATACCTTTCAAACGTCCTAGTAGGTATAAGCAGACGTTGTTTTGTAAAACGTGCCGATTTGTTAGACGTCATTTGGTGTTATTCATTAGAGATAAGATTCGAAATTGCAAAGTATCTAAGTAAATGATATATCCATGCCACGCTAAACGGATTAGTCAGAACTTTTCTGTAACTAGTGTTACTGGGAAACTGAAACTTACTCTAAGTAATATTCTCATCTTCCTTATTATTAATGTTGTTTCTGTCGACAATCGTTACTAAGTTACTGTCATTCGCAAGCTGACTTCACTTATTGCTTCTTTTGACAGTGGACATTAACTGATCTGTATTATCATCTCGGTTACATGCTGACGTTTCCTTATTCGTAATTTTTACTACAATACTGGTGACACTTTTAAACAAAAACATTAATTTGCAGTGTTAGCATACATTATTTTAATTTATTTTCACGCAAGTAGTCTCAGTTTGTACCTGATAGAGCTCTTACTTATCTATAAATATTTATCTACATTCAAATATCTTATTAGTGGTGATTTTCTATAATTTAACAAAGTTATGGTATGATTCTATGTAGGAATTCATAGTAAAAACTACTGTAAAAATTCGACGATCCGTTTCAGTTGCATAATTTTCAATACCAATAATTGGTTCGTAATGATTTCGTCAACACATAAAACAATAACTAGTACGAAATCTTAGTACAAACAGGGTCAACCTTAATCATTGAAGTGTCGCGCCGACACCTATTATGTACGAAGGATGATTGGCCAACTGTTGCGCAACTGTGGCGCGAGGTCATCGCCATGGTTTGGACTCATTGTCAAAGGGGAAACTCGGCCTAGCGGCGGACGCAAAAATTTGTAGAAAATTAGTTACGCAGTTTTGCGGTAACTATGTATAATCCACCTATATCCTAGTAATTTACACTTAATTTTAACTACTTTTTAGATAAGAATTCTCAAGGCTGGTTTATCTAGTTACATAAGTAATTCGATCTTTAAGGTTTTAGTCTTAGATTATCTAGATGGAGTCTGGCGCTACATTGAAACAAAAAACAACGTGCCAATTGTTTTTTTTTTTTTTGCATGAATGCGTGCGTAATGATGCCAGTTGATAAACATTACAACTAAAATGGGGTAAATTGCCCAACGTGGTACAGTCTATCTTTTAACTCGAAATAAAAATTATTTTTATATAATAGGTACATAATTATTGTGTTTGGTACTATTTATATATTATGAAGACAATGTTTTTTTTTTTTATTACAAGCAATTGGCTATGGCATTTTCTTTTTCTTACGGAGCTAAAATTTTTCACGTTAGTTCAGTTCTAAAGACTATACATTTTCATGATAAGCGTGACCGAATTGTAACCAAGGGTTGGCTCCAGACGAAGGAACTCCTCAATGGTTAACAGTATAGACTCAACATTTTGTACACACATTTAACCATGATAGCTCTTCCTAAAATTCACCATGATCTTAACACCACCCTCACGGTTGCCTCCAGACGAGGGAACTCATCAACGGTCAACAGTAGTGACTCAACATTTTATATGCACATTTAACTATAATATCTCGTTCTAAACTTCACCATGATTTAAACACTATCCCCATGGTTAACTTCAGACGAAGGAACTCCTCAAATTTCCTCGGCGCAGGCACGTAATTAAGTATACACATGCTGGCGCTCATGTCGAATTTTGCAAGAGACAATAGGCCCGCCATCTTGAAATTCAAAATGGGTGGAATATTCGAAAAAAAAATCAAGCTTATTTCAATGTACTACAGTACACTTCGATTCGTAGAAAACTGAAGATCCATTATCCACCATAACATTAATAATATCGCCCTACCAGCATACCAGTCTCATGTGTAAATGTGGGAAATTTGGTTTTCACAAACTTGCCACACTTGCAAAATGGCGAATTTTATTTTTTTATATTCCAATATTTTGCAATAATTCATTATTCAAAAACGAATGATAATTTATTTAACATACGGGTGATAGGATACATATTTATTAATATTCAATCGGCCTCCGTAATTTCTACACACCTTAATAGCCCATTTCGCCATTTTTATTACGTTATTTTATGATAGAAAAACAAGCGTCTCCATTGACAACACAATTGACACTGTTGGCTTTTGGCGCCAATTGTGAGGAATTGGCGCTATAGAATACCGACGCTGTCAGGGTCTTGACACTCCATCTAGACATATATATAATCAAAGGTTTTAGTATTATCCATTCTTTGTGAAAGTTGGTTATCTCAGCATTTTTCTTATTTAAGTAATACTATCCTAAGTTAGGATTGACTCTTCTTCGTTCATCCAAATACAAAACCTGAAGCCCATAGCTACTGCCACGCAAATAAATTAATTATTTTTGTCAACAGGTCGTACGTACAATGACTTGAACCAGTACCCAGTATTCCCATGGATCCTGACCAACTACGAGAGCGAAGAGCTGGACCTGAGCCAGCCTTCCAACTACAGGGATCTGTCAAAGGTAATCATGATCATGTAACACCATATTAACCTGTATTTTCTGAAAACTCACCAGCATCGGACATCTTTAAACCAAAACACGTAAATTTCTTTCAGCGCTCATATAAACATGACGGTATCAAATATGAACCCTGTGTCCTAACATCATCATCATCATCATCAGCCGGAAGACGTCCACTGTTGGACATAGGCCTCCCCCTTATTGGGGGGGGGGGGTTGCCACAATCCCCACGCTTGGCAAGCGGCTTGGGGATCGAGTGTCCTAACATACATACAATAAACTACAAAACCTAATATGAGTTGTGTCCTTTGCAGCCTATCGGAGCGTTGAACCCGAGTCGCCGCGCGTACTTCGAGGAGCGATACAACACGTGGGAGCACGAGTCCACTCCACCGTTCCACTACGGCACACACTACTCCACGGCTGCCTTCGTCCTCAACTGGCTCGTCCGAATCGTGAGTACATAGAACCAAATACCTTAACGTCTATCTTGAGTGAGCCTGCTAATAAGACGTCCATGATCAACCGAGAACAGTAAACGAGAAGTGCAGTTCCATTGAGAGAAAGATGGGCACTAAGCCGAGACTTACCTAATTCCTGATCTGTTCATTTATTGCCATCAACAAAACTCTGATTGTTGATTGAAAGTAGTTCGAATTGGATAAAGTGAAGACGTTTAGGTAAGTACTGTAGATAAATACAACTGGATTTCCACATAAATATATTGCAGGTTGCAGCCAATCAACATCTTAAATTACGTGCGCTGAAATCAAAACACGTCTGACAGAATGAGCTCTTATTTGCATATAAAATTAACAAAGTAATTAAGTATTTCCAAGACCGTGCTAGTTCATGATTCATAATTTATTCGATGTCAAAGAAATGAGTTGTGAATTTTGACACTTCATCTTTACCCAACATTTGGCGACCAAATTAAATGTTACCCGCGCGACACTAATGACAGCTTTGTATCTTAAAATAATTTTGATTCCTTGTGTGTTGTTTGTTTTTTTTGTGGTTGTGTGTGTTTTCTTGTAGACTGCAATAACTAAAATGTAATAGGATAAAATTGTCGTTCAATTATAGTCTTATTTTAGAAAACTGTACTTGAATTCTTCCTGTTAATGACCTTTATTAAACCTAAAAATACTTAGGTTTATGCTACCATATATATTACAGATTACGGTCTTTACTGTTCGCCGTTAAAAATCCTGCAGTACCTAGATATATTTTACGTAGGTACCAAATCAATACAGCTCCATTGGACCTTGTTACAGTAAGCAATAAGATTCATCCTGACGCCTCCACTATTGTATGTCAATCTTAAATCACGACATTAATGACAGAAATGGCTGTTATAGCATAAAAAGGTTAATAATTATGAAATGCAATTAGTTCTGATGAAATATTGAACAAGATCACTGACTACTATTGTAGTCATTCGAACTTAGAATGAATGGATTATAATTCATCATTCAACACATAATCTCATCATCATCTTAGACAAATTTAATTCAATTTGTAATTAATACTTTAATACGTCTAAAGCCTTCCTTAAAAACAATGCACCTAATTAATTTATCTAGCATTGATCATGGCCCTTATTACAAAGTCATCGACTGTATTATCACTGTGCACTGTTGTCTGTTTGTGTTCGTATCGTAATTAATGCGTCTTGCATCACATGTCATTGTCATTATTATCTCTCTACTGAGTGCGACTATTAAATGCTTTATTGGAAGTATAACTTTATAGGCTGGTGTTCGAAGTTGTACCAACTTTCGTAGATAAAACAACAATCCATACTAGATAAATAAAGTTTTGTTTAAAGATTTATAACTTATGTAAATAGATATGAATTCCAGAATAACAATAATTAAACTTTCATTTCTTCAATAGTTGAATATGATACGTTTGTAAATGTATAAATTTCTCTTAAGGAATTATTACAATTACAGGATTTCCCAACTAGAGTAAAACTTCGAATACAAGTAGTAATCGACATAACATATTTTTGTTTGCTATAAAAAACCTACTCTTGTTTGAACGCTTAAAGAATTATAAATACACGACTTTTTGTGTGCAATAACGTAACCAATAAAGTTACAAATTTATTAGGACTTCACAGACCCAAGATACTACACCGCTCGAAATTCTAATGGATCCCATTTATCTTGGCTGTACAATTTACTGTGCCCCGACTTGTTATTTCAAGTTGAAGTCCCTAAGTCTTTCAACAATGCTCTAGTGGGTGCCATAATAACATAAAAGGCGTCTTCAAAGAGCACGGTTTTGCTGCCGATCATTGTAAATTAGTGAGTGCATTAAGACGTCTGTACTAAAACTGTACGCGTCAAAACAATCGTGCGCAGCTCGTGGACGCGCCGCAACAGATGCAAGCGCACGATCGTATGTGACACAAATTAAAAGATAAAAAATGGTAAAAGGTGGTAAAAATAGGATTTTGGTTTTGTAGAAAAACGTTAGGATAATTCATGTAAGTTACCCGTTACAAAGGGGTTAGGGTTAGGATTTTATGTACCTAAGTCATTAAATAATGCTTAAAACTTGAAACTGTTATGTGGCGTCGAATCTAGGTTCCTCAACCAATCAAATACGTTCGTTATCGTTATCGTATGCTGACGAATCTCGACGTAAAGCTTTTCATTTTTTAACGCAATGCTCCCTAAAAATAGCTATGTAAACGAGCAGAATCGTATAATCATTCTTATTTGTTCAGGAGCCGATGACGACGATGTTCCTAGCACTACAGGGTGGCAAGTTCGACCATCCCAACAGACTTTTCTCTTCCATCGCCATGTCATGGAAGAACTGCCAGCGAGACACCTCCGATGTCAAGGTATGGCGGTATACCATGTATCGAAACAATACTATCTGTGAAAAATGTAATGAGAGTGAATGAAAGTATGCCAGGATCGCAAATAAAGATCAGTTTTCTCTACCTAACCCTTTTGGAAATAGGCATGATTTATACGCATTACGCATGAAGGTAATAAATAATTGGTACTTTTTGCACCTATACAATAAGTATGACTATTATTCGTGAGGCGAAGACTTCGGATCCCTTTTAACGAAAATTACACGGAGTGTCAATTTTAGAATAGTTACAGTCGAAGAAGTGCTGGAAGCTTTTTAATAAATAACGATAAAATTTTGGGTGAGACAAATCAACTTAAGAATAGACTTAGATAAAAGACAAGAGTGAATCATTAACTCATTACCTTAATTATTTGAGCAGGAGCTCATACCGGAGCTGTTCTTCCTGCCGGAGATGCTGGTGAACAGCTCGGGCTACCGGCTGGGCATCCCGGAGTCTCCGTCGGGCGACGTGCTGCTGCCCCCCTGGGCCTCCTCCGCCGAGGAGTTCGTGCGCATCAACCGCATGGCGCTCGAGTCCGAGTTCGTCAGCTGCCAGCTGCACCAGTGGATTGATCTCATATTCGGATATAAGCAAAGAGGTAGATAAAAGAGCGAGCATTTTCGCATATTTATGTGTCTTACAAATGTTCTATATCATCATGAAAGCAGATTCGATAGTGACTTCTTTTTAGTTTTGTTATTTTCATAATTATGTAACGTATGATTGTTTGATTTTACAAACTCGAACGATTGACAGCTGCCATTTCCAAATTCCGTATGTTGCATTACATTATATTTAGTATTTTTTATGAGTAGTGCGACGAGTGTGTCGTAATTTCGTAAAGTGTCCTAATCGAGCTACCCTCATTACTAACATATGTATTACCCGTTCCAGGCCCGGAAGCGGTCCGCGCGACGAACGTGTTCTACTACCTGACGTACGAGGGCGGCGTCCGCCTGGAGCAGATCACGGAGCCCGTGACGCGCGCGGCCGTGGAGGACCAGATCCGCAGCTTCGGGCAGACGCCGGCGCAGCTGCTGAGCGAGCCGCACCCGCCGCGCGCCTCCACCATGCACCTCGCGCCGCTCATGTTCGCGGCCGCGCCCGACGACGTGTGCCTGCGCCTCAAGCTGCCCTCCAACGCCGCTGTGGTGCACGTGTCGGCCAATACCTACCCGCAACTGGCGATGCCTGCTGTTGTTACGGTCAGTCGGATAAAGTATTTAGTCTATATTCATTCATTCATAGTTCCCTGTTGCTACAGTTCTCTATCGAATTAACCTTAATAGTTCCTGTTCAGCATAAACAACTATATATTTCGTTTTCTATAAGGAAACTTGAATTCATTTCCGTCATGACGCCCGACGTCATCCGTCATTCAGTCATGTATTTTACCCAAATTGTAAATGAGAGAATAACCGATCTATATTAATATTTTTTATTTGACTTTGATGCTACTCATATTCTTTTTTTAGGTATATTGTGTAGCTCATTATTCTCTCATACTTGAAATGATTGTTAACCCATATTTTTAAAAGAGTAACTATGGAGTTTCTTGCCGGTTCTTCTCCATAGAAACGACTTTTTGGAACCGTGCAACTAGTTTGACGTTTTGTAAGTGCTCTTTTGTAGCCTATATGAAATAAAAACATTATGATTATGATTATTTCACTTAGGTAATTTAAGATATAGACTAAAATGGTGCTCACCTAAGTTCTAGGAAATATCTTTACGACTACTGATTGTAAGTTAGAATATGTAGGTTTTGTAGGTACTTTTTGTAAGTTAAAAAATCTAAATGTATCTATTTGCAACCTTCTTAGTGACCATTATGTTTGTGTTCGTGCCTCAGGTGAGCGCAGCCCGTGCGTTCGCCGCGCACCGCTGGGCGGGCGGCGGCTGTGCGCATGCGCCGCACGCGCCCCACGCGGCGCACGCGGCGCGGCATCAGTCCGACCACACCCACCACCCGCACCATCCGCTGCTTATGGACCCCGTGTGGGGTGAGTGAAGACCCTTTACCTACTGTATTATTCTTTTCATACGCGGAGCGAAATTGCTAATGACATGACTGTATTCATAGACTACTATATATATAATCCGATATAAATATTAGATATACAATACAACCTACGTATAGGTACTCGTCACTGAATAATATTGACATGTGCCTGTTCACAGCGGCTGGTGGAGCCCAAGCATTATCGCGTCGTCAACTAGGTGACAACTTCTCCCAGCGGGTGCGCGCGCGCAGCAACTGCTTCGTCACTACAGTCGACTCGCGCTTCCTTATAGCGGCCGGGTTCTGGGACAACAGCTTCAGAGTCTTCTCTACAGAAACTGGTAGGCATACTAAAACTGGTTATTGACTAAAATTCATCTTTTAACATTACTGTGCACAGACAGGGAACATTATTTCATAATCTACAGGTTTTTACGAATACACATTTTCTCAATATAATGTCACATGCAATTCTGATAAATAAACAAATTTGAATTTAGACCACGGGTCATGATCCATATTTAAACACATTTATCTTAGCTAGAACAAAAGACACATAATTTCTATCAAAATTATTCATTATATTTTTCTCTTCAACAGCGAAAATAGTACAAATAATCTTCGGCCACTACGGCGTGGTGACGTGCGTGTGTCGTTCCGAATGCAACATAACTTCAGACTGCTACATCGCGTCTGGATCTGAAGACTGCACAGTATTGCTCTGGCATTGGTAAGATACTCTCTATTACTGTAAATCCTTGGTTTCATCATCAATCATAAAAACTTAAATTATTATATAGTTATAATGATTACGCTTAGAGGTCAATTTCTCTTTTAAACCATGTTAAAAAAATTGAAGTTCCGATCTAGTTTCAGTGCTTTTAATGTCACATTTTGACATTTAAAGCATTGATATAAAATAAGAGCAATATCTGGCATGTTTCAAAATTGTGTCAATTAGTCTTCCGATTATCCATGTCTTTATAAAATATTGTCTCCTTATTTACATTTATGTTTCCACAATTTTGGTTCGAAAACTCTTTTCGTAACGTGTTTCTTGTTCCTCTGAATGTTTGTTTAGTCAAGTTAACACTGACTATAAGCCGCAGACACAATTGATTCGCAATTTTATTGCTCGCGGGTCAATTATTACCGTCGTGCCGTTCAACGATTTCTCAAGTCTTATACGTATGTAACCCTCGTTGGTCCCATCCCCGCAGGTCCGCGCGTCACGGCGGCATCGTGGGCGAGGGCGAGACCCCCGCGCCGCGCGTCACGCTCACCGGACACGACGCGCCCATCAACGGAGTGCTGGTCTCCGCCGAGCTGGGGCTGGTCATCTCATCGTCAGTCAGTGAGTATCTCTCTTGATGAATTTGTGAAAATTGTAGGGTTGTATGTGTGTGTTTATTGCTTTTATTGGTACAAAATTCATGGGCCATGGCTATTGGGGCTAATAAAATCACAATGTGTCCCCAAGACAGTATGGAAGTAGGAATGTGATGTGTAGTTACATAGAATAAAATTATACGGAAGAGGTCCACTGATGAACAAAGGCCTCCCCCTTTTAAAAGGGGGGGGGGGTGCCATAATCCCCGCGCTTAGGGATCGCAGTTGTGGTGGTCAAGTTACAGAAGACGCTATTGCCCATCTTCTGGATCTTCCCTTAGCCTCTTACGACACCCACGGGAGGAAAGGGGGTGGTCGATTCTAGGCCAGATACCACATGGCAAACGGCCACCCATCATATGCTATTTTTAAATAACATAATCTTACACCACCCGGAAAGCCGATCTTTGTTGAAAAGCTTGTAAGTCGTTGTCGGTACCTCGATCGTATAACCTTGTGCCCACACCACACCCAGACGGGCCGGTGCTGATCCACACGACGTTCGGCGAGGTGCTGCGCGCGCTGCAGGCGGCGGAGGGCGTGTGCGGGCCGCAGCAGCTGGCGCTGTCCCGCGAGGGCGTGGTGGTGGTGGCCTACGCGCGCGGGCACCTGGCCGCCTTCACGCTCAACGGGCGCCGCCTGCGACACGAGACGCATAACGATAACTTCCAGGTACGTTGCACTTTTAGATATTAAATCGGTGACTTTTGAGATTGATCGTTTATTAAATTCGGGTTTATTTGTAAACGTAGGTATTTTTGTGACTTTTGGGTATAATTTTAGCTTCTGGGTATATTCGTTATTCAAGTATTGGAACCTTGAGTATATTTGATGCTTTTGGATATTTTAATACAGTTGGGCCATTTTTGTTACTTTTATGGGTCTATCTTAAACTTTGAGGTTTTTTAATACTGTTGTGTTTATTTGGTACTTTTTGGTATTTTTGTAACTTTCAAGTAAATGTTATACGTTTTACTTTTCTAAAATGATAAAATTGTAAATGTTCCTGGCCATCGATATATGTGTGTCGTGTGTCGGGCAGTGCCTGGTGCTGTCCCGCTGCGGCGAGTACCTGGTGTGCGGGGGCGACGCGGGCGTGGTGGAGGTGTGGCGCGCCTTCACCCTCGCGCCGCTCTACGCCTTCCCGCCCGCCGGCGCGCCCGTCACCTCACTCGCGCTCTCGCACGACCAGAAGTCAGTACACCCCACCAGTTAACCATAGAGATAGTGGCAGAGACAAAACTAAAAGTTTCCTCCGAGCATTTTAATACGAATCCCGGGCTCTGCCGATGAGTTACAATAAATTAAGAAAATACATCGAAAGAACTAATACTAATATAAATTGATGTTTTTTACACCAAATCACAAATAATTTCAGGTTCCTGTTAGCGGGCCTCGAGAACGGCTCCCTAGTTGTATTCCACATAGACTTCAACAGATGGCACCACGAGTACCAGCAGCGGTACTAGGCGTGCGGTATAGTAGTTTATAATATTACTGAACATAATTCAATTACCAGAACAACACACTTGGAACATCCGATGCGGACTCATGGTTAAAATTGATCACATAAGATGGCTATTACGATTTTATCACGATGACGTCGTGTCGGGTGCTACAAGTCTGTTATAGGCTTTACCGTTCGCAGCTAGTTAACGATGTTAAGCTCAGATTAGGCGATAGAACGTAATAGTTTAAGACTACTACGATAAACATCACTGTTCTTTACTATTTTTATTATAAATCGTCTTAACTGTGGTTAGTTCGAAATTTTTATATAGCCGGCTAAGCTCAACGTGTACTAAATTAATTTATAGTGAGATTATATTCTCTGCGACGATCTACATATTTAGCGAAATAATTGTAATGCGTTAAATAGTGAAGAACAGTGTCATTAATATTAAGTTCAGTGTGGTATTTTAAATAGAAGGCATATAAGAAATGGCAAATGGAATGAAAATTACCACATTGGATAATATTTAAAATTATTAAGAATCTTGTTGGGTTGTAAAACGGTGTCGTCACACTAATGCTATATTGGAGTAAAAGGTATTAAGCAAGTGACAAGTAAGTACTTAATTAGGTTTAAGTTACATTGACATTCCAATAATTTACTTAGCTACAATGAATTGTATTTAAAAAAAGATATATTAAAATCATACGACTTCATTACATTCCATGATTTTTATACAAAATCTACCAAATAACTATTAGGTTCTTATTAACTCTATTATTTCAATGAATAAGTAAATAAAAAGTACTTATCATTTTATTTCTCTGTACTTATCCTATTGTAATTAAATTAAGTCAAAATGAAGTCGCATTGATTTTTAGCAGGCCTAGTTCCATCTGTACTTTCATTACTCTGCCACATTTTGGCATCGTCTTTAACACGTAAAATTGTTGCCAACGCAAATAAATTCTATTATAGATATTTTCATTTTATGCAATAGAGTTTAGTTCATAGAGTAGTAAATACAGCGTGTTCTAAAGTTTGAAGGAAATAATAAATTAATACTCAATGTTAATACAATCACTGTAAACTGTAAAACCGCTACATTATTATTGTTTCCGTCAAACCTTGGCCGCGAGTAGTTTCTATGTATTATATAAATGTTGATTTTTATTATGTGAAGCAATTAATTTACAATAAATTATTTATGTAGTGCCATAGGGAAAGTTTAATAATTTTACGCAATATAGTCTGTTTATAATTTTATTTATGTAACTAAGATCTCCTGTTAAATGACGTCCATTTTATTTTTGCAATGAATTATTTGAGATTTTATCTGTATTATTTATTTTTATTAACTTTGCAAGTGCAATATTTTCTTACTTGTGAATCACTAGCAATCTATTGAAATCATTGAAAAGTATTTAAATTATAGAATGTGCTTACTCTATTTTCATTCCTACTCATTTGAAATTAATTGAAACATTCCTATATTTTTACTCTTGTGCTATTTTAATGGTGGTGGGTAAACAAGTACTTAATTTTGATTATTATGATAAATAATTGACGTTGTTGTAATTATTTTTGGTTTTTATTAAATGGTTATAGTGAATTATTTTGTTTCTTTTATTTTACCTTATTCCATGTGCTGTTTTGTAGTACCTATTAGAGTTTATATCCTGCTTGTTATTGAAAGCATGCCAGTAGTTACAATAGAGGAACTTGCATCCCATTATTATACGTCTCATATGTATTTAATATCCAATTATATCAATAGAGCATTATTGTGTTCGGGGTGACGGTACAACAGCGCGAAAGTGCCAATACTGTAGACATTTTCGCTAATTAAACTATGTCAATATAACGTTAGGACGAGTTTAGGCTATATTTGTAATGATAAAGCTAACTATAGTTGGGTTATGGCTAAGTGACGTCACATATTCGTTACAAAAAGCATAGTTTTGTACGCATACGTCGTGTTACATTGTATTAATATACAATCAATTATAAACTATATTTTTGCATCACTACACCAGCACCGCTCCTTCCGTTCTGTGATTTAGGCTTAAATGCACACTAGACATACGAAAGTTTATTCTTCGTCGTTTTCCTATCTCTGTGCCAAAACTAAACTTAACAATTATGAGAGACAGATCAGTGATTATATAATACGAAACTACTAATAGTTCATTCATAACTATGCTTATGCAGTCTTCCTCCTTACCTAGCTAGCCGCCCTAACATCGGTAACTGATCGCATTGTATATCTAACCATCAACAGATTACAGAAGTCCGAGGTAAAGAGGATCGTTCTAGTTATAGAAAATGTTTTCTAGAAAATTCTAGTCGAATTATTCACGTAGTTATTAGATAATTGTACAAATGACTCTTGAACCCTTGAACTCACGTCCCTCTGTAGTTGTAGTGTACCCAGTTACACGTAGATTGTACCTCCTATGTATTAATATAATCAACTAGCTATCTACGCTTGTTGTAGACACTATTTCGTTCTAGATGCATTTTAGTGTGACTACACTAATGTTTTAGTCCTTGTCTATATCCTGCAGCGATTTTTGATTTTTATTGTCGAAATAGGACATAACGCTATGGCTTTAAGGAGCATAATATAAAATATCTAACTATATAATATATTATCACTCTTCGAACCACCTGTACAGAAATGAAACCTATTTACTAAAATTTCAGTGTGACCAATCAAAAAATCTAAATATTTCTATCCTTGGCACTGTCACATAATAATAATAACCCCTTCACTATCTACATCACGTGACACCTATGTTGTTTTTATCAAAGACACGCTACACGCAATTCTGTCCATTATTATTAAGATTAAAGTTATAGGTCGTGAATGTTGGATTAGAATAAAAAATAACGTTTTTATTTAGTAGAATAAGGTACACCTTGTATAATAATTATCACTGTCCATTTAAATGTAAGCTACATCAATTGTAAGCATTGTACCTAATTGTAAAAGTTGCTGAAATAATTGAATATTTAAACCTTTTTTTCGCACATCTACTCAAAATACGTAAGGGTTGGTATGCACGTGAACAAGAAATCAATGAAGTTGACATGAAAACCATAAACTTTACGTATTTCGGGATAAATATTTCTTCAGATTTGCTTTAGCTTTTCATTTCAATATCAACTTTAGTCCGTGCATATTATAGTACACAAATAATATAAAAACTACCTACCGCCTTCGCTCTTACAAAAATATCGTCTAGTGTAATGAACTCAATACCTTATAATTAACAATATAAAAATTGTTGAGCGTACGATAGATAAATTATACCAATAAAATAGACTTAGTACTTGTAGATTATTGTAGTTTCGTAGTAGGCTTAGTTTGATGAACGCGATTGGCATTTTACTAAGAATTTTCGGAACGATTACAGAATTCCATGGTATACCTATTATTTTTGTGAGTAAATGTAATTCAAGTGCTACTGCCCACATGTCTGCAATTCAGCTTTAGCTTGCTTCAAGTAATTTTTCTTGATAGACTCAGTAGCATTTGAAAGTAATAGCAAATAGTTAAGTTTTAGATCGTGTCTGTTATTTTATCACCTACACGCGGTGCAGTTTGTTATAGGATGTAGATCCGATTTAATTATTAATAACCTATGCTTTAAATTGTTAATTGTATTTCTTCAATGTTTATTTTACTAATATTTAGTAGAAGGAACTAAATGAGTGTAGGTACGAACATAATATGAGTTCCCGTGCTAGGCCACTGATTTAATCTATGATAGTTATTAGATTCGTTAACAATTGTTATTCATTAAAACATTAGTTAATGTTCACATTCCCTAAATTGTAATTATATATGCACATGCTTTTTTCAACTAACTACTGATTAAAATTTATGAATGTTCGACTGTTGTTTATAATTACATTACGACTTAGTTGTGCAGGAATCATTATTTTGCATGACGTGTCTACTTTCGATACTTTAAACATTAGGGCAATATTGTCCATAAATAAATTATTGTTATGCTAAGTATATGGTGCGTTTGTATGTAATGAAAAGATCTTGAGTAATGAATAAATTGCATTGAATAAAACGTTGTAATCATTTTATTTACATACCTTAACCTGGATTTATCTTAAACGGCTATGCCTGTAATAAACTTTATATAAGTAATTAAAACTTTGGATTAAAGGAACATAGTAAAGATTTGTGAGCCAAAGGTAGGATCGAAGGACGCAGATAGCATACCTACCTATAACTACAGTATTCAACTGCATCCAGTTAGAATGAAAGGCCAAGCAAAATCAATCGATTTTGTGGTAACGTAAATAAACCATTTATAACTCACCATAAAAACATCTTAAATTTTCTTTATATTATATTACTCATTGTTATACACCAAGAAGTGGACCCTATAAAATAAAATGGAAATAGACTGATTTTAGTGAGTGAGTAGAGTTCCGCTTGTCCAATATATTTTTTGTCGTTGCCGCGCAAACATTTTCCAAGCAATGTTACCAACTCAAAATAAAAATTACTTAATGTGTATAGGAGTGATATTTAATTCCAACTTAATGATAAAACAAGTAATGGTTTCTAAATTGATTAGTTATTCATATTTACAAGTTGCTGAACTAGATCTCCTCAACAAATGCCAAAACTCTTGAAATCCGTCTACATGGGCCATTGATAAATTAAGTTTATTTCTTGTTTATTCCTGAATCTGCTAACCTATCCAATACCATCCAATACATAGATGTTAGAAGTTATGATGAGATGAATAAGTAATCACTACCACCGATTATATTCTTATTCCTGACTTATGTAAGATCGCAGAAAATATTAAAAACTTTTGATGTAAGTTAATTATATTTAACTTACATCAAAACCATTTATCTGATCTAAGAGTAACAATTTTCTAAATTCATCTTTTCAAACTTTTTTATTTTAGTATCAAGTCTTTTAGCAAATGAGGTTTCCGAACGAAGTCAAAATTGACATTGACGTTTGTATACTCTGTTTCCGGCCTTTTCTCTCCCGTTGCAATCATGGCGGTGAACAACATTTCTAAAAAGCGAAAAGTACGTTGAATCGAGTGTTAAATATAATAAAATACATTTAACAAATTGCTAAACTATAACTAAGAAGCCTATAATTCTAAATAATGGGTTCGATAAATTTGTGAAACTTGTGATGATAGTGGATGTTTCAGTACTTGTCACCTGCACTATGATATTGTTTTTCTCTCTTGTGACTGGTATTCCTGCTCCGTATTTCTATTAAATTTGTTATTATTCCACGTGGCCTAAGTATTAGCGTAGTGCCCGGCAAGTTTTTATTAAAAATGCCATGACCAAAACATAACCTCTCGGTGAATTTGCAGTTCGTCGGAGACGGAGTTTTCAAGGCGGAACTCAATGAGTTCTTGACCAGGGAGTTGGCTGAAGATGGCTACTCCGGTGTGGAGGTGCGCGTCACTCCGACTCGCTCGGAGATTATCATTATGGCGACGAGGACACAGAGCGTGCTCGGAGAGAAGGGCCGCAGAATCCGTGAACTGACATCAGTGGTTCAGAAGAGGTTCAACATCCCCGAGCAGTCCGTGGAGCTGTACGCCGAGAAGGTGGCGACCCGCGGTCTGTGCGCCATCGCACAGGCTGAGTCGCTCAGATACAAACTTATTGGAGGTTAGTAACAAGGCTTTCCCTCAATATTTGACCCTTATCACACGATATAGTTAAGTGTCATCCATTACAGCTAGTGAAACTAACATCCCCAGCAAAACTCAATCAAGAAACATGATTCCTCATAGTTGTAACTACCTGAAACTGTTAGCATACAATACAACAAGGTCTAATCACTGTCCTAAAGTTTGCCATAGTCTAGTAACATAAAATGCTATTTATTCTAAATAATACTGCATACAGTGTCAGCACTATAATCATGCCTTTTTATTGTTATAAGACTATAGATAGTATAGAGACATAACATTCTCTCTCTCTCTCTTTAGGCTTTCAACTAAGTAAAACAGTATTAATCATTGAACACTACATCACTAATCACCTAATCTCATTACCTGCATTCTCCCTAAACCTGACATCTCAACCCTCTGTAATTGAGATGTTTTTCATTGGGGACAAATTATTAACCTTTGTATTACCTCCGCATGCATGAATAGCTTGAAGTTTGCGTGTGATATGGAGGCAACATTCACTATCTTTGTATTTTATGTATACTTGAGATTTTAACTGCATGTCATCTAAATGCTTAATGTAATAAGCTATTATTATATATAGCCATTATTTAACAATAAGTTACCCTGAAACATGCATTACAGAATTTTGACTTCCATATGTGTCTATGATTTCTATGTTTGGTATAATGTAAGCCATATTGAATGCTCATAAATTATTATATCTGAAAGGAAGCTGTTAACAAAGAGTAAAGTTAAGATGATAATCTATTTGCTGTTTCTTTGCTGCTATACATAAAGGTCTTTTAGGACCTTAATGCACTGGCATGATATTTGATAAAAACAATATTAATAAAAATAAATAAGTTATTGATTTTTTTTGCATATTAATTTACTTTTACAAATCTTTTACTACCTTCATAATGTAATTGTTTCACTAAGTTTTTTATAATCAATTTGATCATTATATCAACATCTATTTATGTCGTCATTAGGTCTGGCCGTACGTCGTGCGTGCTATGGTGTCCTCCGTTTCATCATGGAGTCTGGTGCCCGTGGTTGTGAGGTTGTCGTCTCCGGCAAGCTGCGTGGACAGCGTGCCAAGTCCATGAAGTTCGTGGACGGCCTCATGATCCACTCTGGTGACCCCTGCAACGACTACGTCAACACTGCCACACGACACGTGCTGCTGAGGCAAGGAGTACTCGGAATTAAGGTGAGAAAAACTTTTAAAAAGAGTATTTAAGAACAGGTTATCAACTTCAAATCATTTTCTGTGTATAAGTTGTTTTTAACACGACAACATCAGTTTTCTGTTAAGTATAATTTGTATAGTGTAAAGTTTCGTAAAGGTTGATTTTCGAGGGTCGCCGCCGATAGCGGCGGCTTTTGCTACCGCAACGTTTCGAAAGTGGTCTACTTAGATATTATGTTTGTGTCCCACAATATCAGGGATTTCAAGTCTCTCAATGACTTGAGGTCTAATTTTTGTGGCAGATTGAATGAGCTTGTTTATTGGAGGGCTTGTCTGTACAGGCTCTGGTACGGTGCAGGCTGGACATTTATATTATTTTTAAATATTTTATAAAACTAATAAATCATGAATGGTTTTAAACAAAATTTAAAAAAAAAGCAGTGTCTGTTGCCTAATACAATCATGTCATTTAAAACTGAACCCTAAAATATTACATCATCATGTATGTTATGTCACTTCAATTTTCGTTCAGCAATTTTGATTAACACCATACTGCAGGCAATATTGCAATTACTTAATTAATTATTATCATAACTAATGGAACTATTTTTGCCTCTGCAGGTCAAGATTATGCTTCCGTGGGACCAACAAGGCAAGAACGGACCCAAGAAGCCGCAGCCCGACCACATCCTGGTCACGGAGCCCAAGGACGAGCCCGTCCCGCTGGAGCCCACTAGCGACGTGCGCTCGCTCGCGCCTGCGCCGTTGCCGCAGCCCGTACCCGCTGTCGCTTAGGTCATAAGGATTAATAAAAAATATTGAAAACACCTTGTGTTTTGTTTATCTTCTACGACCCTGCTGAGTGGTGATGTGTTGTCTTAAGTAAAAACCTTCAGAAAAGCACAAAATAATCTGAGTAATTTCGGTCACTGTTAACTATCTCTTGGCTAAAGTACTATCCCAAGTCCTCTGTCATACAGTGACATTATGACTGGTTAGATGATAGGTAGAACCAAGCTTACATTTCCAAGCATTGAGGGGTCGTGAAATATATTTGGACTGATCCTTGTAAGCACGGCTGAACCACACATTTACGATTGACATGGCGCGCTTTAGCTTAGTGGGTCCTCTAAAGACTAGTACTTAGACGACCTGACGATTAGTGCAGTAGGTAGCTAAGCGTTTGGACCGCTGCGCTGTGTAAAGGGTTCGAGGGGCCATTCCTGCGACAAAAAAAATTGTCGTTCGCATCCCGAGTCTGGGTGTTTGTGAAACGCACCCTTCATACAAGAGTGATTCAAAAGGTGAGGCGATGTTTTAAAAATGTATGAAATAGTTTACATTTTATACTTACTTGGAAGCTTGCTAACGCTTGTGCATACGACCGTCAGTAATAATTATTACTCCACCTCAAGACCAAATATTTTTAATTTAATAGATCTCTAAACCAGACGTTTAGGGAAAAGAAACAAAAATACCATTTTTACCAACATTTATTTAAAAACCTGACTACATTCACCCCAAACCAAGTGCATTATAATTATTGATAAATACAAAAATGTCGCAGACGATACACAAAAATAATATTGTAAATACGATTAATTCACAAAAATAATTTTGCTTAAACTTTAAATATTAATATTTATAACCATTTGATTCTGAAGAGATATGTCTTCTGTTATTTCATAGATTTTAAATATTAATCTGAAAGATATATTTGGCTCGAATCGATGAGAATAGTGGAATGAGTGATCTTGAGAACAGAGTTAAAAAGTGAGCAGAGAGGGTAACCTTACCCGTCAAAATCTTAAACTTAGTTCGCGATGTTAACAGTCTCACAAAATATAATACATATTTATAATTATTTATAGGTAATATTACTTAATTGCAAGCCGTTAGTGTTGCCGCACTTCTGCACTAAGATTTGTGCAAATTACCAAAACAGTATAAGTCATTATATTTCAATCCCGAAAAGTCCCGATAACCTCAATACTATCGCGACCAAAATACTGGCAAAGAATTCCGTTTAGTTAAAAAAAACTTACATAGAAACAATCGCTTATCAATCTAACTTAAACATTCAACATTCCTTGTCTTAAATTAATATTGGACCGACATTAAATAGAAATTAAACTTAAATACATAAAGTACATCCCCTAGATACCATTAAGTAGATTTATTCGGTTGCAAACTGGCAACATCGACTTTTGGTAAGAATTAAAATTCCTTCTTTTTAATGAAAATAGCCAATGTTCCTAAAAACATTTGTAAGCGTGTAATGTAAAGTTTACATACTAAATAGAATAATTTTTCGCGTTAATATTTGCTTTTTTTTAAACGCATAATAAGGCGTTTCTTTTGTTGATAATATTACACACATTTTTAAATGTTTACCAAAGATGACGTTACTTCTAAACATTGACAATTTTATTTAAATATCAAGAAATTACTACCAAAATGCGACTTCAGCAGTTCACAATTGAGTAAACAATTATACTGATTCGTTACAACCAAAACAATTATGCTATGAAATGCATTTAAATACATTGTGAGTAATGTAAAGATTTTGTACTGCATTGGTTTGGATAGTTTGTTCTTATATTAGGTTATGTCCCTGTGGACGGTGTTTTGTTCTTCAAATGGATGTAGACCTTGGCAGTATGAGTTGAAGGGACCGTAGACTACGAGAGTGTGATATGGTACATTACGTAAATTACGTTAGGTATTAAACCGTAATACCGCCTTTTTATTTGACAGATAACATTTTATGCATTTCTTATCTGTACTATAGTAAAAACCTTCAAAAATGTAAACGTAGAACGGTGGGTTTGGCTAAATAAACGTTGTAATATTTAAATCGTAAAAGTTGGCATTTTATCGTCTTTGAAAGGGTTACCGTTCTTTTCTTAGCATTAAATAGCTTTGTTAAAGAAATAGACGTAAATAACGTTAAACGTAAATATTTTATATGTTAATTGTCAATACCGCATAATATAATCCCCGTCAAAATGCCGTTCCATTTCACACTATCGTAGTAAACATTACGCGGCCCTCAACCATCAAATATCATAATTAAATAAATTCACTATAACCATAGACACATCCAGACGTCAGAAGACCACAACGCGTGGTGTTGATATAAAAGAACGACAGTGACGTAGAAAGTTTCCTGTTCACCCCAACAGACCTTACCCTTTCGACCGTTATCTGTGAAAAGAAAAGATATATAATTAGATGTAATGTCACATTTATCTGTGCGCACAATATGCAGTAAGGGTACAAAGACTTCACGCGCGGCCGTGCGCTCCGTGGCCACGCGCAGCTCGCGGAACGTGTTGCGGTGTAGGGGTGATATCATGAGGTGTATACTGACTGTTGCACGTGCTCTATGGGCGGCGCCATGCGGCACACGAGCTGCACGGCGCGGCCGAGCGCGGCGCGCGCGAAGGGCGGCAGCGCGGGGCGCGCGGCCGTGCGCTCCGTGGCCACGCGCAGCTCGCGGAACGTGTTGCGGTGTAGGGGTGATATCATGAGGTGTATACTGACTGTTGCACGTGCTCCATGGGCGGCGCCATGCGGCACACGAGCTGCACGGCGCGGCCGAGCGCGGCGCGCGCGAAGGGCGGCAGCGCGGGGCGCGCGGCCGTGCGCTCCGTGGCCACGCGCAGCTCGCGGAACGTGTTGCGGTGTAGGGGTGATATCATGAGGTGTATACTGACTGTTGCACGTGCTCCATGGGCGGCGCCATGCGGCACACGAGCTGCACGGCGCGGCCGAGCGCGGCGCGCGCGAAGGGCGGCAGCGCGGGGCGCGCGGCCGTGCGCTCCGTGGCCACGCGCAGCTCGCGGAACGTGTTGCGGTGTAGGGGTGATATCATGAGGTGTATACTGACTGTTGCACGTGCTCCATGGGCGGCGCCATGCGGCACACGAGCTGCACGGCGCGGCCGAGCGCGGCGCGCGCGAAGGGCGGCAGCGCGGGGCGCGCGGCCGTGCGCTCCGTGGCCACGCGCAGCTCGCGGAACGTGTTGCGGTGTAGGGGTGATATCATGAGGTGTATACTGACTGTTGCACGTGCTCCATGGGCGGCGCCATGCGGCACACGAGCTGCACGGCGCGGCCGAGCGCGGCGCGCGCGAAGGGCGGCAGCGCGGGGCGCGCGGCCGTGCGCTCCGTGGCCACGCGCAGCTCGCGGAACGTGTTGCGGTGTAGGGGTGATATCATGAGGTGTATACTGACTGTTGCACGTGCTCCATGGGCGGCGCCATGCGGCACACGAGCTGCACGGCGCGGCCGAGCGCGGCGCGCGCGAAGGGCGGCAGCGCGGGGCGCGCGGCCGTGCGCTCCGTGGCCACGCGCAGCTCGCGGAACGTGTTGCGGTGTAGGGGTGATATCATGAGGTGTATACTGACTGTTGCACGTGCTCCATGGGCGGCGCCATGCGGCACACGAGCTGCACGGCGCGGCCGAGCGCGGCGCGCGCGAAGGGCGGCAGCGCGGGGCGCGCGGCCGTGCGCTCCGTGGCCACGCGCAGCTCGCGGAACGTGTTGCGGTGTAGGGGTGATATCATGAGGTGTATACTGACTGTTGCACGTGCTCCATGGGCGGCGCCATGCGGCACACGAGCTGCACGGCGCGGCCGAGCGCGGCGCGCGCGAAGGGCGGCAGCGCGGGGCGCGCGGCCGTGCGCTCCGTGGCCACGCGCAGCTCGCGGAACGTGTTGCGGTGTAGGGGTGATATCATGAGGTGTATACTGACTGTTGCACGTGCTCCATGGGCGGCGCCATGCGGCACACGAGCTGCACGGCGCGGCCGAGCGCGGCGCGCGCGAAGGGCGGCAGCGCGGGGCGCGCGGCCGTGCGCTCCGTGGCCACGCGCAGCTCGCGGAACGTGTTGCGGTGTAGGGGTGATATCATGAGGTGTATACTGACTGTTGCACGTGCTCCATGGGCGGCGCCATGCGGCACACGAGCTGCACGGCGCGGCCGAGCGCGGCGCGCGCGAAGGGCGGCAGCGCGGGGCGCGCGGCCGTGCGCTCCGTGGCCACGCGCAGCTCGCGGAACGTGTTGCGGTGTAGGGGTGATATCATGAGGTGTATACTGACTGTTGCACGTGCTCCATGGGCGGCGCCATGCGGCACACGAGCTGCACGGCGCGGCCGAGCGCGGCGCGCGCGAAGGGCGGCAGCGCGGGGCGCGCGGCCGTGCACTCCGTGGCCACGCGCAGCTCGCGGAACGTGTTGCGCGTGTAGGGGTTGCGCCGGCTCGCGTAGCGCCACGTCACGAAGTAGTAGTACACGAACGGCGTCAGCAGCCCGCAGTAGCCGCTGGATAATTACCATGGTCAAATATCAATTCTTACTAAGTTAATTGGGTCACAAAACGCATAATATGCGTTCATTTTCATATAGGTATTTATACAGCCGATATACTGTTATATTACTCACAAGAAGGCCATGATGACAACAAGCGGGAACAGCACGATCTCGGCGAGGGCGGCGGCGCGCAGGATGTTGCGCGACTGGAACTCCACCAGCGAGATTAGCAGGCGGGCCACCCACATGGAGTTCTGGCCCAGGGTCTGGGGACAAACGCGGTCATGGCTATTTGTAGGGTAAGGCGAGAATAAGGACATCCCTCCCCCTAGGATATACAACGTTTATAAAGGTGCTCAAAACTGACTATCACATTCAATAACGTTTATTAAGCTGGTTAACACTGGCTATTCTATTCAAAACGTCTATAAAGTTGATCAACACTGACTATCCTATTTAAAAAATATAAGGGTACTCAACATTAACTATCCCATTAAAAAACGTTTTAAAGGTGATCAACATTGAATATCCTATTTAAAAACGGTTTAAAAAAGGGTTACATTGACTATCCCATTAAAAAACCTTTTAAAGGTGGTCAACATTAACTAACCAATTTAAATTCTCGTTTAAAGATAGTTAACGTAGAATATACAATTAAAAAACTTTTTAAACATGGTTAATATTGACTATCCCATTAAAAAACTTTTTAAAGGTGGTCAACATTGACTATCCTATTCAAAAAGTTTTTAAACATGGTCAACATTGCCTAACATTAAAATCGTTGTACTTCTTTATTTTTTATGTATTATTCCAGTTCTCGTAACCCTTCTATACCCATTTTTAAGTTTGAATTAATTCATACGTATTATTTAATGTCGTCAACATTATATAAAAGGATAATATAAATCAAATTCCTATTTCGTACACCATTGCCACGGCTTCGGGAGATTTTAGTAGAATGCTCACTATAATAAACAAGTGGCCAGTGGGTAAACAATTTTACAAGTGAAAACTAAACGAAGGTATAGGTATCTCTACCCGATTCCCTGCATCTGCGCTTAAATAAGAGTTGCTGCATTCGAGACCTGAACTAGTTACATATTCCAATACAAACATTAGGGAGATTGAAGATGTTATAAGGGACAAAAATAAAATTAATAGGACTCCTACAGAAGTGTATCATGAATTAATTATATTTGTTACCATGTATGTGTTTGTGTGACTAATAAGTATTTTTCTTTCATGTATAAAACTAGAAAGTACAATGAACACACTAATAAAAATGTCACATTAAACAAATCTATCGAGATGGGTACTTTTGAGTTTTGGACATTGACAAAGAAGCTGAAATATAAAAATACTAAAATGTAATAATAGTAACGTAGAGATTTGTAGCTTATCTCAAATCATGGTACACGGTGTATTGGTTTAGCGGAACACGATAAGTAATATCGATCCGCGTGCGGTGACATGTCTACAATCAATTGTAAGGCCGCTCGTAATTTTAATGAGGCTTTTATTAATTTACTGCTTACATTAAATTGATTAAATCGATAGTACCAACTGTTGCCAAGACTAGTATTTTTGTCACTAATTTAAGGAATAGTTCGGCAAATTCTCGTAGTTTAAAGCTAGGGTAAGCTAATCGCCATTTAGTCGAAAAAATCAAACTATGTTGGGTTAACTAAACCCAAAACCCGAGTGGTATGACCGTTGGATAGTCAAGTCAAAGGTCGCAAGTTCAGATACACACCAATGTCTTTTCTTAGTCTTCTTCTTTAATTAATTAGTTATCAGTTGCTAAAACCGTGACGAAACCGGTACACTCAGAAAATTTTCAACGGTGTGTAAAGCTAAAGACAGAGGCCTATAGGCAGTTTAAACTCTGACACCAGGTTGTTCATCAACCATACGTACGTACATACATAAAAAGACTCAGATAAGCTTATAAATCGAAACCAAAAGCGCATGCGCCAATTATGAACTCGTGATAGATCCAATGAATGAGAAGGTTGATATTATTAAACAAACATAAAGAACAGATAAAAAAGTAATTACAGTTCGTTGTTGATTAACATAAAAACAAGTGTTATTTTCACCAGCACATACGTTCTATGGAAATATATAACAACAGTTAAAGTAACTTTCAAGATTAACTTTCTTTTACTAACGGCTACCAGTTCACATTTAACGTGACAAGAGTTGAAATTTCTATTGTTCTCTCGTAAAATGTATGTAGATCTTTCACATGTGAATTTCTCTCACACGAATTATAGTATCATGCGCAAACAATTCACTGTAGAAAAAGGCCAGTCGTATTCGGGAACAAATAACTCTTTGACAAAACTTACAATGGTCACACAGTTCAAAAGCTCTTTACACGGAAAGCTGGACTACTTTATTCATCGTAGATATTATTTGTTCAGTCTAAGCCTACAAGTTTAACTCGTATGTTTGATAAGTCTATAAAATGCTTCGGCTACTTCGAGATAGATAGATAGAAATTACTTCTATATTACTATGTAACGAAAGTACTTCTCGAAGATTTTTTAACAGGGCTCTTCAATAAAGGAGTGTCAGAATTCGAGATTGTTTTTATTTTATGTAAGTATCTTATGTTGCGCTGTATGTTCGCAAACGTTTATTTTGTAACTATTTTTTTCCCGAAAGGTATTCTGATTAGATGACGATATTGTAAAGATTGCTGCATCAAATGATTTATATTTTTTATTTTAGTATCAAGAATTTATTTCTATTGAAGATGGTTGTTACTTTAAGATAGTATCAATGATATGTCAAAAAGTATAGATGCGTCATATGCTAACAAAATGAACGAGAAAAGTGTTCCGAACTCTGAGCGCAGTTCGGATTACACTAGTCTTATGTCAAATCGGACAACAATTGTAGTACCCAAGACTTGTCCCCATTTCGAGTGTTCAAATTGAGCGCGCTAGTAACATATCTGTACTTTTTAAACATCATTGGATGGTATCATATCATTCAAAGCATACCGAATATTGTCATCTAACATCGAGATATCCGTTCAGCAGATTGACTTAACAGTTAAGAATACCGAAACTCCTTTTTTAAAGTCGGTTAAAAAAATATTCACTTTATAAAACATTCTCAGTGCAGTTACGAGCACGCACTGGTTTTAATTGTTGACGCTGAGACCGGGACAAAGGTCAAGTTGAAAACGTTGAACAATGCTTTGTAAAGATATTATTAATTTAATCTACCATTTCATTATTGTTACATCAAGCTTGGATCATTTAAATGTTAGGTTTAAATAGGCTGATGTAAGATTTAAGTCAGTATTCCAATAAAAAAGTATTCAATCAACTTAAGGAAGTTGCTAGTTTTTTTGTTCGTCACTAAGTTATAAGAATATGGATCTACGTGCGTGATAAATCTATGATATTAGATGATTTATCACGCACCCTTTTTTTTTTAATTTATCATGAACCCTGTAACATATTTATGTAGGTACTCTTATCGGTATTGGTTGCATGAATACTCCCATTGTTTCATTCTAAGAATTAAGTTAATTACAAAATCATTTCATGTGTAAACTCCGAAAAATTCGCGGTCGGTGACTGCGTTCCTTTTGAAGATAAAAACGTTAAATCAAACTTCATACATGGTATAAAGGAAACAAAGTGTTTACGTAAATAATAAAATAACTAAACGCAAATGTAAAAAATATAACACTCCGTTTTCCCATGATAAGCAATTATAATTATATTATGATTAATTTACGCAGTCTTATACCTTGTACTTAATTCACGCTTAAGTAGGTACATAAATATACTAACGTATACATAAAACCTACAAGAAACATAAGTACAAAAGTAACATGTAGGAGGAAAATCGTTATTATTTTTCTAATAATAGAACTTATCTACGTTTATAAGGAATCGGAAAACAAGAGTAGATTGTTATAGCAACCTATGTAAGTTTGTTACGGTGTTTCTTCTCAGAGGAAGTCAGATAAGAAATGCCGACGCCATCTATCTAGTTTAAAAAAAAAGCCGTGTAAAAGTGTTTTTAAGACCTATTTGCAGAAATAAAATCATTTATCATTTAACAAACTCAGGAACTAATTTGGTCACATTAAGGTGAAAGCTTTCTTTATAAACATGTTTATTTAAGGTTCATTATAAATATTGAGTTTGAATTTGTGCTCAATAAATAGGCTCGCAACTAGCGAAATTTGGTTGAAGTGATTACTAAAAACTGCCTACCATTTGTGAGTATACCTAGGCATAAACGTGATAATATTTTTTTTTTAACATTCATAGTGACCAAAATATTTAAACCATGTTCAATAAAAAATAAAACGCACGCTTTTGAACCTAATACGATAAAACCGTGCACAGTTTCAATATTTAGTACAGGCACGTATTTTCGGACAACTGACTTTCTAGCCAGTCGCGTGGTCCCCTGCATTTCACATATATAAAAGGAAGTGAACAATTAAACATAATTGGGTGTACTTACGTCGAGGATGGTGAGCGAGTACGACGCGGCGTGCAGCAGAGCGAACAAGAAGATTGGCGTCAGTATCACTGGGCAGCGGTTAAGGACATATTTTGCGAGAAAGTTATCATTAAATTAAATAATAATTGTAACAATTCCATTTACCACTTTTATCAAGCGAGTTCCAAAATTTAGAACTATACATAATGGAGTTTAAATTTTTAAAGGACTCAAAAGTTAGCCTTTTAATCCGATACATCATTCCTGCAAGTTAAAAATCAAAGAAATGTTTTTTTTTGCATTTTTAAGTCTTTAGAAGTCAGTAGGGAGTGTCAGTTTGCAAAAAAGGTGTTAGTTTTATTTCTAAAATGTGGAAGTTGAAGCCTAAAACTTCCCCGTTTTTTATAATTCGCCATCAATTCCTTCTGACCCTTTTGTACAGATAGGAAATCCTAAAACTTGGCCATCGGGAGAATCGGTTAGTTAGCTTTAAACTTTCATTAAAGTATACAAATATATTGGCTAAACAAAAATAATTGGACTTCTGACCATTTGTTTCTATTAACTAACGTTATAAGAAGCGTTGCTGGTGCAATTTTCGTCCCAAAATAAATATTGTTATCACATGACAAATTTTAAACAGATTCAGATAGCGATGAAGTCTACGTACACGCTAGCCTTGAGCAGAGACAAGGTCTTATGAGAACAAACATCTATTCAACACTAGTCGAAAGGTTATGACAGTTTATATTCCGGTCACATCATACACTGCTGTTTACATCAATAATTACGAAACATTAAGTACTCTTAAGACCTATAAGAAACTATAAGAAATATTTGTGTAATCCGCGATATTTGTTCCCTGCCTAGGTAGCATAACATATTTCACAAGCCTCGATTCTGTCATAAATAGGCGAATTGTGCCACGGATTTAAGTGAAAGTAGCTTTAATTAAAGGTAGTGATCCTCAAATTCAACAATGACGTCATTTAGCGGACTTTGTATGTTGAGGAATCTTTAAGCTATGGTCATTTTAACATGGCATTTCGTGTCTGTGAAATGCACCCCTAAAACAGGACAGATTCGGAGGGGCCGACAATGCTAAAAACCGTTATTAAAAAAGGATACACAAATTAGGCGCCACGTTCATGAATATGAGTGAGTAGAAGAGGTAGTGCGCGCTGTCTTCAAGGAAGAACCTGGCGAGGAACTCCCGCGAGAGGGAGATCTCTCGCGCCGGGATGCGCTGATGCAGCCGCAACGCAGACGTCGCTGCGTTCGCCAGTAGCGCCTTGTAGAACGCCGACACGGGGCTGCGGGGGACAGGACACGTCTTACACACATAATAAAAAAACACACATAACATAACATCACGCCTGTATTTCCATAGCTAATATCCAGGCTCTGTGCTGCTACTGAGAATTACAAAATGGATAAACCCAGTAACACTTCCCGACCCGGGATCTCATGCTCAGCAGTCGCACTTGGCGACCACTTGACCAACGAGGTAGTCACATAATAAAATAATATGTTATATATTATATGGTCATGATGATGTACCATCTGTAGTTGGTATGTAGTAAGGAATGTTAGGTTCCCATACAAGACATCTCTAGAATAAGTTGTATGTAATTTCGTGTAAATACGACATAAAGTACATGAAAATAGCAAAAAATCCACTAGAATAATTACTTTAAATAGTTACCTAAAAAAATTGTATAGTACAACTACTATATTTTTTAATTTAGTAGTTTTAAATTGAGTGCCTAACGTTAGTAATGTTGTAAAATATATAAAGAATAAACATATCTTAGTTTTTGATATTAATTTTAAATCTTAAAACAACCTAGCGTTATAATCACAAAATACATAATTATTTCAGACAAGATTATGCATGCATATCTTATAATGCCTGACGTTGCCTGCAAAAAACACTATAAATATTATATAAGCCATTCAGTGATCAATTTCAAGGACATCATTTTATTTACAAGTTAACTCTGGTCAAACCCAAGGCATTTACTTGTGCAAACAATTAGCAATAGTTAGAGTAATAAATAATGTATTTGGGGAACTAACAATAATGAAATTATTAGGAGTTGTAATAAAGAGTAGATTTATAAATACAGCTATTTTTGAATGTTATAAGAATTGTATAATGTATAGTGTTGTTTGTATGCATATTTAACAAATATAATTATGTGCTGTGGTTGGTTTAGCATTCTGTGTTATGATAATTTGAAATAATTGTATTATATAATTATAATTATCTAATACTATACAAAAAAAATAAAATGTTCAGAAAATGATTAAATGTCGTAATGTAAACACGAGAGAATTATAATCATGTCTAAAATTCCTCAAGGAAGATGAGGTAGACAAAGATATATGCCTGATCAAGTCTATTTTATTCTCATCATAGGTCCCATTTAAAAGGTCCTATTGACACTTTTTGGTCTCACACATCATGAATAATGAACAAGTGAGGATTTGTCTTTGTCTACTAAGGTTGAAAGACCACATCATTGTAAGTATGTTTATTCTAAAATAAACCAAGAAACAAACCATACTAGTGAACTTGATACTTAGTTAATTCAAAATGTATTATGATAACATCTTAGTCACATGCACACAGGGCTCAGGGTTATTGTACTTATATTTTTTGTGGGTAACATACTAAATACATCATTATATTCATTACCAAGTGTCTGATGTATTGAATTTGTTAAAAGTCAATGAGACTGAAGGTTACTGTTGCTTCATTCAGAAATAAATCATATTGTTTGGTAATTGTGAGTAATCTGAGAACATCACATCATAGCATGTAGCAATCAATACAATTTATAAATACTCAATGATAGTTATCCAAAAAGAGAATATTAAGTCAAGCTAAATATTGTCAAAAGATAAACTTATTTTTTTATTTTTTAAATAATTCCACACACAACATAACTGGCAGAATGTGGGTACACTATAAACCTGTGCCTACCCTTACCTTTACACACAAGAGAGCTAGCCTTGTGTTTAATTAAAGAAGACTATACACTAAGGTAATAAGAACTACCATTGTTAATAACAATTAATTACCTAACTTAACCTTGTCAAGAGGTGCCCGCACAAGCCTGCAATTATCACTAGTAACTGTAACTTATAATAATATTTGTCATGGAATCTCATTAAATGATGTCATCATCATCATCCAGTATCTTCCCGCACTGCTGGGTTTAAGCCTTTTATTTATATGCCAAACCCTATACTTTTATGCCAGTCCCTATTTTTCTGTGCCTGTCCCATCTAGGTTCCACTTTTCTCTCTCATATTGGTTGCAAATACAAATTAAACCACTTGTTGCTTCATGCTTACAGAAAAGTTATACATGATTAAACATTTGTGAAATAAATCCTTATTTTAAATTCACTTAGATATTGTTTATCTGTATTGCATTCCTTGTTTAAAGTTTAAGGTTGGCTGTTATTGTCAATAAGCATGAGAATATAAAAATAGGTCCAAAGTTCAGTCTAGAGAACACATAACATGTTTTACAAGTTTAATTAATATACATGATACATAAAACCGTATGTAGTAAATCTATACTATTATTATAAAGCTGATGAGTTTGTTTGTTTGGTTGAAGACACTATTCTCAGGAACTACTGGTACCAATTGAAAAAACAGTTTTTGTGTTGATAGGCCCTCTATCGAGGGAGGCTAGAGGCTTTAAAACTTTCGAAATCCACACAGATGAAGCCTCGGGCAAAAGCTAGTGTGAAATATACATAAATACAAGTATGTTAAGTAAGAAATATTAAGAGCCATTTTACATTTTTACGCAGTTTTCTAAGATTTCGGACGCCTAATTTACCATCTTAGGTAGTATTTAGGAATTGATATATAAATGTAAAATGTAGATCAATCTTTCGCATTGACACATAAGCTAATAGATTTACAAAAAATAACTTAATTGCTATATGGTGATCAATCTCCCGCAACACGTTTTCTAAAAAATCATCGCAGAGTCAATTTCGGGCTCCAAATTCTATCAATTACATTCACAAATTTAAACGATAAAAATACAGTAAGCATTAGGCATATATTTTTATTGAAACTTACGGTGCAACATTTTCGATAAATTACACTTTAAATTGATAAAAAAAATAAAACTGAAACCTATTTTCACGGTTTATACTGTAATTTTATCACGACTTTTTGGTTTGAATAAAGGTATATTTTAATTTTAAAATCATGTTATAATAAACTATGCTCTTTAAAAAATCGAATAATACAGTGATTTTCAAAATTCCTTTATTTAATTAGAAATCACATCATTTTCAATATCACTCCAAATCACAATAAATTACGATGCACAAACCTAGAATGATCAGTCGGGCCCGAGCGCCCAAAGAGGTAGGATCTGTGTCACTTTTTTCTAATTTCAAATTACGAAAATTCGTATTGCAAACGCATGTTTATGCTACGACCACAACGTTTTCATTTTCTATGTATTATTTTCATTCGGTTTTGTTTATTATGAAGTAAAATATATTATTTTATTAATTTATGATATTTTTTTAAATTAATATTCAGCTACTTTAATCTTGACTGTACTATTTTTGTCCGCGACTTGGTCCACTTGGATTTTTTTTACGCATGAAAAGTAGCTTGTAGCCTTTAATATGGTAATCCAGGTTATAAACTATCTACGTGCAATTTTTTTTCTATGTCCTTTCAACCGTTTTTGCGTAATTGAGTAATAATCCTCCAAAAATACAATCGCTTACATTTATTATTAAAATAAATTTTACAAAACATGATCTATTTATAATTGGTGAATAAATTATTATTGTAGAAATTATAATTTGTCAAAATAAATTACGAAAGAAATAAAAATATTTTCATAAATCTCGAATAAGAAACATTGTCATAACGATCAAAATTTTTATGTCAGTCTCAAAAGTCTCGCTACACTGTTTGCATTGTTTTTGTGTGGGTGCGCTACGCACACATGACAATTTAGACAGAATTCGAACGTCACAATTTTGTGAAATGGCTCTTAAGAGTTGGGGCTTTCTTAACAAACCTGCTACTTACTTCATTTTAAATTATACTTGGTAATAAAAAAGCTTAGTAATTACAGCATCACTTACTTGTTTAACAGAGGTAGTATATATCCTATGGTGAAGAGCACAGTGAGTACTCTGATAGCCCACAGAGCAACATCTACTTTGTTGGCTGTGACGTGTGCCTTTAGTGCAGGCATTCCCTTAGGGGGGCCTGTGTCTCCAGCTTGAGGCTCTGAGTCTCCCATTTTCTGAGAAATACAATGATAATAAATAACCTATTGAATAACAGGTAGATTTTTGAACAAAGCAGGTTAGTCCGAATAAAGCTATGACTCAAATTGAGTTGCATTCTCAACATAATATTATTTTGTTTGATGGGATATATTCTTAGTATTGATATTTATCAATAAATCTATAAATCATTTATTTTCTTTTTTTCTTTATTAATTACACCTACACCTATCTACAAGATTCCCAGGTATTCAATGAAATGTAGATGACAATAAATGTTTTACAAACATTTGAAATTGAATAGCCTTTAACTTTAAACTGACCTGTAGTTTGATAGTTTCTAACATACTAGGGAAAGAGATATAAAAATGGCAAGTGCTATGTCACTAATCAGTCTAAGAAAGATAAAACTGATGAGAACCAAACTTTGACTCAGATTTATTTTATCAGATAACAAAAGATAAAAAACATTCATGTTCTTATATTGGCTACTGTGGAAAAACAAGCCTCACCACAATTAAACAGCGACTTAACGAGTTTACGTGACCACGGCCACAGTAGAAACTAGAAAGTGCTATTATAAAGATTTTTAAGGAAAAAAAGTAGATCAGTAGGCCATGCATGAAATTTTGGACACTTACAGAAATTAAATCTAAAAATAATTGTCAAACCCACTCGAAGTACAAGTTCGTATTAACATAACGCGATGACCAAGGACGCAATAACTTGGAAAACCAGTTTCAATCATCAATTATTAACAAATTTATTACAACAAATACGGTAATAATATAAAAGTATGTTAATTCGTGAAAACACATTTAACTAAAGAAATGTAATATCTTTCACTTACTTACGTTTGATATTAATTAATTAAAACACAGATAAATATAATATCTAAAATAAATTGCACTAACGTTCACAACGCAACAAATCGAACATGCATGATTTGCCGAATGACATTTGACAGATGAAAAATCTTGCCAGCTACGCATACTACGCGTGAGATGTAAAACCGATAATTTTCATTTCTTAGTTTAGTATGAATTTTTCAGGAACCGTAAACAAATAAATGTTAAGTGACAGTAAAGATAGCCACGCGAACCATAAACTTTAAGTTTCTACTTTCTATCACCGGTCATCTGTCATTTATCAGCTGTTGTTGTTATTCAATGCTCCCGAAAGTAAAAATAATTATTATATTAAAAAAACAAAATGCTTTACAGGAATAGTTTGTTTAACAAATTAAAAAGCATAAATAAATGGAGTGATATTTGTAAAAAATACAGTGCTATAGCAGCTGTCCTAGAAAAGCCTAACGTCGGCAATGTTACTGAAATAAAGGTTATACTCTTCTCTTCTCTTTAGTAAAAGTGGGAACTTGTTATAAACCACTCCGTTATTATGTTTTAGGGATGGATCAAGAACTTGCGGAAGCAGAAAGATCTAATTTTCGCCGACGTTAGCGATGGATCCTGCGCACAAAAATTACAGATAGTGATTCCAAAACATCTCACCACTGACTCATTATCCTACGGTTCCTCAGTCCATATTACTGGAAAACTATCCAAAAGCCCGCGAGGCCAGTTGGAGCTGGTGGCTGAGGATGTTAAAGTAGTAGGGTCGTGTGTGGTACTGGATGGTTATCCTTTTAACCCTAGAACTACTCATTCACCAGAATACACTCGTCAATATCTGCATTTACGACCTAGAACAAATTATAACTCGGCTGTTCTACGTGTACGAAGTGCTGTAACTAAACACATACATAATTACTTTGCTGGACAAAATTACACAAACATTCACACACCTATTCTAACTTCAAATGACTGCGAAGGAGCTGGGGAGGTGTTCAAAATACAACCAGACAATGAAGAGACAGTTAAGGCTATGATGCAGGAGGGTAAAGATAGAGATTCAGCATACTTTGGGTCCAAAACATTCCTTACAGTGTCAGGACAGTTGCAATTAGAAGCAGTATGCAGAGGCATGGGCAATGTGTATACATTTGGTCCAACATTTAGAGCAGAAAACTCCAGGTCTAGGCTTCATTTGTCAGAATTCTATATGCTGGAAGCAGAGTTAGCATTCTGTGAAACGTTAGAGCATTTACAGGCAGCCATAGAAGATTTGATTAAATATGTTTTCATTCAAACTCGGAACACAAGTGAGGCTGATTTGTTTTTAATTGACAAAGAGAATAAAGCCCCGACTTGGCTAAACAAGGAGTTTGTAACACTGACTTATGATGAAGCCAGACAGATTTTGGAGAAGAAAGGAGCTACATTGACTGATGAAGGTATCAATAAGGAGCAAGAGTTGACTCTGGTTGAACATTGCAATAATATTCCAGTGTTTGTAGTAAAATGGCCCAAAGATATGAAATCATTTTATATGAAGGAATGTTTGGAAGATAGTACTAAGGTAATTTTTATTTTACTAACGTTTTGTCAGTTTTAATTAACATACTTTTCTAAATTATCTGTAACTATGATTAAAACTGCACTTCACAGTATATATTTTAAATTATGTCTCTAATCAACTTCTGATTTTGTTGTTTCTTACCTAAAGTAATATGTTGTAGTAATATAATAATATCATTTTTTTAGGTGGATACCCTAGACCTTCTTACCCCTATAACTGGCGAGGTTGTCGGCGGAAGTCTGAGGGAAGACAATTATGACAAACTAAAATCAAAGCTACCTTCAGATCATCTAAATTGGTACTTAGAGCTGAGAAAATTTGGTAACATACCCACAGGGGGATATGGGCTAGGCTTGGAGAGGTTATTACAAGTTTTATGCAATGTTAATAATATAAAAGATACTTTGCCTTTCCCAAGGTGGCCACACAACTGTAGCATGTAGGTTAGGTAATTGGTAACTAATAAAATGTAGAAGTTGCATTTATATTGCTGGGAAGTCATCTATTTATAAATTAAGTGCAAATTTATAGAACATTGTGATTGGACATCTAAGCTGTTTGTAGATAAAACATTGATCCATGTGATGTGTGTAACTGTGTATAGTTGTCGTTTGTTATCTTATAGCATAAGATTACATTAATTTTTACGGAGAATAAATAGGTATGTAAATTATTAGAATGTTTTATTATTTATACATCTATAATCCAAGTTAAGCAATACTTAGTAGGTAAACAGGCACGCGCACAATGCACTCTGTGCCGAGAATGCTGATAACGAACAATTTCATCTCCATTTCAATCACTAAATAATTACAATATTTATTTATTTAACCTTCATGTAATTTATTCTAAAGGTCCCAATAAACTTTGTAATAAAACACAATATAAAATTGATGTAAACATTTATTTACAAGTTGTAAACTAAACAAACAAACCTTTGTGATTTGAAATTCCACTTTGTGATAGTGAAGCGAAAGTTGATCAAGAAAAAGTTATAAAGCAAAGTGCTTTCCGATTACCATAACTTAATAAAATTAAACTTAAATCTTTTTTTATTATTCATTTATTATATTTTTGTATTTGTTTATTATATTTTTATAATGTTTTTTTTCTTTAATTAAATGGGTAAGCCACTGATGTGGGCATCAAATAAAAACCCTCAAACATAGAGATTCTCTATAATTAAATATGTACACACTCATCAATCAAATCCATACAGACAGTGCAAAGTAACAATTTGTACCCTTATAAAATACGCCTAAATATGTACAAACAAGACCAAATATTTATAATAACTACACGATATACAAAATTAATTCGTCAAACAAAACTCACATTCGCTGTTAAAATAAGTCGTTAACTTAAGTTTAATATCACATTTCGTTTTACCAATTCTTTTATATGGACACATGGAAAGTCGACGCTGACTTAATATATAATAGTATTAGGTAAAACTAGAGGGCATGCACGCGTTACAAGTTACAGAAATAATATCTAAAGATAACAAGAGTTATAATAATATGTGGCAGTTAGAGTTTATATGATTATTTTTTAGCTTATAAATAATGTGAACTTTTATACATAATGTCCACTGAGTCAGTCTTCTACTTTCCATGTGTATGCCACAAGACAGTTAATGAAACCGAGTTCCATTACTATTGACACATTATAAATACCATTTTACGACTATAAGAGGTATTTCATTAAATCCTTATTAAACAATCTTAATTAGTGATGTATTTGATGGGTTTTATACAATTCCTAGCCTCATAATCTCTATTAAACCCGATACAAATCTAGCGATTTACACACCATTATACACACAAGCAATAATCAACTTTATTTACGTTACAATAAGTCTGAAAATAATCGACACCCGGGGTTATTAGAATTCCGTCAAGATTGCGCCGACTTTTTGTGATTGCTAGCTTTATCAGATGCATTCATAGAAGTTACCGATCACTAACATATTAATTTGGGTGAACAATGAATGCATAGTCACAAAGAAGTATGAAACAGACTCTTCTGAGAGAATCTTCACACACACTCTTGACAAACAAAAATGTAATCTATTTATTCCAAATTTTTCGTAGTTTTAGCAATGGTTGGCAGCAGCGACACGTGCTATATCTGCGATGCATTCGTGTAACAAACTCCATTTCTCACTACTTTATGCATAACACAATTTATTTAGCTCAATCTACTTTAATAGGAACCTATTAATTAACCACTAGGCCCTATCTAATAACAGTATCTGTTTCATCATGAGCGCCTGTCCTAACATGCATTTTATTCAGTCATTTGATTAACATTTCATTTAATTTGTTTTCTTTATTCGATTTTCCAGATAACGATTTATTACTTAATTTCGTCCTCGTATCAGAAGTCGTTTGATTATCAAGTATATAATATATACGACCTCTGTTTATGTATAAGATTATTCTAAACTTGACATATAAGATATAACAAATGTACAATTATGCTGCATCAACATAAAACAGTGTATATCAAGTGGATACGTTTCCAAGACCGTATAAAGTTGGGAATCCTTTAAATATTCACATAATTGAACAAAGTCCTGAGAGCTCATTGCCCTTGTTGACTGGCGGTTGCCGACTCAACTGTACGTCCTTCAACGCAGGTTTCAATTCATATTCTAGTTCCGGTTCCTCTCCGGGCGGTAATGGTTCGTCGTCAGCACTGATGTCCTCTAACATTTTGTCTTCCTGTGTAGATATGAACGAGGGTAGTGACTTAGAGATGTTGATCCTAATGCCTCCCAGCGGTATAGTGTTAGCGGGTGCGTTCGCCGCGTCGAGTTGCAGGTTGCCGTCGATAGAGGACTCTACTGTCGCGTGGGTGTTGTCGATGCTGGTTTGAATGGTTTCCTCTTCGGCTGTGATTATTGGTTCGTCATCTGTAAAGATAAATACGATACGTTAGTACAGTTACCAAAAGTGCCAATGCCTACACCGTAATTTTGAGTCCTTATTCGCCTTATAAAGACAATACATTATTTTAATAGCACAAACAAGGAAACTACTTGGAGTAGATAAAGATTATACATTTTTCGACCTATAAAAAGAGAAAGGGGACTTTAAGCATGCATTAGACTTTTTATAGCGTAATAAGGACATTTGACTAGTTACTTTTAATTAAATGTGTAATTTTTTAACATGATCGAAAAAGGTTGCATGTACTTTTTTTTTTAAAAGGTTGTGTGTAAAACGCTTACTTTCTTCAAGCATACAGTACTTTTCGTTGACTATAGTGGCTCAGAAGGACTACATAACAATTAGAAACCTATCTAACTGTAATACCAGCTGGCATCCATCTTACCGGGGTCCACGGGCTCCTGCTTGACCTTGATCTTGCTGTAGTCGATCTCGGCGAGGCGGTCCCTCTCGGCGCGGGTGGCGGCGGTCTCGTCGTCGGTGTCGGCGTCGTCGTCCACCACCACCTCCTCGACGGGCTCCGCTTTGAATACCACGTCGTCTTCTTCGCCCTCGTCGATCTATTGGTAAAAAAATCATCGTATATAGATATACAGTAAAAGTGGAGGAGTTTACCTCAACAGTATAGTTCCCGTCACGTAAAAAGAACGCTGGCCGATAATTTAATTTGTTGAATTCCAGTCTATTCTGTTGTTCCAGTCAAAGTGTTATGTAATTAAGGTACCTATAATGTTAAATTATAAACCACAATAGCCTAGTACCATAAGAAGCGACTATATCCGAGTGCAAACACAGTCGCTCAGCGTGCTTACGGGAACTATATTTCATTATCAGCCTATGCAGTCCACTGCTAGACCTCTACTAACTGAATTTACTGACCTGTATTCTGTAACTGTTTACTCGGTTCCCATGCAATATTACAGTCGAGAAATGCTTCATTTTCGAAAAAGTAATTAATGTTTATTCTTATTACTCAAAAATTTGTTCAAAGTTATGTTAGTTACAATATAAAATATGTAGAAAAACAGTAAATATTCTGGACAGTTCAGTTGACAATTACACCGTGTTACGTGACTTCTTAAGGTGAGAATTTTATACTGTTACTTACTTCAACTGATTCCAAATCCTTTGCAGGCTCCACGACCTCCACCACGGACTCGTTGTCAGAGTTCTCGTCGGCCGGGTCGTCAACGTCCTTGATCTCTATAGCTTCTTCATCTTCGTCCATCTTCTCTACCGGCGTGACGTCATCTGAAGACTCTTGGGAGGGCTCATCCTTGGTTAGTGAAGCCTGGTAAATGAAATATCAATTGTTAATTTTGAATTATACAGTGATTGCCTAGTGGTGCCAGATTTGTTATTTTACCGATAAAAGGGAAAATCAATTTATTTTGTTGATTTAAGGTTTATAAACAATTTTGCTACAGTAGCCTTTGAAAAGATTCAATTTACGATAAATTCCATTGCCAGTCTGAATTTTTAAAATAAATATGGATTACGTAAATGCATCTAAACCGGAGTAATATATTGAAAAATCTTTAGGTCTCAGTTGAAACTTAGTAGTAAAATAATAACCTTATAATCATCGAAGCACAGCGGATGGTAGAAGTCGTCCTCGTGCTTGACGGAGTTCCTGAGATGCCACTCCTCCTTGTCCTCGTTGTAGAACTGGTGGAAGGTGTCCCCGCAGAGCGCGCAGCAGTGGTGCGCAGGCGCAGGCGCGGCGGCGGAGGGCGCGTCGCCCGCCTCGGCCGCCGCCCCCTCCGCCCCCGCCGCGCCCTCCCCGCCGCCCGCGCCCGCGCCGCCCGCGCCCGCCGAGTGCGGCAGGCCGCCCGTCTCGAACCAACTTTTTTCTGATGGATTCAATAATAAACATTTGAGACATATTAACATTTCATGTAACATCTTAAAAAATATATAAGTAGCAACGTGTCATGTCATATTTTTTTTTGTCTAATATATAATGCATCCTGCTCGTATGCAGCAGGGGTGCTCACTGCTCACCTCTCTCCTCCAGGTCCTCGACCTCCTCGTACTGCACCCAGTCGGACAGGTCGTAGTGCCAGTGGCGCGAGTGCGCGCGGCGCGCCGAGTCCCGGTCGCGGCGGTTCTGCCGGAAGTGCCAGTCCAGGTGCTGCGAGTAGCGCACCGTGTGCTCGGGCGGGAAGCGCGCGCCGCAGCCCGAGCACTGCATGCCGCCGTACAGCCGCGACACCAGGCCCGGCTGCTTGCTGGGAGAGGGGGGGGGACTACTGTTAGCTCCTGCATACACTTGGAATCTTATTTCATTTATAACAGATTTTATAGATACGAAAGCGGAAACTCGGAATCTCGAATAACTATAAAAAGTTTCATGAAAGTGGACTTCAAAATTCAAAATAATGTGAAGATTATTCTTTAGGTTTTATAATCACACTTTACCCGCCGTTTATATCCCTCTTATTTGAAAGATATCAGAATTATAAGGCTGCCAACTCAACTTTTTAAAACTGCTAAAAAGACCATTCTAATTTTAGACTGGGAAATAAATCATGTAGATATAAAACAGTACTCACACTCTGAAAGTCTCGGGCCTCATAAAGTCCACCCTGTGAATCACATTCCTGTCTTCCCTCGGCTTAGCTTTAACCTCCTCAGCCTTCGCTTCTTCCTTATCAGCACTGTCATTAGCCACCTGCACTATACCAGTGGCCACTAGCTTCGCGAACAGGTCACTAACATTGATATTACTCAAAATTGGAAGCACTGTGTTGGGTGGTTTTTCATCTGAAGGTGTTTCTAAGCCCGGAATCTTCTCTGGTTTGGAGAATAGTGGTTCAGCCACACTGTATTCTGATCCGGAGGCTGGTACCATGCTTGAGGGCATCACACTGGCGAGCATGTCGAGACCTGGATAAGAAGGAAATTATAAATATTTGGGTTTATGCAGCAGGTAAGTAGTATGAGGTATTACTCTTTGGATTCTAACATTAGAGGGCATTTATGTTATACTAGCTGCGGCTCGCGGTCTTATCCGCTACATTTTTTCGGAATTAAAAGTGTGAAAATGTATTAATCCAGGGCGTCAGCTACCTCCATACCAAATTTTATCAAAATCGGCCGCCGTTTGAGCTTGAAGAGGTAACAAACACACTCACAAATACTCAACTTTCGCCTTGACAATATTAGTGTGATTTAGCAGTTTGTAACACCACTGTAATATGGTAAAATTTAACACAGTTATATAGAAGAAAATGCTTACCTAAACTTTCCGTATTGATTTCAGGACTAGGCGTCTTCACCGGCCGCACCAAGGGCTCTTTGTCTACTTCCATGGAATTATCTTCTTTAATCTCCTCGACCTTCTTGACTGGCGGGACCAAAGGCAAGCCAATGCCTTCCATATTCGTGATCTTAATGAAGCCAGGCTTCACGTTCCGGGGCAGCGCAGAGAATCTTATGAAGTACTTCTCGCTGCCAACTACTATAGGTTTAGGTAGATCACCAAACTCCACTTTAAAAGGCTGCTCATTTATTAAAACAGTCCTTAATGAATCTACAAACCGAACAGTCAAGAACTGACCGTTAACTAAAATCTTTTGCACTTTCGCGTCCAAATAGACCGGATGCATTTGTGTTGCGTTGACGATTAGGTTGATTTTTCCTGCCACTAGGTCTGTGCGCTTCGCTTTACCGATATCGACTTGAGGCATAGGTCCTTCTAAATGTACTAGTCTAGGTTTGCCATCAATTATAACGCCTACAGGCTGGCCACCGAAGAAACATTCGTACCATCGACCATTGATGTATAGTTCTCTCGTCGGCGCTCCGAATTTAATGTCAAACACTTGGTCATCGATCTCCACTTGCTTATATCCTTCAGTGAAATTTAAAACTATAGAGTCTTTGTTATCAAACGTAACCCGCCTACATCCAGGCAAGAATTTGATTTCCCTAGGATCATCCCAGTCTAACATAATAACTGCTGTGTCACCGTAAAACCTGATTTCTCTGGGCACGCCGTCGATTTGAATAGTTTTAAATGGATCCTGATCTATGTACTCAATAACTTTGAAGTCTGTCGGTGGGATGGAGAAGCCTGGTGCACCCAAAGGCGGCGGTGACTCACTCCGTTCATACGGTGCTAAAGGACATTCTCCTTGACACATACCCATTTTAGGGGTCGGTAAAGGAGGCATTGGCATACGAGGGTCGAAAGGCGGCCTAGGCGCTCGTTTGTCAAACTTTCCTCTGAAAAACGGTGGTACAGGTCCTCTAAACCTTCTTGGCCCATACTCGTCGCCCCTCGGCCTGAGCTGACCTCGCCACATCGGTTGGTAAGGTCCAAACATCGGCATAACCGGCGGGAGTGGCAGTAAGCCCTTTGACTTGGGACCGTCTACCCCGTCCGAGTTGACTCTCATGTCAGAGTCTTGCATCATTCCCTGGCTGTCTGGCGGCGGGTCTAAAAAGACGGACGGTGTGATTCGCTCGTCGATATCGCCGAAATTGTTGCGTTCAGTGGGCGATGACTTGGGGCTGGGTACTTTGTGATTTTCCTCCTGTATGTGCGCCTTCAGCCTTCTCTTAGATATTTCTAAGGACTCTCTTTGTTTCGCCTCTTTAAGTTTAAGTTTCTCGTTGAGCTGTAGAACTTGGTACATGAGCGTGTTGTATTGGTTCTTGTCTAGTTGTCCGTCGTTCAGATGTTCCTTGGCTTGCGACATGATGATAGATATGGATTTCTTGTTTTCGTCGAAGTCCTCCTGGTCCTCTACCCGGAGGTCCGTGTCGTCACTACTGAGAGTGCGACGTCTTTCCCTTTCTACACCTAAAAGAAGAAATGTTAAATAAGAGATAAAACCTAAAAGGGATTTTTGATGAGATGAAACCTAAGAGAGATTTCTGTGGTTTGACTAATTCTTGCATTGTGATATTAATATCTAATGAATACAGTTTTGTTTTCTAGATTATGTTAAAACTAAGAAGTAGAAGCCTAACTTGGATAAACTAAAATATACTTACTTGGTGATTTACTAAATAGTAGCGGCCTGCCCAGTCTGTCTTTGCCCTTTGTCGCTTCAGCTAACTTAGCCCTTACAAGGTCCAACTTCGAAGGAGTTTTTTTATCATCTCTTTTCTTGACTTCATTCCAATCTCTTTTAGGGGAACCTTTTGGAGGCGATGCTATTGGCATGTCCACGTCATCAGTCTTGTTGTCAGATTTAGGTGAGGATGTGATAGAGGGGGGCGGGGGGGCGTTCACCTCCTCCACTTGAGGAAGCTGCCTTAAATCGACGTCTTCGTTGCCGAATAGTCTGTAATTTTGGATTAAGTTAAGTTTGCTTTTTGTTGTTTTACTTCATATTCGTAGTAAGCAATATATTGAAAAGCCCTATGAGTTTATATGAAAAGTTTTGTGAATAAGGTTCAGGAAATGGAATGGTATATGGAAAGTAAGTCGTTAAATGAAGAACAAGATTTGAATGCAATACGACAGAGCCATTGGTCTTGAGTTGAAGAGTGATAATAGCAAACGAGGGTTGAAGTCACACAGAATGAGCCAACAAAGCTGGAAATAATACATGTCTAATCAAACACAGGGTATTATTACAATGGTAAGGACTATAAAGAGGCTTTTACTTAACAGTGGGAACATAAGACTACTGAAGAGAAATCACGTTCAATGTTAGAAAACGTTCGAAAGTTAATTATCTATTACTAGCTGACCCGGAGAACTTCGTACCGCTTTCTTCCGTTTAAACCTTCCTTGGACTTCACGAATATTTCAAGACCATAATTAGCCAAATCGGTCCAGCCGTTCTCGAGTTATAGCGAGACTAACGAACGACAATTCATTTTTGTATATAAAAATTTAATGAGGATAGGTGCAATGACAAATTAATCAATACACTTCAATAAAATTAGGGTATCTATTTGTAACATCAAACTGTTTTTTAATATATGAACACGACAGTACAATACCTATTAAAAACAAAACTTTTTTGTCTGTCTGTTCGTTCCGGCTAATCTCCAAAACGGCTTGTCCAATTTTGAAGGGACTTTCACTGGTAGATAGCTGATGTTATAGAAGTCTAATATAAGTTACTTTGAAATACATAAGGCAGCGCGTTAAAAAAACCTAAAAACGTCGCGGGTTACAGCTACTCCGCAAGGTCTGGACGGATTTTGACAGGACTTACGCTGGCTGATGTTATAAAGAGTAAATAAGGCTACTTTTGATTTCGAAAATATTTAGGATTCAACGGGAAAAAAACAAAACCTATAAAATTGTTAGCAAATTCAAATAGGTAAAGCTTACTGCTGCCACGTTTAATCGAAATCCACTGGGACGAAGTCGGGGGCATAAGCTAGTAAGAAAATGCAATTATCTGAAGTGACCATGCAATTATAATGATAAGATTCAAGGCTAATATACCAGCAGTAAAGTACAACTACTTGGCAAAGTAGTCTTCAAGATACTTACACGTCGAATTTATCCAGTTTATTCTTCTTCGATTTAACTTCCACGGCCTCGGTCGAAGGCCTTTTCTGTGCGACCGCGGCCGCTTTGGCATCCGTCACGACCGGATGTAATACCCTAAGATCTACGTCTTTAGTCTCTGTCACGACTTCTGGAACACCTGCAAATACGACTTAATCTTTATGACTATGGTTATTGATGTAATTAAGGTCTATATTGTCTTGTACTTGTTACCGTGTCCCTTTTACCTGTTGACATAGTCTGATGGATTGACACCAACTTCTCTTTGTGGTAATGGGAACTTCATGGGGATGTGCTTCACGAAATATGCGATGCCATCAAAACTGTTGCACTTTTAATTAAGGTGCTTATGTAGGTTTGTTGTAAATAAACCTTGGCTTACGTATAAGCTAATGCGAAAAGTATTACTAGTTGTTCAAGCCTTTTTTGTGTATAAATATTAATCTGGTAATTTAAAGATACCAGTGCAGTATAATGCCCTTAATTAATCACAATGTTCGTTTGAAATTTGTTGGTTTTTAGTAAGATTTACTGCACAGTTATATGCAAATGAATGACACTTTCAAACGAATAGATATCATAAATTAAAATGCAGGCTCAATGTAAAATATGCGATGGCAACTTTGTTGAGGTTCCAGTTATATACGATTACAAGTTACAGTTTAAATCAGTTTACTACTAGTAGACAATATATTTACTACATTATTAATTCATAACATGACATTACATACAATTTTTATTAAAATCTAATTTAACAATATATTGTTATTATATAAAGTAATAAATCGTTAGTATTATGGTATATTATTAATATTAAGTGGCAAGGAAAACAACTAAGAAGCGCAGTAAATAACAGCTTGGGTTTTCTATGATAAGTTTCGCTGATTGTATCTATCTAACTATAGAATTTATTTTAATATGATCTGCTGTGCGCTAGACATTTTTGTCTATACACATCTATTACGATACGAAAACTATTATCTGGGTGATATTTATATATTACTGAGGAATTACTGTGTATCATTGGTAGTCGAACTAGAATGTTCGGGCTATGGCATAGTCACAAATGATACAAATTAAACGAAATTGCGACTCTTACCGCCGCACTCAGAGACGTTAATGATTACTTAAACTGACACTAAGGAAAGATTTCTCGAACAAAACCTTTACTTAGTAATAGTTTAATTATCATTAAATGTCTCTGAGTGCGGGGGTTAACTCATTAGTCGCACTCACCCTATGATAAATGATTTTATTTTTTCAAATAGGTTTTACAAAAAACTTTTACACGTCATTTTTATTAAAACAAGTTAGATGGCGTCGGCATTTCCTAACTGACTACCTCTGAGAAGAAATACCGAAACAAACTCAGGGGTCAAGGTCTCTATTAAAGTCCAGACAAGTTTAATAATTTATGTGAGAACAGTATAGATGGTCTTAAAAGAGGCTTTTTTAGAAAAGAACCACGGCCAGTTTGAGTCGACCTGTCCTTACAGACGTCTCGTACCATCTGAAGGACATTTGGGTAGGCCGCGTGATATACTCAAACCGTCAGACACGTAAAAGAAAAAATAGTTTAACAAAATGAAAAACCTACACAATAATAACTTGTGAGTCACTTCGTTAACAAAGATGGATGTATAAACTTACAACGCTAGTTTTCTGTATATAGTTTATATGAAATTTTGTTGTTATCTAAATCTTACGAATCAAAGATTATGTCTTCATATATTCCTTAATGATACTCAGTCAACAAAATGATTATTTAGTGCTGCGCTGTATCTACATTCTTTACTTTACACTATAATATACTAATACGATGCTCCTGAATAGGCAACTCTACGCATAGGTAATAAGGTACATACAAATTATCTAAAAATACTAATATTTACAATATTTTTTGTAACAAACAATAATAAAACTTAATACATCTACATAAGATCTAATATGGAACCTTAACAATGTTACAGTCAAATCACATTTTCTTTCACAATACCTGTTTTGTTGCAGTATTTTATAAAGTCAGCTAATTTATAAATTACCTGTTCTAGAATATCTAGTGACTGTCGAGGGTAGCAAGTAGTTAGAGGCAGAGAGAGTACTTTTCAACCAGTATTATAACCCTTAAACCAAAGTGTTAGATTACGTTTTATAAATATGTCCTTGTCCCATGATCTTAAGCCAAATGTGTGAAGAAAATTGTAATAAGACCACCACTGCTTGCACAATCTGATGTATTTCCTAATTCATATTTCAGTAAATCAAATCAATAGATTTAATAAATTAGGTGTAAAGGATTAAACTCTTATAATTAACGTCTCGCATATTTCACTCTAGAATATTATTTTACAACAGTTACTTCTTCAAAGCTGACACTCTGGGAGACTATAATAACTACGATATACTTCAAAATAAAGGAAAAAGTATTATTATCGTTAATATACATATAGGATAGGAAACTTCAAATGATTCCTTACAATTAAATTACTATCAGGTACAGATTCTATAACAGACCAAACCGCGTTTTGTACAGAGAATTATCTACTGGTAAATCTTCTTTAACCTTTACCTCGATGATATCGAAATAAGGATGAAAATATTGCGTAGTTTCAGTAGATAGAGGGCAATTATTTATTATCAAATCAAAATATCAAAAATCCTTATAGATTCCCTTCGCCCAAGAGTGAATGGAGGTATCCTGAACAGACCAGACCTTAAACTTAAACACTTGGAGGGATGCGGTGCGGCGACGCAGATCCCGCGTTCCTGGACTTAGTCAGAAGAACACCCTGGGGTTTTAGCCAGTAAGAGACCGGCATACCCCTCCATACACAATAGAACGGAGGAAGTTTATGAGGATTTCGCAAAAACTAAAAGGAGTTTCATCCTATCTGCCTCAACTTGTTAATAAATATATTAACAGTGAAGAATATATGATGATATAAGTATGTAACATAACAAACGCAATTAACAAAAGTAGTTTGTTCTGAATCGACGACAACAGCAGCCAAGGCTGCAATTTTTTATATATTTTTCTAAATATAATCTAACATTTTCATAAGAGAGTTCGACAGTCTCAAGATTCGCGACAAAGTAAAATAATAAGTTAATTAATTTAGATTTTGTACCTAGTCTATCTGTCGTGTCTGTCTGTCATGGGACTCGTGTGTTTGATTAGCTGTGTGCCTGTGTTTGATTGGCTGTATGCCTGTTTGATTGGCTGTGGGCCTGTGTGTTTGATTGGCTATGTGCTTATGTGTTCATAAATTACTAAGAATATGCACCATTCAAAACATCAAATAATCTAGTCCGAGGATTGTGTTTCAGCAATTGCGTTAGTTAAATTACATGTTGTATATTCTTGATTATTTAGATATAATAGAAATTTATATCATGAATCACCTTAATAATAGGGATGTTGACTTATTTAACTGTTATGTTGGTATTAATAGAAATCTGATAAATGGTTTAATCGGAATCCGAAAACTGGAAAAATTAATGACATCCATAAACACCTAATATACGGAGCGATGCGAAATTTACTATGCAACTATAGGACATTGACGTCACCATTGTATAGTGCCATCTTAGTCTTATAATAAAACTTAAAATGCTTATAACTTTGTAAACTATGTTAATTTAAAACCCATTTCAGAATTCATAAAAAAAATTGCAGTCAATATCCAATGGGTATTATGAGGGGTTTCCAGAAAGGAATATCACGTCCTCAACCACTATGGTGGGTTTATCCGGCCATACACCTTTGTTTCTCCAGGGTAAAGAGAAATCCTCTAATGAAGCTTTAAGAATGAGAGATTGGAGAGGATTGTAAGAACTACATTTTTTTTACAACTAGGAAAGAATTAACAATTACAGTAAGAAATGGGCCTATAGTACAATTTTTGGATAGGTTCGGACGACTGGATTAAGTCTATATGTTGATCATTATCATCATCATGATAATGATGTTAATGGTTTAATATTATACTTACGTTGAAGATGATTTTTCCACTGATTAATATATCCCCCCACACGGATACGGATACGGATATTTTCCAGTATACACTAAATTTTAATTGTAACTGCACGATGCAGTTGCAATTTGATAAATTTCATAATTCTTAACAATTTAAGAAATATGAATCCGAAAACTAAAAACTACCAGTTCCTACTAGTTTAGATAAGGCCTATTCCATATGACGATGCAGTCATAGTAAAGTTGCTTGATACGTGTCAGTCACGTGGTTATCACTTTACGACGAGTGTCCATTGTATCGTATTGATTTTACTTCAGCCTCCTTTTCCAGCGATGACCTCAGACTTCGGGTTGGTTATGCAGTCCTTGCGACGTCCCAGATACTCCCAAGGAAAGAACTTCGCATGGTTTGAATATGTTTTGATCTCCACTGTGGTTCATTATCCAAGTCTAAACTTCGTATTATAAACATGCTTTTTGTATTTTATAGTTTCAAGACTAAATTTAAGGTTTGCAATAAGTAAGTAGAATCGTTTTCTAGATTTTGTCACACCAAAAAGAAATCTTGTGATGCAATAAGCTTACAAGAAATGTAATCAATCATTGACCAGTCAATGTTGATGACTTCTAACAGTGCAGTGACATCTGAATAGACGATTTAATTAGATCAATATTACTCTCGACAGTCAACATAGATAACGAGAACTTGACGAACTCTTTCAGTTCTGCTAGAGAAGGGTACAGATCCGTTGAAAACACGTCAATATGAATACTCCAAGAGTTAAAAAATATTTTATTTTCCACACAACAAGCGTATGTACGCTCCCGCTTAAATCTAGTATCACAGTGGTAGGCCTAGGCCGGTCTTCGGCTACAGTGAGGGATATCTTACTTGGGGGCTCGGCCTCCGGGCTGTCGGACTTCTCCCGGTTGCGGCGCATGTAGTGCTCCTTGTGGTAGTTGCGCAGCTCCTTGAAGGCCACGACCTCGGGCTCGGGCTCCGGCTCGGGCTCGGGCGCGGGCGCGCGCTCCCGGCGCCGCTTGTCGGGCTCGCGGCGCCGCTCGCGCTTGCGCTTGGGCGGCGCGGGCTCGGGCGCGCGCTTGGCCAGCTTGGGGATGGGAGGCAGCTTGCTGATGCGCTCGGGGTCGGGCAGCGAGTCCACGTAGGCCGGCGTGGGCGCGCGCTCGGGGGACGGCTTGCGGCGCGCGCGGCGCGGCTCGCGCTTGTCCAGGCGCGGGTCGCGGCGCGCCCGGCCCGCGCCGTCCGGCCGCACGTCTATGGTGATGACGTTCTTCCGCTTGGTGACGCGCTCCAGGGGCTTGATGTCGAACACGTTGGGGGCGATGGCGGCCAGCGGCGCGGCCGGGGCCACCACGGCCACGGGCGGGGGGGGCGCGCGGGCGGGGGGCGCGCGGGCCGGGGGGGCGCGCGGCGGGGGGGCGCGCGCGGGGGGCGCGGCCTGCCGGGCCAGGCGGGGGTCGCGCCGGGCCGCGGCCAGGGCGCCGCTCACGGGGGCGATGCGACCCGATGGTTTATTTACCGGCTGCAAATAAAACGAGGTTTGTGCAATGCTATTCCTTGATCCAATCCTAGTCCAAAGGAAAAGATGTATACTATAACTATGGAAATGAAAGTTAAACAGATATAACAGTCGTTAATTCAAAAATTATATATATGAGCACCAAGACATACTTACCTAAAAATGCCCATAAATTAGTAATATCTGTAACAAGAACTTACCGGCCCAAGGCGTTGCTTGACAGGAATGCTAGCAGCCACTTCAGGCGCTACGGTCTGCACGGCAGGCGCCGCCGGGACGCTGGAGGAAGAGGTTGTGTTGTTCGCTGGAGTTATTGTTGGAACCTGAAAGTTAATTTAATTAGTATGTTAGAATTTAAATGTGTATATGTATATAATTATAGTTTGAATTAGTACGTCCTCGTTATAACCTCACTTTCATGCTACGCAAATCAGATCGTCATTAAAACTCAACTGTTTAACACCGTTCTTTTGTTGAGCGTTTTAAGACTATAAGATCTTAGTCATCATTTCATCTTAATACTTGAAGTCATGATAAAATAATGACCATTTTAATTTATTGTTGCATTGATATAATTAATTATGTATAAATAGAACCAAGTGACTGTTATATGACGTAATTTGCGACAGTGGGACAAACTAGGTACGCTCGTAAAGGTTAAATCGTTACCACAATTGATTGAATTAGTAGGTAAATACTAGAAATTAATGAAACAAAAACCAAACGGTTCTAGCGGCTATAACCCTAAATAATACCATCCTATTATAAATATTGTCCATACCATTATCGCGGCTCCACACGCCATTCAGAAATGTCAAATTTAAATTTTTCTTTATTTATGATTTTTAAATAATTATTACAAATAATATTATTTGTTTTCCTCGCTTAGTGGCCTTATAAGTAGATAATTATGTGAATATGCAAGCCTGTTACTATTATTAATCAGATAGTTTACTTTGTGGTGTCTTAGAGTAACTGGCAGATTATTTAACGCGGCTACATAAGGCTACTCAAGTCCATTTATTATTTGAAGCATTGGCACTTTATTTCATTAATTATATTTAACCAGCACTTGAACATGCTTTATCAACTTTCTAGTGCAAATGAGATAATAACTTTCCATGTTAAATTAAGATAAGAGTATATTATGTTACTACACATATTATTTGCGATACAGTGCACAAAATAAAACCCCAGTGTCACCGAGAATTCGTCCATGTTGACAGAAATGACGTCACACCGTATCAATAAGGCGGTCCTCCTAGCATTATTAATGTGAAAGTTTGCATTTTTGTTCACTACGTCACAACACCTAAATGGATTCGAATGAAATTTAGCACACTGGTACGTCTTGACCTAGATAAGAACATTGGGACTTTTTATCTGCATCCAATTTTGGATGTTTTGTAAACCGCGGGCTACAATTAAGTTTAAAAAAAAAAAGACACTTATGTATTATACCCTATTACATTGGTGTCCTGTAATTACGATATTGATAATGGCATGCAGGAAATTCCGACTGATATTTCGTGCGCGTAGAAAGTTTTGTATTACAAAAAACTTAACGTGTATGCTAGTCCAGTGGAAAGGACTGTTTATAATAGAATAAGAAATACAGGCGAGATGTTCGCCTGTATTTTTTATAAGTCCCAATGTAAGGGTGCGAGCCCATTGCCGTTAACCGGGCACAAATCCAGACTCCGTACTGCTACTGAGAATTACCTATTGGAAAAACCCAGTAACTCTTTGCCCGCCTTGGGATATGAACCTGGACCTCATGATCAGCAACCGCGCTTAGCGATCACTAGACCAACGAGGCCGTCGATCAAATCGTTATTTTTTTTCATTAATACACGAATGAAGAGTATTGTACTTATTTACCTTATCATGTCAATTTAAGATGATATAAACGGCAATTAGTACTAGTCATAATAACAATATTAAATTTTTCTTTAAATAATTATAGTACAGTGGACCCCCGGTAATCCGGCCCCTGTCTAGTCCGGCACCCCCTGTAATCCGACATGGTCTATTATTTATTATGTATGTATTGACAATCTTCGTTAATGCATGATTGAACAAGTTATAACTTGTACACGCCACTATTATTGTGCTCGACGCGTAATTCATAATTTTTGATTATTTTAGTATGTACATTTGTTTGTACACAATTATTTTCTAACGTTAAGTTATTGCATATTTTTTGTAAGTTCTAATATTAAAGACATTAATTTTATAATGAAACGTAAGCTCTCTATTGTGTTGTTTAATTTACTAAATTTGACACACATAATGAAGTATGATTTGTACTTCAGAGTAAATATATACTATACATACAATAACATATAGAATCTGATCATTGGATCTGTAATTTGTCGGATCATAAGGTATTCTTTTGAAAACATTTCCGGACTATAGGGGGTCTTAGGCAGTACTCTATAATCCGACAAATTCGATAGTCCGACACTGCCCTGCAAAATGTTTGTCCGATTACCGGGGGTCCACTGTAATTATATAATAACATAATGTATAGGATTTTCCGTTTCGGTATTTACAGGTTCGTAAACATGTATTATAATAAGCAATTAATGGAAGTGGTATTGTTACTCGGCCATCTTAATTAACAGATAGCATTTAAAACAATATTTACCAGCACTGATGTGAGTACATACAATACTTATAAATGCCTAGACAGTTTAGAGCGTTTTTTAACTACCGGAATATTTGATATTATTATTATGATAATAACACTAAATGATGTAGTACAATGAAAAATAATACTTATATAATGATTAAAATCAGATGCGACCCTGTATGTCAAGGATTAATGGTAAATAAAGTACCGTCAGCTCGTAAAGTATAATAGTATCTCATAGTACCAAAGTACCGCTTGTAAAGTACTATGTCTAATTGTATACAGCTATGCAACTATACTAGAATACCTAATATCTAACTACCATACTTCTGACATACTATACTATCACGCCTGCAATCCTGGAGGGGTAAGTAGACGAGTATTCCGCTACATTTTAGTAGGTGGTGAGATTGACTTCGGCGAAATATGGGTACTTCCTATCTACTGGGAAATACATGCTGAAAGTATCAAGCAACATACCTTTTTAACGACTGTTTTCTCAGCGATCTCGACTTGCCGTCGCATCTGTTCCAGCTCCATTTCCACCTTCTTCCTCTGCAGCATGAGCAGCTCTTGTTCCTTCTTAGCGAGGATACTGCGCATCTTCTCGTCTTCTTCAGCCACCACTGGCGGCGCCGTGCTGTTACTTGTTGTTGCAACAGTCTGCTAAAGAAAGGAATTATTAAATCAAGTTTTCTTACCAATATATAGATTTTTATTTTGTCATTTTTCGTTCTTTTTTCAAGTGTTAGTTTTAAGACAGAACTCACTCGCTTTTATTGGATTCGTGAATTTTTACAGTATTCGCTTCGATGTCTCAAACACAAAACAGTTAAATAAGCTACATAAACATAGGAAATGGATATGTATGCATATACAGATGATACAGCATTATAAACTGGCAGCATACTCAAGCATAGGACCCCTGTCTACCCAATATATTTGCGGGGAACATACGCTGTTGACAACTAGGCACTAATAGCTTGCAATAGGTCTACATAGAACAGCATTCACCGATGTGCTACCTAAAGCTAGCATTGGACTAATGAACTTCAAAACAATAATCAACTAAAAAACACCTTTTTCAGAAAATTTGGATTTACATGGATGTTTGACTGCTGCGGCTGTGCTTGTATGGGCCATGCCGGGTCGATCAAGTTCACTTTCACATCCAGCTGATACAGCTTTGTAGCAGGGAACACATCATGCCATGTCTCTCGCAACTTGAACATTTGTGACCTGATTTTCTCATCAACCTGCGGAAATTACTCAATTTAGAACATGCCTAAATATAACAACGAAATTACAAACATATGAATATACAATTTAACTCACAATTACCTGTTTGAAAGTCCGAGTAAACATATTCACGATGCTCTGTGAGAACTTCTGTGTGTACGCACCACCAACATTCTTGATAATGGAATCAACTAAATACAGTACGGGCAGCTTGATGTCAGGGTGTACCTGTGTAGAGGAAAAATAATATCTAGTCCCAAACCCCTGGTTGGCCAAGTATGTGCTTGACCTCCTCTCTCAAAGGTTTGCACCCACTGTTCTTAAATGGTACGGGAAAGAATAAGACAAGAATTTGTTTCATCAACCATTTTAATTGTTAATATGTAAAAAATAAATAAGAATTCAGTTTCAAAATGCTTTATTATCAACAATTTCTTGAATATACAACTGAAAAAGATAATGGATTACATACCCTTGAAGGTAGATTGTGTTATCTGTAACTAAGTTTTAATACAGGTATCTCCTTTTGATGGTTATTGGTTATTTAACGAGAGAGAACATGTTTGCTGTATCATATCTCAACATACAGTATGTTACAAAGACCTTGTTGTTTACCTGTAATGATGCTTGGGCAGAAAAATGAGTGTTATTCAGGCAGTCCTAAATACTCATGTACTATTTATGTAGTCTTTAATACTATTTCTTGTCATGTTCTATTCTTCACAAAGATCATAAATAGGTAGGCTATCTTAAGAAATCTAAGTTATTGTAGATTGTAAATTTTTTGCCTAAAATTAACAGTAAATGTAAAAATCACCTTTTGGCATGATTATTCTTACAGAGGTTTCCCGTATCTGTCTGAAGAATTTGATAACTATTTTTTATCTACCCTAACAGGAACAACAAGGCTTGTTTTTATACTGTAACAAAATAACAACTAATTATTGAATAGAAAATTAGAAAATCATGTCTTTTGGCAAACAGCCAAATTAACAAGAATTTATAGGGCTGTAGGTGAGTTAATGGTTTGCAAATTACCCTTTATATTATATATCAAGTCTAGCTACAATGTTATTTTAGCATTAAACACAAAATGTATAGTGGCATTTATACTTGCTGGATGATAATTACTGTCAAAATTACTTGATGCAAGTAAATAGAATGCTAGATTATTCAATCAAAAAAGATAGTACTTATTCAACATTATTGTATATGGTGTAAAAACAGGTCCAAATGACGAAATCATTATGACAAGTAACATGATTGAGATTGAAGGAAAGACAAGAATATGTATATTTCACAATTCATATTAATTGGGACACTTTTAGGGTGTTGTTTTCAAACTCATTTTTAGGCCAATGCATACATGTACGATGGGCCTAACATATAGGAACATTCAGTAGGAGATACCTGATTTGTTTCGACTGGTTACAACGAGGTCGAATTAGTCACAATTGCCATTGTAAACACGAAAATCACGCAATGAAGTGTGCGTCATCGTTTAGAGAACACTTTCCCATTATTCCCCTTAATCTCACGTGACCGTGTGGCATAAATACCGAAGCACCTCACACGCGTTAATTTTTAAAAATTGAAATTCACCTTCTCCAAATGCTTTTCCACTGTTTCAACGATAACCCCGGCGTGGTCGATGTTTTCTTCCGCTAGGATGGTTAGCATATTTATAAGCGGTTTGCTGTTGACGGTTAAGTCCGCCAGACTCGAGGCATACTCTTCGGCAACTTCTTTCGACATCCTGAACGACGACCGAAGTCGTTGATGTCACCATGCCAAGCACAATCTTCAACTGCACATCACTGTAATCAACGAAACACTAAACTTAATTTTCGTTACGTGGTTGACCAATATGGCGAGTTTTTAATAATGAACACGTAGTGAACTTACGTTATCGCGAATACCACAGCACTGGAGATGATAATCACACTCGGTGACTGCAATCACCTCACGTACAAATAAATGAATGCATTAATTTAAAATAAATCACGTAGTATTCTGTGTGTTTTCCACCCAAAAGCAAATACGTATTGACGTAACAATGTCTGGATGAAAACAAAATGGCGTCGACAACGTCCAACACATTTACAATGCGGCGGAGCGGCGCGCGGCGGAGCGGTGCGGAAACTACAACAGGAGGGGTGGTAAACAAACAGATTAAAAAATTTGTACTTCACTACAGGCTTTTTCAGACAACTCTTAAAACATGTCTCAACTCAAACAGAGCCCAGCGCTCTATCTATAAAAGTTGTAAAGTTGCAAAATCTCTTTATTTTTTACAAGCTGTAAACTGCGTATTTTAACCGCATTTTTCTTTTATTCCCGTGAAACCTTAAGTGAAAGTCCCGTCAAAATCAGTCGGAAGAGTCGTTTCGGAGAAGCTGTAACACGTGACTCAACCCACGTTTTTCTTAATTTTATCCCGCGGAAACTAAGATAGTTTTAAATTTCAAATTGCTTAAGTAACACCATAGTAACACCATGTAACACCTTATATCATAAGCTATCTGCCTGAAAAAGTCCTGTCAAAACTGGTCTCACAGAGATATGCAGAGATAAAATAATTTTACATAATTATGTTCTTCGGCAGTGATGTCGGATATTAACGTACTTCAGTTTTAAGTTTAATATTCATGTAGTATTTAATGTATACTTCCATCACGATCATTTAGTAAAAATACTCTGGTATAATAAAATAAAATGCCCAATAAAGTATTTAGGAAAAACCCAGTCGATTTAAAAAAAACTAAGTAGTGTGAAACAGCATGTTGTATTTGTCATATATGGTCATAAATGTATAAATATTAATTATTACTTTCTATATAAATCATCACTGAGGTCAGCTATAACAATTTTTCAATATCTAAATAGGTGATTTTTCAGGCTAACTAGTAACTTAATTAGTGCAGTAGTATTCTGTGATAGCATTTCTTTCACATTCACCAATACTGCCAATACCTACCTACATCTTACAGTCTTTATAAACGTAACATAACATCACGCCTGTATTCTCCAAAGGGGTAGGCAGAGGTGTATAGTACCATAGAGAAAATTATTGTACTCCTACATTTCGCCAGATAAGTTATATGTGTATTGGCATCATATTGGCATACAGAAAATTAGTATACATATATTGGCATAGAATTGGTAAATAAATACACTCCTTAGTTCAGTAAAAAAAAACTAGTTCATTTGCAAACTACACAAGACTAGGAGCTAGTAGGTACAGTTACAGAATCCTTGGATTAGGCTTCCCTTGCAAAATGATAAAACCCATAAAATTGTAAACAACATCAGATTCTAAGATTTATCTATAGATAAATCTTAATTTTTATCGAAAATCATGCGGACGATGTAGCCGTCGCGGGCGGGGCGGCGGCGCGGCGTAAGCTAGTAAAAAAATAAAAGCATGGATGCCTAAAATATCTTTAAGCCTTCCGAGAATAACAACCCTAACAATATAATATCTGCTGTCAAAATTTCTTGACGTGACGTGATGTATTGAATAGTGACTAATGTGACATTTAAAAAAATAGAAATTCAATAAAACTACGTGGATTTATTTACTTCTGTGTTTATGAAGTAAATAAATATGGCGAACGTGAACACGGGTGAACTTTTAGACTTCCAGGACTATTCCCCTGAGCATAATAATCGTAGCGCGCGTATCGACGTGGAAGCAGTGCATACAAATCAATACAATAACACAATGTCAAATCCAAATTATAATTTCGAAGAGCCTAAAGAGATCCAAGAACCGGAGGCTGCACCACAAAGTAAGGCTAGTCTTTTTAATACCTATGCCGTAAAAAAAGTTGCAGACACATGAGCCAGTGCTGTAATAAACAATACTTTATCTTTCAATTAGTGTAGATTCGTAACTTGATGGTAATCTTATCACTGCATTAGTAATCTCTTAGCTTATTCCACTACCATCTACTAAGTAAAATAAAATGGGCCAAAAAGAGCCATGTAAGTTAGATACCATTCTATCAAACTCTTAGATTTTTATATTTGGTCTCCGTTACTGTATACTGGATAAATTATTAATATACGATAATTTTAGCATTTGCAGTAACCTGCTTGTTAAGTGGAATTGTTCCAAGTTTGGGACAAAAAATCAGACAGACAAATGTATACATTCTTTAGTTATTTTTAATATATATTTTACAGCAAACCATAACTTCTGGACCATAGAATACTATCAGAAGTACTTTGATGTCCACACTAATGAAGTGGTGGAGAGGATTGTATCTTCTGTCTTACCACAAAAGGTATCCCGCAACTATTTTGATGAGAGGATCAAGGGAAAACCAGACCTGTATGGACCTGTGTGGATTTCTGTCACCCTGGTAAGAGAGTCAATATCAGTTTGGTTTAATCATATTCATTTTATATTATTGTATTAATAATGCAGTGCAATGTTTTCAGATATTTACAATAGCAGTAAGTGGTAATATAGCAAGTTATCTCCAGAATGCTAACAAGACGGGCTTTGTATGGCGCTATGACTTCCACTTAGTGTCAATAGCAGCTACTGCTATCACATGCTATGTTTGGCTGGTGCCCCTAGCCCTTTGGGCAGCATTAAAGTGGACCTCTACAAGTGATGGACATGATGAGATTGAGAATCAGGTTTGTTCCTTACATTTCACAAAATGATGGACAGCATGCTTTGTTCAAGTACATAAACAAATGACTATATATTAAGTGTAAGTCAAATATAAATAATTTTCTTTTAAATGATTAAGTTTATTAGTAACATTACAAAACTATTCTTTATTCTTTCTTCATTTCAATGTATATAAATATGCAAGGAATATTTTTCAGGATGCCAAATCACCAACAATGATGTCCCTGTTCTGTCTCTATGGATACTCCCTGTCCATCTACATACCAGTGGCTGTGTTATGGACGATCCAAGTATTCTGGCTGCAGTGGTTGTTCGTGCTAATGGCTGCCTTCGTGTCGGGCGCAGTGTTAATATTCTGGCTCATGCCCGCTCTAAGGAAGTCAAAATATTTCCTAATACTAATTGGGTGTATCTTAGCATTCCACTTTCTGTTGGCGGCTGGTTTCATGCTGTACTTCTTTCATCGGCCGAGTTCAGAAATCGTTAATATTGTTACCACAACCATGAAGCCTAAGGTGTAAATATTGTTGATAGTAAATGTGATGGAGTTCCGTGACTGTCACAGCCTGGGTAGTTTTACCATCATCTTATATTAGTAAAGTGATATTGTCTAATGTTTTGATTTTAACACTGCTGGTATAGTAATAGGTACAAGAAAGTTGTAGTACATACATCAAAACTAAATTTCTGACGCACATGAATATTAAGTAGATGTTCTATGACTGAAACTGTAATTAATGGTACCATGTAAATGTTGTTTGCTGTGAAAAAATCTATCTAAATTCTAAAAGGAGTATTTTAATGAGCTAAGTCACTTATCACATTTAGGTAAACTGTAAAACTAATATGAAATATTATAAGTATTCCTTGATGTCCACATTCCTAATGTATAAAGTCTTATATTTATGTAAACAAAACAAAAAAATGTTTAAAATAAATAATTGTATTTTTTTCTCTTAAATAATCATATAATTTACAAAATCATTTGGGGTATTTATTTACAATATTTACATCATTTGTCTTATACTAAAGTGGAATTTAAAACTTCATGCAAAGAGCATATGATCACTGTAGTTCATGTTTAGTCGACCAAAGAGAATGCTTCGAAACTCTTCAGCCACGGTTGTCTATGGAATAATGGCGGCATGTCTTCTGGCGATGACTGCAGGGTCCCAGCGAGTTCGGCGAGCATGTTAGCTAAAATTAATAAAGTTAGTTACTATTTTTACCTTTTTCGAGTCTTTGTTGCAGCTTGCCATTAATGAAATACAAAAAATCCGATGTGTTAAGCTAGCTTTTAAACTACCAGTATGCCAAAATTAATCAAATTCCATTCAGCCATTTGTGTGATTGAGTTTGTTTTTCAATAACGCAAATGGCTGAATATAACAATAAAATAACAAATAACCTAACTGTGACTCTTATAATGTTTTTATGATAGTAGGGACTGTAGCTATCTTATGCAATAAAGTATTATTCTGAAGATCATCTCCCCACAGAAAACATCGTGAGGTAACCTGGATTTAATTCGCAAACCCGCAGTGAGCTAGCGTGGTGATCAATGCTCAATCCTTCTATAAAAGGCAAAAGGCAGCAGTGGGACAGTTATAGGCAGTTATTACGATGACTCACCACAGGCTTCCCCATGCTGCAGGCCGCGCATGCGCTCGCAGAAGTCCAGCAGATGTCCCTCGTCGTGTGCGAGCTGCGCGCTGAACTCCCCGTCGCGGACGGCGCACTGGTACAGCAGCTGCACTCCGCACCGACACACCGACAACAGCTGCCTCTGGGGCGGGGCGTCTGAAACGTATATGGAATATCATAATGAGTAGAGCCGTACCAGCCTGCATTCACAGTTTAAAATATTAAAGATAATTCATTGATATTTACAAAACCAAGGTACACACTCAGCGAGTCGAAAATGTCCCCAACACTTGACACACGATATTAGAATAGTCATTTCAAAAAAGGATGCAGTTTAAAATACGACTTTATGCGGAGGGAATAACTGTGACGTTATTTATGACTTGTTAATACTATATATATAATAATACATAGTTTTTCGTTGTGTGAAGGTGACGAATCTTTTGTTTCCGTGAGCATACAATAAATAACTGTCAGTAGCTGGATTGTGGAAAAAGTTAGGTAAAGGCTAGGTAGATGTAGATAATATTTTTATGTAAGTAAATAAGACTCACCAATAACACTAAGCTTATAACTATCTAACATGACAGCACATATCCTCAAGGCGTACACTATAACTTGTACTAAAACCAGTTGACAGTCGCATCTGAAACGAAAACAAAATACATAATTATATTTTACTGTAATAACTTTCGTGAGTGTTATCCATATTCATCTTCATCATCTTCATCCACAGCCTTCAATATCCCACTGCTGGATATAAGCCTCCCTTAAACAAAGCCATCCGCCGCGGTCCTGTGCCAATCTCATCTAGGTGCGCCCTGCGACCTGTGTGATATCGTCCCCCCCCCCTCGCCGCCGGTCGTCCTACTCTTCGCTTGCCCATTGTTGGCCACCATACTGTCATCGCCTCACTCCACCTGTCGTCACCTCGCCTAGCTAAGTGTCCTGCCCAACTCCATTTCAGCTCCGTAATGCGCTTTCCAACATCTTGAACTTTAGTTCGCTGTCGGATCACGACATTAGGTATACGGTCTTGGATCTTGATACCGAGCATAGCTCGCTCCATGGCTCTCTGCGCTACTCTGATTTTATGCACAGCCTCTTTGGTTAGCGTCCATGTCTCGGCTCCGTATGTCATAGTTGGCAGGACACACTATATCCATATTATTTACTATATATTCCGGTTATACTCACGTGTGTATTCGGGAATGCCCAACTAATTTCGAACTCGAACGGAACCCTTATTCATGTGACCACAGACAGACATGTCCAACTGATAACAACGATCTGCCTGCGGCGGGGGTTAAAAAGACATGAGCTAAGGTTAGGTGTGCTAATTAGCCTAGTTTTAACGTGCCACATCAATAACCTATCTACCTCTTAATACTTTTGGTGGCAGCATTTAAAAGTAAAAACAACAAAAGTCACCTTGATTTCCGCCCCACTAAGTTGCCCGTAGCGTTGTCATTAACATTACTGTACAAGATCATCAGATGCTGCGTTGTGTCCACCGCCTTATCTACCAACTTCTGCTTTTCAATACATTTCAGACATGCTTCTATTTGTTTTAGAAGCACTTGTATGAAACATGAATCTGTAATATCGATAATAAACTTAGTAATAACAATACTAGCTTGTAACTGTCCTATTTCAGAGCAAAGACCACTTCTTATACACACAAGGAGCTTCAAAAGACGAAAGTTTGTGAGTGTGTTTGTTTGTTACCTCTTCACGCTCAAACGGCTGGACCAATTGTGCTGAAATTTGGTATGGAGGTAGCTGACACCCTGGATTAACACATAGGCAAAATGTAGCAGGTAACACTGCGGGGCGCAGCTAGTATAATATAAAAACAACATCACGTCTTTACGAAGAGGTAGGTCCCATATTTCGCCATTAACCGGGTCTAAATCCAGACTCCGTGCTGCTACTGAAAATTACCTAATGGAAAAACCCAATAACAGTTTGCCTGACCCGGGAATCGAGCTCAACGCGCTCAGCAGTCGCTTTGCGGCCACTACAAACTATTTCAACTTTCATTCACAACGCGGTAGTACAATAATTAATGATTCCATCTTACTATTTTGAACCTTAAGGCATTATGTTAAAGTTCACAATTGATTACTAGAAATAAATATAAAAATGAACTTATTAGCAAAACGTACCTTTCTTATATAGCAAGACACCTTGATCATAATCAGTCTTCAGATTCCCATTACTGTTGCGCGGACAGAAAGTGTTCATGAAACTGTCATACGATGACACTGTCCGCACCAAGCTCAGTACATGGGTGACCACGAAGGGCATGGGGCGTGAAGTCAGCAGCGTCTTTATGATCTCCAGGATCTGGGGTCTGGACGTGTCTGAAGTTAGCAGCACTTCTATGAACGTTGTTATTGATAGTAGGAGGCCGCTGTATAGAGTTGCACATGACTGGAATTAAGATATTGAGATATTATTTTTAGGTCTTGAGTATAAATATTATAATAAAAGTGGATTTAGTTTTCGATAACCCTATTTTTAATGTAACCCACATATGAAAATTCTTCTGTTTCGTGGTTCAGTTTCACAAACATGAAATATCACATACACAAACACCCAGACTCAGGACATACATTTGTGCATCGCAATTTTTTTTTGTGCCGTGTGGGAATCGAACCCACAACCCTTAGCGCAGCAGTCCAATCCCTTAGCCACTGCGCCAATGAGGTCGTCGTACACGTACCTTTGAACATTGATAAGTTAAAACTTAATTTAATATTGCCACACTATAAAACTTAATAAAATAAATAATTATAATTTAAGAAAAGATGCATTTTTTCCTTATTTTAGATCCCAATATGAAATACATGACAGTTCAATTATAATTTGATTCGACTAGAAATCAGTTTCTCTTGCCAAACGATCCAATTCCTAAAAGAAATCTCCAGATATTGGTTTTTAGAACAGGTGTTACAGACACAGTCATCATCATCAGCCGGAAGACGTCCACTGCTGGACAAAGGCCTCCCCCTTAGAACGCCATAATGAACGACAACTTGCCGTTTGCATCCACCGGTTGCCCGCAACTCTGACGATATCGTCGGTCCACCTTGTGGGAGGCCCCACACACACAGACACAGTATATTTTACAAATTAGTATACTTACAGCATTGTCAATTAAAACACATATCCTACTGATAGTGTCAATAAACTGTCCAGTGCTCTCCACATCCTCAACAGGCGTTTGCTCATGCTTGGAGAACCAGTGTATTCCTCTAGAAGATTCTAGAACGTACGATAACGTAGCCACCATTCGTCTGGACAGAATCTCTTGCTCTTCTTTATATAATGCTCTGGAAGGTAACACATAATATTAGAAATACACCAAGTCACAGAGTTTGGATTATTAACTTTACAAGTAGTCTGTAAGTTCACATAAGTCTGTAATAGACAATAATTTTGTCTATTGGTGCTAGAGGGAGCCGTGGTTAAGTAGCAGCCGAACGAGTCTATTAATCAAGGTTAAACGACGTACATCGCGGTCGGCCCTTTGTTGGTATCCATGTACCTCGTGTTTTTAGCTCTTTACCAATTGTTATGGTTACTCAAAAGATCTAAAGTCTGACAATCAGTTTTATCTACTAAAGGGTATAGGGTCATCTTACAAAGTGAACTAAGTAGAACTCGGACAAGATACATAGGCGTTTACTGCATGGAAAATACTGACCTGCCTCTCAGCAGATCTTCCCTGGCCACGTGCTGGTAGTCAGCAGTGAGCTCCATGTACCGCTCGTCCATCTCCTTCTGGAAGGAGGTCGTCACTCGCTGGCAGACTGTCTCCAGCCTGCTGCGGGTTTCGTTCACTATTGATTTTATTGAAGTAAATATCTGGAAAAATTATTAACATTATGTGTTTTACATGTTATTCTTTCTGTATAGATCCAGTGTATTTTTAGTGCATTCAACTGTCAGTGACTGTGTTTGCACTCGGATATAGTCGCTTCTTATGATCCTAGGCTATTGTGGTTTATAATTAAGTGTAATTGTATTATTGCAGAATCATTACAGGTACTTTGCTAGTTACATAACACTTTGGAATAGACAGGATTTCAAAAAATAAGTTAATGGTCAGCGTTATTTTTACGTGACGGAAACTATAACACTACGCTACTGGGCTTAGATGTCTTAACCAGGACTCCTAATTAACAGTATTATGAAGAACAACAAAGAAATAAAAAACTTACATTAAAATACCTCTCTTCAATCCTCTCACAGTCCCCTATCACCACACAAGAGACATCTTCATACACTGAGCTCATCACCACCTTAGTTTTGCCCGTCTCCTTCGGCGCAGGCGTAGTAGGCACTCGGTGGAAGGTGCTGTAAATCCTGCATTTATTCTGAGAGAGGTCTGTGGTCTTCTGAAGCTTCTCATTATAGTCTAATATGGAATGGTGCTGGTTTTCAGAAGGTTCCAGTATGTAGGAGAGTATTGAGGTGGGATTTTGTTTTTCTGTAATTAAGATTACTTGGTTATAGATATTTATATAAGTAGAGTACTAAATGCAGCTTGCAGAGGAAACAAAACAAGTTAAGAGTTACTTTTGTATACTATGACTAGTTCGCGTGGATTTCGAATGTTTTATAGCCTATAGCCTTCCTAAATCGACGATAAATCGGCTATCTAACACTAAGAGAATTTTTGATTGAGACTGAGAGAAAATGAGATTACCATGTTCAAACAAACAAACAAACTTTTCAGCTTCATAATATTAATAAAAATAATATAAGTATTAAGAGACTCGCGTTAGGTGGTTGGGTTAAGGGCTTGATGCAGAAGGCGGTACTCCGTGACACGGCGCGCATAGTCAGGAGGTTCCTCTCTCTGGAGCCCGCCGGCAGCTAGGACCCTGATCCCGTTGCCGGTTGGCGACCATTTTTTATATTTTTAAATATATTTTATTTTTCTGTTTTTGGACATAATATATATTTAAAAGTTTTAAATAAAGGATATAAATATAATATACTATGATACTGTAGGCCTAGTGTTTATTGATTTGCTAAAAGTTATAGTATTATTTAGTAATTGGGTTATGGGGGCCAGATAGGTTACTCCATGTAGAATACTGATATCCAGCAGCATCCAGTAAAGCTTGATGCTAACTGCAGTACAGTTAAGAAAAGGCAGATGGAAGGATTCTAGACTGTGTAGAATAATTTACTAAATAAAGATACTTACCAAATCCACATGTTCTGTGTAGCCTCAGCATGTGTGCATGGATCTCAGTCTGCACAGCGCTAGATAACATCTTCAATCTCTTGCTTTGAGTAGTGATCAACTCATTCTGTGTTGAGTTGTTCAAGTATCTATGACTGGAAATACATTAATCAATTAAACAATAGAATATTACACTTTATGTTCCTAAATAGGCTGAAACTATGGAAGATCATAATAAATTCGAGTTTTTTTTGTAAATAATCGCCCCACCTCAAAAAATTTCTCCTGTATAGTGGGTGCGTTTTACAGACATGAATCACATACAGAAATACCCAGACTCGGGACAAACATCTGCGGGCGCAAAATTTTTGTCCCGTGCGGGAATCGAACCTTGAAGGCTGCAACCCTTAGCACAGTAGTCCAATCGCTTAGCTGCTGCGCCAATCCGATAGGAAGATGGTGAACTATTTATGTAACCTGAAAGTCTTGAAACCTGGCACAAGCCAGTGTGGAGTCATCGGAAGTCTCAGCTCTCGTTCCAAGGCAATGCGGCGTCGCAAAATCCTTAGAGAATGTCGGACGTCGTACCATAAAGCAATGGGAAAATAACTAAGTGTTCTTTTAGTGAGTAGGAACTGTTGTTTTGTCTTTGACATATTGTCCCACAATATTCCATCCCATTTAATGGATATGCTATTCCACTACAATATTTTGCAATATGTTATAATATATAATATAATAATAATAATGCTTAGAAGTAGATATAACCTAACATCATGCCTGTATTTCCCGAAGGGGTAGGCAGAGGTGTATACCAATTAGTCAGTCAAAATATGGAAGAAATTGAGACATTAATGAGAGACCTATACCCAGCAATGGGTGAAGAGTGGTGTGGATGATGATGATGAACAACTCACAGGCTATTTGTAACTATAATAATATGATAATTATGATTAATATTATATTCATACCTTTGAGATATATCATTTCCTGTGACAGTGACTTGTGTTAGTTTTACTTTTGTAGACTCCAATTTCTTGCATTTCTCCTTTATACTTATTATTTCTAGATTCTGTAATTATTACAATATAATGTTATACTGGATGGTTTTATGTAAATCAATTATACATACACTTTGGCATAATAAACACAGATTTAATGGTCAAATAACATTCACTGATTTAACACAAAATATAATATACAATCAAAGGATTTATATATCACATGTTTGGAGAATTGCCTTTAAAAAGTTCTTGGATATAGAGAATTTAGTTACTTGTTTCCTTGTAGTTACAGAAAAGTAAAAACTTACCTTGAAATCAAGCTGAGTCCGCAAATCATGCATTTGCTTGTTAGCAGCAGTGAGTTTCTCAGTCCATTCCATCTGTACTTTCTCCTGAGCCTTAATCTTCTCCAGCCTAGCATTATCCACTGACGTCTGACAACTTTTCAACTGTGTCCGTAGTATAGATGCCTCACCTTCCTTCGTAACACACTTTTCTAACAGTTTCCCATTCTCAGACTTCAGTTTTGCATTCTCTTCTTGCATCTGAATCAGCTGTCGGTACACATGGTTGGTATCCTGGCTTTTAAACACCTGGTCATTGAATATCAAGTCATCAGATATATTGACTTGCCCATTGGTTTTGGGCATTACTTTAGAAGATATTCCCGGTAGTGGTGAGGATATTCTGTGACATTTCTCTTTTAGGTGGGTCGATATAGCGGTGGGTGTGTTGAAAGATGGCTTCTTGAAGCTAAATTCACCTCTAGATGTGCTTGGGGTTGGCTGGAAGCTTAATTGAGTACTTGTTGAGCTTGGTTGCATACACATACTGTAGTCTGGTAGTAGGCTGACGTCATTCGTGTTATACGCTTGTTCGCAGGCCTGGCTGGCCAGCAGCAGGATCTCGTCATCATTATCATCACCCCAGTTGTCATCATTGTTTGATTCTATGACATAAACAAGTTTGAAGTAACTTAACCTAAGAAAAAACTTTTAAGAATTCCGTTTTACATGCTATGTTGCGGATAGATTGCAAATTAAACAGTATAGTATTACACTTATTAGTTTAACGAATAAACTGTGGATTTTACTAAGTAACAGGATGTTCATTACCTTTGTTAAATTCATTATTTTGACTCAAAGGAAAGTTGTGATCAGACACACTTATATTGAGTTTGGCTTTCTTTCGTTCGCCTTGCTGTTGTGGAAAAAATCTTTTAGACATATTTTATTATTTACATGGAATGCATTTCAAAATAAAATAAAAATGTTTTAATTTTGGCGGTACGTAAAGGCGCAGAGCAAAACACAAAATAACAAAATAGCAAAGACATTACAGACATTGTGTTGTCATTTAACATAAAAAGGGAATAGCCTTTTAAGCTTATATATATTTCGTGAAATACATTCATTATTATTGTTTATACAAGGATAAAGCTACAAAATGTTTTTAACACAATAAAAACAATATTAAATCATATTTGTAATAATCCTAATACTATTCATAAATAGTTTTATTGGAATTTATCGGTTTTCCCAACGACCATAGAGTAACAAAAAGACGCGGAAAAGTTTGGCTATTCTATGATATTTATATTTTCTCTTTGGTTAGTTCGTCGTGGAAACTCGTACAGAGTAGACGTGTATCATGTCTGAGTCATTTAAACTTGGTGATCTAGTTTGGTATGTATTGAAATTCAGGACTATTTTAGACTATAAGTGATGAAAACATATTATAAGTGATAGTAATACGTTTAATGTGTTTGTTTCAGGGCTAAAATGAAGGGTTTCAGCCCTTGGCCCGGCCGGGTAAGACGCTTCATTATTACATTTAAACTTAAAAATGAAGAAACAATCATTTTCTATCATTAAACATCATAAATTAAGATTGTAAACAACTGTTGCTACGTTTGTTGATATAATTGACAGATTATATACACGCAACTATAGGCGGGAAAAATCTTGTTAATATGAGTGTATAGAGTAGCGTTGGTGTCTATAGTGCAGTGTAACTCCCTTATAAAGCATCAAGCAAAATCTTTCTTACCTCACGATTCGCCAAACTAACCAAAAATTAACAATATTATGAAGAAAATAATAACCCTAATATTATGGTTTGTGATGGTTTTCAGGTAGCCATTCCTACTCCGGAGTTGAAGCCTCCTAAGAAAGCGATGAACGTCCAATGCATTTATTTCTTCGGAACTAACAACTAGTAAGTACCTACCAGATGTATTTTGTAAACAAACTTAAAAAAAATGGCTAGTGTTGTACTTGTAATGCAAGCTGTATGATTAACTATGCCATACCTTTGCCTAGTCTAGCACTAAATAAAAAATAAAAGCTTGTAAAAATACTGATGCCTTTGAAAAGCAAAAGCTTGTAAATGTTTATTCACAACTAAACTGTTTATTTATTTGTTATTAGGGTTGTTAATATCTTTAATGACCACTTTGTTGAGCAGTGTCAATAATGATCTATATTTCTAGTAGGTTTATTATTTTCAAACTTATTAATTTAATGGAACTAACTATCTTTCTCATTTAGCTTTCTTATGACTTATTAGAAGAAAACTTGTTGTGCAAACCTGCTTAAGGATATTTAAGTACCGTGGTTTGTGTGTTATGTGTTAAACTTAATAAGTAATGATTGTATCAAGTGAACATGTAGCTTCTACCTACCAGTCTAGGAGACAGGTGTAATGTATTCGTTCACAATGCATCTAATGCTATAGCATTTATTCAAGTCTTATAAGCATCCTGTGAACATACATGTATACGAGGAATGTATTTAAAATGTAGTTACATGAAGTCAGATGGCTTATGGTATTAATGGCCATCTGTAAATCAAAAATAATAGGATATAAATCACCATGCACATATGTGGGACACTGGGCAGTGAATGAAACATTTGAACATGTTAAGTTATAGTTTTAATCAAAAGTCTAGTATTTCATTGTAATATAAGTAATTCAATAATTTAGTTTTCCATAGCTATTGTAAAGGTATACCTAATTCCATAATATTGGCAAAGCTTTCTCCTAAATAAACCTCAGTTCCTAAGCTACTAAAGCTATCAAGAATACATTGGTATTGAAATACAGGTAAATGTTAAACTGATAATAGATGAAGAACAAAATTAAACATATTTTTAAAGGGAGTTTTAACATCAACATAACTTTAGTCTTGTATTCCCCAAAGATGTAGGCAGAGACGTAATTGCATATATTAGGAGGTAATACACAATTCACAGGTTAATTAATAAGCCCCATGAAGCAACACAATCTGGATTGGTGCTCCTACTGAACTATTTCAAATCAGGTTAATTAAAGTTTGAATTAGAAAACTTATATTTTTAAGGGTTTAGAGAAATAAACATACCACAGGAAGACCTGTAATTAAGATTCTGTTCTCTACTGTTATTGTTTTATTTAGGGCTTCCAACAAAGAACATTTACAATAATTTTCGGTACAACAGAAATAATTATTTTGTAGGTAGGTACTACTTTAATTTTTGGAGACTACATCATAAAACATCACATAATTACCAAGTTTTACATTAGGTAATATTCATGTCAAACCTATTAATTCATTTACATATAGGTTTAGGAAAAAACCTATTGCATTTTTAGGTTCTAATAAGATTTTGAATAATTGTATTATGGAGGTTCAACTTTATTATTAATTAATAAAAAGTACAATGTAAGGTTTAGGACATACAACAATGTCCAACAAAACTATACAAATAGTTTGTCTGTTGGATCCCAGTGAACTAATGTTCAACATTTTACTTACTATAAATCTCATAATTAAATTTTTTAATCTATATTTATTAACAATGTCTATAGTAGCTGTTATTTTATGTTTATATATAAGTAACAAACTATTATGTTACCTTACTCTTATTAGTAACATTGGGTACAACACATTGTTGGTTGGTTAATATTAAGGTTTAGGTTTACTCTTGTACTTGCCTATACAATATGTTTTCGATTTATGCATAGGATAGAGTAGTTTGGAAGAATAGGCAGACTTTGTCCAGCTGGGACACAAACTAAGCTTTTAAAAATGGGCTTATTGCTCAAATCTGTTGAGGGTCAATAGGTAAATAAAATGATTGCACTGTTATATTTCTTAAGGTTTTGATGTTAGCTGACTGCTTCGGATCTGGGTATTTTGGAAATGTGACAACGAATACTAGGTACTCATCTTTTATGGAAAGACTCCTCTCCATAGGTCATGGGCCTAGGTCTGGAACTTCCGAGCGTATTGGGGTTTCGCAGTAGCACATACTGCCTACGCCTTTGGGAAATAAAGGCGTGATAGAACATAGCATATTTCTGTTACTTAGTATTCTGATATTTTGATAGGTTGGGATTTTTTTCAATATGATTTTGCTAAAATACAAAGTTAGTATCTGAGAAAACTTGAAAATAAAGGATTCATACTAGTTTTTCCCGTGTCGCGATCGCATTTATGATGATATTCGCGAAGAAAAGAAGATGATAATGTTGTGAGATGAGCAAATGAAGGTTTCGTAATATTCATCAGTTTATTGACTCGTTTTCATTTAATATACTAAACTGTGTAATATGGAAATTCATATTAAATTTATTATTGAAAATTAGACCAAAAAATAAATGAATAAGCCTGGTGGAGACGAGTTTTAGTAAGTGTTTGTTTTAAATTTGTTACCACTTCACGCTCAAACGGTTGGACCGATATTACTAAAATTAGGTATGGAGGTAGCTGACACCCTGGATTAACATATAGGCTACTTTTTATCCCGAAAATATGTACTTAGCGGGTATCACCGGGGTGCGCAGCTAGTAACCAAATAAAGCCAATATCTTATACTCTCTTCGCAGTGGTACTGTCAATATTTTTTTTGGAAATTACCAAAAATGGGACCACCTCATTGTAATATTGCCGTGTTGCATTTAATCTACTATCAAAAAAGCACAGGTTTTTTGAGAGCAATTCCTCTGATGTATTGTAGGTATGTGGAGAGTTAAAAGCGAAAGCGGTGCTGCTCAAACGTAATAAGATTAAATCCGTGCTTCCTGTCTACCCCTATGGATAATGGGTCGTAGTCCTGAATAATGTCCTGAAAATTCAGGTCTCGGCGGTCAATCTCAACTGAGACCAGCCAACTACGCAGGAAATAATAATATTAAAGTGCACAAAATAAATGTGCGATATCATAGTACATTCTACATTGACTATAACGCAGCCGAGAGAGATCACTGCTTGACCAGTTTACCAACTTTCTGTCTGAGGCAAAAAATATACTAACATTAATAAGATTATTTACCTACTAACCCACTGTGGATTTAACTTGTCCGAAATAAAGATTATTTTATTTATTTTTAAAAGTGTTATGTTTAAACACACAGTGGTAGTATGTTTGTGTATGTGCTTCGGAAGGCACGTTAAGCCGTTGGTCCTGCGCCTGATCTCTCTCCGGTCATGTCGGTCTACCGTCCCATTGGACTATGAGAGTGAGGGAAAAGAGAGTGCACCTGTGTTTGCGCGCATACTTGTGTACTATAATATCTCCTGCGTAGATGTCTAGTCTCAGATGAGATAGGCCGCTGTCACCGAAATTCGGTCAGGAGAAAATTATTAGTAGGTATGTTTTGTAAAAACGATGGTACTTAAGGATACAAGATTGTCGAGTGCAAAAATGAAAATAACTCTTTTACAACACAAATTGATTCGGGGAATACAGGCGTGATGTCGTTTGTTTTTGTCTTGATAACATTCCTGGGAATCTTTGATACATAACTATTGATTTAAGTTATCTAAGCACTGTCCGATCATTTCAATCGAGTCTTTTTTTTAATCGTCATAAAGACTACGGTTCACCAATCGAGTCTTGCAAATATAATGCAATTTGTTTTGTTATAAATGCCAAAGAGAGTGTCCGTCTGTTTGGTGCCTGTTCGCAGCTAAATTACCTGTTGAATATCTAAATAACAAGTTAGTCAATGAATTCATGACATTCAAGTATTGGTGAAATTACCGTTGGTGTAATAATGCTGCGATTACCAGGATATGATTGGATTATGATTTTGTTTTTAGCGCAGGTTTGTTTACATAGTTGGCTTTGTTTTTTTTTTATTGAAATGTTGCCCGAAACGCACCTAAAGTCTCCTGATTTTAGGTGCGTTTTACCGACATGAATTAAACCCAGATTCGAGGCAAAAATCTGCGAATCACACCAATATTTGTACCTAACTGCGAAGTTAGTTCTTTTGAAGTTTTGAATCCACAACTCTTAACCCGGTCACTGATAGCCAAGTGGTATGACCGTTGGACTGCCAAGTCAAAGGTCGCAAGTCAACCCCGGCACGCACCAATGACTTTTCGAATTCATGTGCGTACTATAAATTAGTTATCAGTTGCTAAAAACGGTGACGGAAAACATCGTGAGGAAATCAGCACCACCTGAGAGATTTTTCAACGGTGTGTAAAGCCATGTCAGAGGCCTACAGGCGGTTTAAATTCTGACACCAAGTTGTTCATTAACCATACGATAAGAAGAAGAAGCGCGGTAGTACAAGAAGAGTTCATGGTAAGGGGGCTGATCAGTTTATTTTTATGAATATTAAGATGCGATTCAATGTCTCGGTATGTAAAAAATAAAGTACCTATTATTTATTTTCTATGTATAACATAACTAAAATCTAAACTAATTACAATGTGTGGTTTCAAACGGTGGGCGACGATCAGATTGCAGGTCCTCTAATGGTTTCTTAAAAAAAAAAACGTCGCCCCGCACTAGGAATTTCTTCTGTATCATGGGGACGTTTTACCAACATGAAATATCACATACACAAGTATCCATGCACGGGACAAACATCTGCGGATCCCACAAAAGTTCGTCCTGTGGGGTTACTATGAGCTTGCATTGCAGGTCATCTCCACTGTGGAAGGGAGACGCCGCACTACACTGCACATAGCGGCGTCTCGCTTCCACAGCGGAAAATGACCTGCAATGCAAGCTCATGGTAAGGCAGGCACCTGTGCGTGAATCAAACCTGCAACCCTTAGCGATCTGCATAGCTAGCTGATAGCAGTCCAATCGCTTAGCCATTGCGGCAATCGGATTGTCAACAACGTCGAAAGTTTGTTTTTTATGTTCAAAGAGCAGACAATGCCCATGCATTTAGGATTCTAACACTTTCTCACGTCATCGTAGATAGCTCCTTCGTTATAATTATGAACATCACAATAAAACAGGATTTGAGATATTGCATTATGCACTTAGTATCCGCTTCAATTCGCGGCGACAATTGGTGCCAATCTTATGTTGTTGGTCTCTGCTAAACACGTCATTCTCAGGACAATAGACTTCACAAGGTCTGTGTACCATACCTATAAATGGACTATTGGAGACCAACTTAATACCTTTTTAAATGCCCCAAGAATTTTGTCCTAATGTTGGTAATTTAAAGTTTGTTGTACAGGAGTAGGTGATTGTTAGTATAAGCATCAGTTGCAATCGACATCGGACTATAATATGGTAACGGTAAACAACGGACTATGTTTACTTAAATAGACTAACAGCGCGCGTTAATTTACCAACGCAAACGTCGAATAGGTTTCCAGCGATCAAAAAGGTAATTACGTATAAAACATATCGACAAACTCAATAATGCTCACTGTCCGCTTAAAAACTAACAGACTATATATAACACATAATTTTCCGGAATGAAGTCCTGATTATTTATGGATATCTGCTTTGTGGCGTACATTGGGAGAGGTCTACGTCCAACAGTGGATTGCAACGGGCTAATGATGATTATCTGTAGGTCAAACGACATCACAATACAACACTTAGAATGGCCCCCTTACCATGAACTCTTAAAGCAGGACAATGTCCATTGTGGAAGCGAGACGCCACACTACACTGCATATAGCGGCGTCTCGCTTCTACAGCGGAAAATGTTCTGCTTTAAGAGTCATGGTAAGAGGGCTGAACTTTCAATTCCTTGCTCAAAGAGTTCATAAACCACACCAAACTTCATCCAAGTAAAGACAAATCACCTATAAAATGTAATGCCCTAAAATTGTAACCGGAACAATATCCAAAACATACTCTGAAACAATCTATGATTAAAACTAGGGTAGTTAGAAATGTTGCATCTGAAGTTAGATTGACCTGAATATCAACCTAGGGCACTGTAATTGGATACGTCTGTGATAATACTTGCTATGCATACGTATGTATGTTCACCCCTTTGTAAGGACTGTAAAAGCGTACTGCGTACTTCGGACTTCCTAGAATTTCCCCGGGCAGAGCTTCCATATTCCTGTATTTTATATTTGAATGCCTGACCTAGTTTAATAAAGTTCTGCGAAGCTCGTTCAGTTGTATCAATAAGCCCTTTGTACCTGTTACAGATTGTTTTATTTCACACCATTTTTTCAAAACCAAATTTAATTTAACAGGAACTATTTTATTAGTTGATTTTTTATTTCGTATTTGTTGCATATAACAAAAATGCGTCGTATTTTAATAAACCGTTAAAATTAATTCTTGAAATGTTCTCAATCTCGTTCTCAATCAAGTGCTTCTTTAAATTTCTCCGCAATTGAGAAATAATTTTATTGGTTTTTCATAAAGCTGTGTGCGTAGTAGGCAGCGTTTCTACTACCTAGTCTAGTCGCCGTATTTTTATATGATACATTTGGTTTCAGTTAAACAGCTAGCAGCGTTGGTTTGGTTAATTCTTGCTTTTTCGGATCGTAAAAAACGTAGGGCTGCTCTCCATATAGACTTAACGAGAACATAAGCGAACGAAAACGACCTGATTGGCGCAGGGGCTAAGCGGTTGGCCTGCTGCGCCAAGGGTTGCGAGTTTGATTCCCGCACGGGTTAAAAATTTGTGCAATCCGCAGATGTTTGCCCCGAGTCTGGGTGTTTGTGAATGTGATATTTCATGTTTGTGAAACGCACCCATGATAGGAGAGACCACTTTACAGGAGAAATTCCTAATGTGGGGCGAATTGTATTAGAAATTGTATCAAAGTGTATGCGTCATGAGTGGAATAGACTAACAGATATCTATAGTAGTTTTCAGGGTATTAATGTAATTGCATTAAAATTAAATATTAGTTGCAATAAATAAATAATAACGAGGCTTTATAAACCTACTAGGCGTCTATGTATTTCTTTGATAATTCAATAAAATGCGGGGCGGAAGTGCAACGCGGGGGTCGGGGCCGAGGCCCGCCGCCCGATGAGAGCCGAGCATTACCGAGTAGAGCCGAACATTGTATTCCGATACCGATTTTTGTCTAATTAAACGGCAGGTGAAACCGCCAAGCGCAGAGGGTTTGATATTAGAAATATTGACTATTTTTATCAACAAATTACTACTATTAACAGAATTCTGAATCTGCTGACATGAATATAGTTCTTTTCATCCCCATAACATTCACCACCCCGGAGAATGGGATTTATTTTGAAGTCGCAATAGCTGCAATCTCAACGCTTTTTTTAAGCTATTTTTTTCTTCAGATTTTTCTTTTCGTTTTTCCTCTCGAGTACCTAAGCTGTATTGTGTTGAAATTAGGTTTGCGCTTGTGTTTTGACAAATACCAGAAGAGTTAAAAGCGAACTGTTGGCTATCAGCAGGAAACACGTGGTTTTATCAATTTGTGTAATTATTACGAAAGAATGAGTAAACTGGAGAAACGAAATTCTTTAAGGGCTTCATCTTAATGCACTATCATATAAAGCTAAATAGGTAGATAGATAGATACGTACCTACGTATTTCAAGTTTTTAGAAAACGTTTAACTTTCTTGACTGCTTCACAAATGCATCCCCTACACTTAATAAACTAAACAAAATTATTCATCTTCATTACTGCCTACTTGGCATATGTCCCGTTTTATTTTAGTGACTTTACAAGGTTCCTTTCATTTCGCGTTTTCTTGTGAGGAAGAAAAACTGAATACAACCTGGACTAAGTTACAATACAATCAATTTAATTATCAATGCCCTTTTCCTGTATGCCGTTTACTGTAATCCCCCTGTGAAGCGAGTACCAGCCGATATTCTGATCGTCATCCTATTGCGCAGGAATAGTAAATGACCACAGTCAGACGAGAGTACGCTGAATTGGTGAGAAAATAGAGTTATTCTAAGTGCAAACAGCCCAATATCCTTAAGTGGGTTGTTACAGTGCACCAAGCCATGTCAAAGGCCCACAGGCGGTTTAAACTCTGTGCACCTAGATTGCGTCACTTATGTTAAAGGTCCATGTAAGAGGAGGCGAGCTTTTGCCGTTAACCGGGCACAAATCCAGTCTTCCAGCTACTACTGAGAATTACCTTCTCCTAGTAATCGACCACACCATCCCCTAAATTTTAGCATGAAAGTCAATATTTCAATAGTGGTCGCCGTAGAGTTGAGTAAAAACGAATGCTATTGCCAACAGTGCCTGGATTGAGGACAACAACATTAAGCCGTATCAAGAGTATAAGGAGCAACTGATTAAATCTTGCAAGACGGCCGCATTCAAGGAGGCCGTCAACCAGATCGAAGAGTTCATTGTGAACCCTGAGGTTGGTATAGTGGAATAGATGGTAGAAATAATCGCTTTATTAAATATCACGTTTGTAAAGAAATACCTGTTTACTTGATGTGTGACCTTACATAAACATCTCTTGGGCTATCTATACAGTCTTTTGACTACAGACTGTAGCATTGAGCCAATATTGACTTGATGAGTCTTGTGTGATGTATTCTAAGTTCATCAGATTTTTCCAAGTTGAGTTCTTATGTCCACTACGCAGTCATGATCGTCCTATTTAGCCAAGATTGATCTTAAGCAGTCATGTGTTTGTGATCATCAGATTTATCCGAATTCCTAAGTATCTATCTTTAACTTCCATATACCATTCTGTTAAATATAGTTTCGATAAAACTGTCAGTGATCATAAATGTTAAAGTAATTATTTCTTATTCAAAGAAAATATTAAATATGACTAGAAATTTGGCGACCTGGATGACCACGCTCGCAATGCTGAAGAAGAGTTTGACAAACTGAAAGACGTTCTTGAGGAAGAGGAGAACCAAGAAGAGAAGCCGGCTGACGAAGAAGGGGAGGCTGCGCCTGCTGAGCCAGCAGCTAAGAAGAAGAGTGCTACTCCCAAGGTAAGGATGAATGGTCCTGGTGGTAGAAGAGTCTTCTGTATTGTACTCAAAGGTACAGCATGCAATTGGTTTGACGAGCCTTGTAATACAAGCATGCAGAGCAATGATAATGGTCTTTGGAAGAGTTCAATGGATATTTTTTGAACATATTTTTTTTTGTATAATTGTTTTTTACTGAAATTCTTTCTACTTAAAATATTGAATACTTTTATAGGTTCTTAGAATTGAATGACAATAGCATATCTTAGATTGGTTTGCATGTCAGTAAGTGCAGTCTTCAGTACTAGTGAAGACGTAGTTTGGGTTATGCACGGCGGCCTCTTCACAACTCAAATGACCATTCTCAATATTTATAGATACGTTTGGGCATTTCAAAGGTGAAGCCTATAAAACGGTCGTCCTCTGCCGGGATGAAGAGCACTCCTCGTAAGAAGACCAAGAGTAGCATGTCCCGCTCCTACACGGACATCGACGTGGCCAATGAGAAGCCGTCGATGCTCAACCACTCCTTCTCCAAGAAGTCCAGCTTGCTGAACCGTCCGTCGAATATCCTGACTCCGGTGAGTACTTGGTTTTTTTGTTTCGTAATATTCCAGCTGCACTTTTTATACGTTGCCCCACACTAGGAATTTCAGCTGTATCGTGGGTGCGTTTCAGCAAAACATATCAAATACACAAACATCCCGACTCGGAACAAATATCTGTGGATCACACAAATTTTTGATCCGTGTGGGAAGGAAACCCGCAAGCCCGCAACCCTTAGCTCAGCAGTCCAATCGCTTGGCCATTGCGCCCATCAGGTTTTCCAGTTCAGATGTTTTTCCAGTCCTTCAAAGACTTTGGCCTCATCTCCTACTGACATCTGGCAGAGGTTGTGTATTTTCCAGCATTGTATATCCACGTACCAAAGAGTTTTGTAATCCTAAATATGGTGAACTATAATTAAAACTAGTCATCAAAAGCTTCTGAATCAAATGATTTTTAGACACAATATTTTATTTTATAGGTACTTTATGTTAGACGCATTCGATCACGTTTTAAAACCTCCTTACAAATCTGCTCCCTAAATTATTGTGTGCACACCCCACTACAGGTTCCACCGATTATGTCATCAAAATTATAGGTAATGACAGTAATCATCAAGGTAACAAGTTGGGCTACTTATTTTGGCTGGCAGGTTAATCGATGCCGCCATCTGTCGGTGTATTGGTCAGTTCATGCGCGTGCGCACATGACGTTCACATTCTTATAGGAAGCACATGCCACAGTGGATAGTGAAGTTAAAACTTTTAGTGTTATTTTTTAAATAGGTTTAAAAGACGAATGTAATTAATCAAATTGTGTTTTGGGGTAATGGTTGCAAAAAAGTTATATTATTTCAATTTTACATAACAACATAACATAACATCACGCCTATATTCCCCGAGGGGTACACCTCTGCCTACTCCCTCGGGGATAACATAACTGGCTAAATGTAATGTTCAGACGACCCGATTGGCGCAGTGGCTAAGCAATTGGACCGCTGCGCTTAGGATTGCGAGTTCGATTCCCGCACGGGACAAAAATTTGTGCGATCCGCAGATGTTTGTCCCGAGTCTGGGTGTTTGTGTATATGATATTTCATGTTTGTAAAACGCACCCACGATACAGGAGAAATTCCTAGTGTGGGGCGACGTTTTAAAAAAAAAATGTGGGTGTGCTATATATAGTAGGCACGACCACATTTTTAGCCAGCTATGTTTTTTTATTTAGGTCCCAATGTACTAAAGTCTATTGCCATCGACGAGGCACAAATCCAGACTCTGTGCTGCTACTGAGAATTATATCCTAATGAAAAAAACCCAATAACACTTTGCCCGACCTGAGATTCGAACCCAGGACCTCATACTCAGCAGTCGCGCTTAGCGACCACTAGCCGAACGAGGCAGTCGATTTCGTGTTTTAAATTCCATATCCTTGCGCAAATATAATTGAAAGAGTTTAACGAACGATTTGTTAAGAACTGTTTAATTTCGCAGCCGTTGCGCAAGCCCGCGTGGGTTTCAGAAGCCATATTAAAACTGAGGAAGGAAACCGCCACTTTTTTCCAGATTACTTCTTACAGTTTTTATTCAACGTTGATTTTACTGGTTCGTTAAGCGCGACTGCTGAGTATCAGATCGTTTCTAGAAGACTTCGAAGTCTGAATTTATGCCTGGTTAATAGCAATGGGCTCACCCCTAATACATTGGAACCTAAAATAGTTGGCGAAATGTGGTTGTACTGTACCAGTGTACAGTGTACACCTTCGGGGAAGACAGGCGTAAGGTTATAATCCGTCTGCAGTCTTCGAAGCGGTGGCAGAAGTCCTGTAGGGTCTCTTTCACAATGCTCATCCTAAGTCTGAGGTTATAGGTGGCGATTTATTGCCAATCACGATTATAAGCTGAACATTACGTAATACTTCCGACATTTTAATACGGTTACTTATTTACTTAGGCATATTGGGTCCTCAAACATCAATTAAACTTGCATTCCACATTTATTTGCCTCTTTTCATCGAGAAAACCAAATATTCGGACCAATAAATGTCTATTAAAAATTGTTTCCGCTTATTAGGTTTTATCGCCTCTTGATCGGGATGACAATTCCCTTAGGTATATAAAAACTTCCCTCATATCTAATCTAATTACTATCGGTTCAGTGGTCTAAATATAATGAAGTAACAAACAGACTGACAGAGTCGATTAACAATAGTAAGGAGGATAGTTAGAAAATTATATCAATAGTACCTATTTCTTTAGCTTTAAACCTGATTAACTAAAGAAACATGGAACTTACAAACTATAGAAATAGATAAAGGCACTGCTCTAACCAACTAAGCCGTCTGTCTGTCCCGCTCGTGTCTCATGGCTGAGTTGGTCATTTTTTCAAACTTCCTTTATCAATTTAGATTCAAGCTTTGCATGGGCAACATGCTAAAATGGCACCAAAAGTCATAATATATATCTATAGAGATACTTACTTACTTTTTTGGGATAGAGGTGGCTCTAAGGTTTACCTATGCATAAAGATGCAGTTTCGTAGTTGAGTCCAAGTACCTATGTGGCTACTTCTATGTCATATTGTATAGTTTTTCCAAAAGACATGTGACAAATAAAATCTTTTCATTTTGTAAAACATACGTAGGTACAATATATATATGAGCTCGATATAATGAGTAGGCTCTGCTAAAAAGTAAAAGAGCATAACCTATACTGTACTACAGCTGTAGTAGGTAGGTAGTAGTACTTTCTCGTTTGCATTTCTCATCCCTCCCTTCTTTTTATCGGCAGTATTTGAACATGTCGATTCCATGTTTGTAAATTCACGCGAACAAAAAAAGAATGTTAGTTCACATAAAAGGGAACGTGCAAAAAGCGCGGCTTAATTAATCGGCCCCTCGGTATCAAAAGAGAGATACGTCAAACAAAATTCGCACGAATGACCTTTGTTATTTGGCAGCACTGTGTCGTGTCCGACCCTTGCAATATGTATTGATTAATTTACCTGGATACTGGACTATATGCACTATTTACATGCTATGCATATACCTAGGTATTCTGTCTGTGCTCGGATTACCAATTTCACCCGCCTCTCTATATTCATTTACACATTTTGTGTTACATCACTTCAGACATAACGTCCATGATTTTAAAGTTGAAAACTGTATGAACAGATTCACGTTGGACCACTATTGGAAAATATTAAATCGTCGAGTTGTTGATAGAAGCTTTTCACGGAAATTGTACTGGTTTCTGTTTTTATTTGTAATATTATTATTGATATTTTGCTGTTGGGTTGTGTTATAAGCAGCATAGTGGTATAAGACATAATTATACAGCCACAATTTAATTTTATGCTTGGTGGGCTTAAAACACTACAATATCACGTAAATATTATGGGTATGGAAAGGTTTTTAATTCGACTCGATAGGCTTGACTTAAAAAGTTCGTTTTCGTTATGGAAGTAGGTATGAATTAATCTCTCTAAATACTTTTATTCGATTTTCTGATCCGATATCTAGAATTCAATATATAGACAATTATGTCGTAATACTCACTGCATTTTTCGACTGCTCCCTTTTTCGCATAATAATTTCGTCGTAATTTCTGCAATCCATATGTCTGTTCACCGTATAACAGGTTTCCATTACAATTTAAGTGAACGATAACAATAAAGTAACTATCGTGCTTAACATTGTTATTTTCCACATGCTAATTATTACTGTTACTAATTGGGTAGGACTTATTGCTTCATTAGTAATGCCTGGTTACATCATACTAGTGTGTATTTATCAAGTATCTCTCATATATAAAATAAAATGCCTGATAAAGTTTCCGTAATCCATCCCTATCCTTTGCACTATTCAATAGATGGTTTCGTTCAATGCAATGTCCTTTATAACCTACTTATTATATTGTAATAAGTATTTGTAAACATATTTAAGTCTATTAAGTCATTGTTGCATAATAATTGATTGCATGACAAGAGTATTAAAATACATCGTATCTTATTTCAACAAAATGAAATCGAAATATTTGCCACAGGTCATACGTTATATAACAAGGGTCTGTTTAAATCTATTTACGAAGCACTTAGGCTGCTCCCAAGCATCACCCAATCACCAGATCTTCCGATAACCACTTCAAATCTCTCCTGCATTTTCATGATTCTTCGGACTATCCGGCTGACGTGACTAACGGTGACGAAAAACATTGTGAGGAAACCTGGGTTTAATTATCTAGAATCGCCATTTCGCAGTGAGCTAGCGTGGTGATCGATGTTCAATCCTTCTCTATATGATAAGAGGCCTTTGCTTTGCAATTGGACAGTTATGGGCTGTTATTTATTATCTGCCTGGAGGCGTACTACGAAAGTTTGTTACTTAAAGATTAAAAAAAAACAGGTTCTTCTTACTGGTATAAGGTATTTTGAAACACTACTGCGATGCCTGCAGAAATAGAACCTTGAACAGTGTACTGAAATCGCCGAGAATCCATGAGCCAACCTGGTGATGATTCCAATCCTTGTTTCTTCATGATGCAAATTTATATGCCTAAGCTTCATTCTCGTGCCTCGAAAATCACGTCAAGCCGTTTACCCTGCGCCTAATATTCCACTCTATCGGCTCACAATCCTTAGGATTGAGTGTGTGAGAATAAAAGAGTGCACACGTGTTTTTAGATAGATACTGTTGCGCTATACCTCCTGCGTAGTTAGCTAGTTTAGATTGACCGCTGTAATTGAAACACGATCAAAAGAACAACACCTAAGTTCTGTCTCCCTGAACTTAAAATTATGTTTCCTCCTTCCTCAGGACACTCCGCCGCTCGACCTCGAGAACGTGTCGGAGACGCTGCTCGAGAAGAACATCAAAGCCAGCCAGATGAAGTTCGGCTTCCTGGGGCTCGGCATCATGGGCAGCGGCATCGTGAAGAACCTCCTCAACTCCGGACATAAGGTCGTCGTGTGGAACAGAACGGCTGCCAAGGTAAGTGCTAGAATTACTGGTGTCACGTGAACGTGGAACAGTTCGGATTTGTTGCTCTTGACAGTCTGCTGTAAGCAGGTTAGGGAGTTTGGAATGTATTCTGTTTATCTACGTTATGTCCACCCGTACCGTGATTACACTCCAGCTCCTGGCTCACAGGTTATGGGCGTTTTTTTGGCAACAATGACTTGGTAGTAATTCTATGACAGATGATTGTATAGGTTATTCCTGTGTGAAGGCTTGTCAGTCTTAAAACATTACAGCTGCGCTACAGTTTTATATTGTAGGGATGTTAAACATGATTAGAATTTGGTAGATTTGTTTTCCAGCTTTGTTTTTGGATTCCTCTACTCTTTCCAGATTATCAACGTCGTATAAAAATTGTGAAGGGTTAAATAAGTATTTATTTATTACATAATTAAACTTTTAGGATAACATATATTTTTAAGCTTTTGTTATAACAGATACTAACTACACTCGTCAAGTTTTTAAATTCTGTAAAGACGATTAAATCAAAAGGGAACTTTGAACTAATAGGCGCGAGCAACGACATGGTAGCTCAGTGGCATGAGCAACGCTACGGATCGGCGGAGGTCGTAGGTTAAATCCCGCTCGTGTCTATCATTTTCCAGTTGCCCTATATAATCTACATTCGTTATTAAAATATTAACTAGAAGCAACAATATGGGATACTTAATATATATTAATTTATTTCGTATTATTTTTAATTCTGACGTATTGGTAATAGCGACGATTACATCTTGGCGACGGATAACGTTCTTAGAAAAGTATATAGTTTGACTATTCCTTTAGAAAACAGACAGGAATATAAAGATAGATGTAGTAAAACTCGCGGATAAAGTAATAAGTTTTTTGCGGACGTATTGTAATATGAAGCGATGCGACGACGTGTGCTTGCCGTCGGTAGTGTCTTACATGTCATATTCAGGTCATTATATATCAATGTGTATGCAACACATTTCTTATATAAGTTAATAATGTTTTAAACATTGAAATGCCGGCAATGATAGAATCTAGATCACCAAAAGTCTCTAAGAATATATTTTTTATATAAGTTTTAATTACTGTCCCTAGCTAGGGCTAGAATATGAATATTAATATAGTTAGATCGATGGCAAAAATTACCACGAGCTTTCCAAGAATAACATAAACACATAATTATTATTAACACACTTACGTAGTATAATTAACTTCAGGTTATTTTCTAAATGGCGTGTGCTTACTTTGTTAAATTGTATAGTAAATACATAAGTTGATTCCAGTATGAATAAATTGGTAGTTGTTTGATTAAATTTCAGTTATTTAATGAGAATGTGACGTTTCCCCGGCATAAGAGGTGTAACTTTATAGTTACATCATTATAATATATTAGTATAGTGGATAAGCATTAGCCTGAAGATATATCAACAATTTAGGCGACTAAATATAGGAGAATGATCCTACAGCATCATTCCTAGGCCATAATTGATAATATATAGTTTACGAAAACAGTGAAATATCTTTAAACAATCATTCAATGTAACATGCTAAGTAAACTACGGGCGTCTTCTATATTAAAATCGTAGTGAGTGTTGTGTTGTCACTAATATCTTCGCGAGGTTTCCATTCTTTTACAGAGATAATAGCGAACGCAGTAGTGTCACTTTACATAGATTTAAATATAATACAAGATTCACATGAGAACCTTTAGGTAATAAGTAAGTAACTGTTTAGCTCTGTAGTATTTATCTAGCACGTAGACACCGCGTGAGGGTCGCAAATTAATGTTTAATAGTTAATATTGATATTCTTTGATATTTTGAATTAACATTTTCGTGTCAATGTGTTGTGTGTGATAATATTAGTGAATATTACTAGCTGAGCACCTGAAGAACTGTCGTGTCAAATAAACTTTGATACAAAAACAAAGTGTTTTATTTGTACGGCTACAAATTCGCGTTTGTTTCACATTGCCATTTTGTTACCAACTGCATTTAATTTATACGGTCATTGACATTTTGTTTTTAACTGTACTCGTGGCTTGGCCCGTAGGATTAACGTTGAACTTCTCTAAACACCTAACCCCTATGTGTTATCTGATTGTTACATTCCATAACTTAGTGATTAACTTCCTAACACTTAACATTTTGTACGTGGTTGTTATTCTACCTATACAACCACATTACATTATATTAACATAAGCTAGAATTGCTCGCATTATAATACTCTACATTATAGCGTGCTCATATTTAGTTATTTTTTTTTAATGTGATCAAAATTGCTACTAAAACGTTCTACAACTACAGAAACGTATCTAAGTTAAGTGTGAATCAAATTTGTTTATTTTATTCACCTAATAATAATTGAAGCATATATAATATTTTATTTTTATAACACTTTAATTCTTAGATAAATATTTAAGAAGCCTTAAGATCTGATTAGATAACATTTTAAATAGGTAAAAGTTGATTAGGCATCCTAATATTACGTATGATTATTTTTGATCCATATAAAAGTTATATCTGTCTGTGAAACATTCACTAACGAACAAGAGCCGAAGATAAATGTAACGAGTAATGTTATATTGGGGTTCAGTTTATCTTTAGGTTGGTGCAGTATCTGTACTGCAATATAAATGTAGAAATAAGACCACATGGTACATTGAAAAATAATTTATTCTCCATGATTAGCGGTTTTTACTCTTGTTATATATTTAGAAAATTTTCAACAATGTTTGTATATTTTATATTAAGAAACGTTATAATAATATAATCATTGCTGGATTGTATTATTTGGCATATCACTGCAAGACTCATTTCTATACATTCTGTACGACAGTTACAAAATATAGAAATATCATATTAGTTTATACAGACAGATAAAAATGTTTATACGCGTTACATACTAGACGTGAATGTGAGTGACGATGGATATATGTAGTCGAGGAGTTGAGATCAGGAGGCAGCTCCGAGCCTAGGATACACCAATGTACAATGACCGCGCAACAATTACAACAAGTACAGTAACAACTTTCTTATACCTCACTTTAAGTCGAACAGATATAAAATGCATAACTCTAGGAGTTTACCCTAAAATACATCAAAATGGAAAATGATTGAAACAAACAGAAGTTATTTACAAGTTCTAATACCCACAGAACGCTTAATTAAACAGGTTCATTCGATTCACTACTACGAACGATTAAGAACAGATCGTTTCAGTATACTCCTTATCGCCTACCACTAGAGACAGTACGAAATTAAATTGTCGCTAAATTCAAATCTAGTCTATCACAGCTTACTTAGAAGTACAAGCGGCATCGGCAGCGGCGCGACACCCGAGCCATCCCGAACGGTCCCTTCACACTATGCTAAACCTTACATTATTATTGACATTGGAGACAATCCGGCAAGATATGTTCCGATTCGCGAACACTATCATACATAGGAAGGCGATCCGCCGCTAAAATCACAGAGTTGCAAGTCGGGCACGCGTCGTCGCGCTAGCGTCCGCCCGGAGACGGCGTAGATCTTGAACACGCGCGTGAGGAGCCTGTACTACAAGGGCGCCGCCTCGCACAGCGCCGCGCACTCGCCGCACACCAGCTGCCCCGCCGCGTGCCGCCGCGCGCACTCGGGCTGCGCCAGCTCCACGGCCAGCAGCACGCGCGCCGCGCCCGCCGCCGCCGCGCCGCGCAGCTCGGGGGACGACGCGCTGGCCGGCAGCTGCACGCGCCGCCGCCCGCGCTCGTAGCGCACCACGTCGCGGCCCAGCAGCGGCTCGCTGGCCGGCTTGGGCTCGCGCCGCCGGCCGGGCCGCGCCGCGCGGGACGTGCTGGGCGGCGGCGACGCGGGCGGCGGCGGGCCCGGCGGCTGGGCCAGGGCCAGCAGGCGCGGCGGGCCCTTCTCGATCATGTTGATGTGGATGCCCTCCGGAATCGGCGAGTTCCGCCTGGAGTTCACTGACCTCTCCGTCGGCGTGTAATACACGGACACTTTGCTCTCCTCGTCAAAAATCGGGCTAGGCAAATTGGACAACTTCTCGATCTTCGTCTTGAGGTACATGTCGATGACCTCGACGTCGGGGTCGAAGGCCATGGAGTCGCTCCGCCCGCACGATCCGCTGCGACAGTTCTCGAAGTACAGGCTCGGCAAGTTCTCCAGCACTTTGTTGAGAGTCTGCTGCTGATATTTGTACGACTCTCGCAGCCGCAGAATCTGGTGTGCGCTGAACTTCCTTATTTTGTTTCTTTGGAACACATAGTTTTCTCGCACCCAGTTCAGTTGGCACGTGGAGTACTCACGAACCCGCTTCACCTGTGCAATCAATTTTGACAAAATTAGTTGATTCTATAATTGCTCAAAACTAAACCGAAACGGATGCACTAATGAAGAATAAGCAATAAAAATATAGATAAATACCTGGTCATAATACTGATCTCTCATGGCACTCAAGTGATTGCTACCGATGTCTCTAATGTTGCGTAAATGACTCGCTTGTGTCGAGTAACTGTTTTGTATCCAATCCATTTGTTGAGTACAGTTCTCTTTTATGCGATGAACCTGTAAAACATTAAGTTGAGTGCACGTTGCACATTGTGTCGGCATAAATCTAGTTAGTACTCACTAAGCTAGTGTAGACCAACTTACTTGAACTGCGTAATTTTCACGTAGCTTCTCTAATTGTTGTCTCTTGTATTGTTCGATGTTGTCTAACATACTGAATATCTGTCTAGAGCGCGGCGCGTCGCGGCTCACACACGTGCAGCAACTGCAACAAGTCTCCATAAGACGGAATCTGAAAATAAAATGCAATATCCCTTTAGATTGACGCACACATAAAATTCATATTACAGTGATATAAAATACTGACCTGAAAAATATGTAACGCAGCGCTTGCACTAACAGTGTAAGTCCTAAGAATCCCGCGGCGCAGATCGCCCCACACAATAAACTGTACATTTTTATCTCGAACATAGTCATCGGATCTATGTTGAGCACGACCTCGGCAGTCAGGTTGGCAGAGGGGTTCGTTGCAAAACATAAGTAAGTTCCACAGTCTTCTCTATGTATATCTCCTATAAATAGTGATCCGTCCTCGAGCACTCTCACTCTCGATTTGGAATTGTCTATGGGGTGGTAATACTGGTCGTGCGCCAAGCCATGCTTGTGGAATATGTCCGGGATCAATGGCTCGGGGTTCCAGTGAAACACCATTCTGGTCGGCGTGATCCAAGTTATAGACGGCATGGGGTTGCCAGCGAATTTACACTCTAAATATGCGTCTGCTTGCAATCTATACAGTGTCAGCGGACTGCTTGAGACAAGCGTGGGAGGCTTGCAGTTGGTGTGGTTCAATATTCTTATCATATCGTTGGGGTAGGTCAGCGGGCAACTTAAGTCCGACTTTATAATATCTTTCTTTTTCTCGGCCCAGCTGGCGAACCACGCCATCCGACAGTCGCAGGCCCACGGGTTGTTGCTTAGCTTCAGTTCTTGCAAATTGTTTAACATTCTAATGGATTGTGGAAGAGCCAGCAGAGCATTTGAGCTAAGGTCCATGTGTGTGATACCCGGCGTGTCTTGGAATACAAATGATTCTATTTCTCGTAAAAATTCGTTATTTCTTATGTATAATTGCTGTAGAGTACTTAAGCCTTTGAAATTAGTGTTTTGTATAACTGCTAGTTCAGTGTGATCGAGGTAGATCGTTTTAAGATTTTCGTTATGTTGGAAGAGCATCGGCGGCAGTGTTCTTAGTCTGTTGCCACCCATGCTTAGCCACCTTAAGTTTTTAAGATTTCTATAAGCATCGTGTGATATGTTTTGGAACTGGTTGTTACTTAGATTGAGCTCTCTCAATTGTTCGAAGTTATCGAATAAAGATTTAGGTATATAGTCTAGTTTGTTGCTAGAGATGTCCAGTGTCTCCAATTCCTTCAGATTGACTAGAGCATTAGACGTAATTTTGACTAGGCTATTATTATTTAGGAACAGTGTTTTCAGTTGTCTATTAGGATTAAAAAAGTAATCTACGAAAGTAGCTATTTTATTATGCGATATATCCAAATATTGGAGTTTAACTATCGGTCCGAAGACCTGGAATGGTATAAGGTGGAGCTGGTTGTGAGACACATCTAGCACCTCTAGATTTTCTAAATCGGCGAACGTGAACCGGGGTATATCGTCGATGAAGTTTCGCGACAGGTTCAAGTATTTTAGTCTGTTCAGTTTGGCGAACAACACGTGTTCTGTTCTTTTAATTTCGTTTCTGCTCAAGTCGATGTATTCCAAGTCAATAAGTCCGTCGAACACGTCTACCTCTAGAGCGTTTACTTTGGAGTTGATCCAAGATATTTCCTGGAGCTGCGTGCCGTAGGGCGCGAGGAGCGCGCGGCTGAGGCGGTCCTGGGGAGCTGCAGCGGCGTCGCACGCGACTCGGGTGCTGTTGCACGAGCAGGCGGAGGGACACTCCAGAGCCCCCACTGCTGTGCAAATTATTGCCAGCGCTAATATTTTGTGCAGCCACTGCATTATATTACAACCCTCATAGTCTTATTTACTGTAACAATAGAAAATTGTATGCTAAGTTTCTGCTACATTATCTATTGTGGTCAATGTGTACATTATGTTCAAGTATTCTGCTCTTTATCACATCTATTTATCTAAGTTAATGTTTCATTTACCTCACCGTTAAATATGTTTATTGTGTTATGTTCGTTTCGGGCCCTATTATGAAAACTAACAGATTCGTGTGCATCGAAACTACTATAAACATGATTGTTTCCAAATTATGTTTCACGAATGATTTCATACGATGTTTTGAAATAAATAGGTATTTAACTGTGCTATCACTTTTTATAACAGACTCCGGTTTCGATACTGTTACATTGCATGTTATTGTACTAATTAATAGCTGCCCGCCTAGACCTAGATATCAAGGTTTTTAAGCGTAATCAACTTACTGCAAAGGTAAAACTAGAACACTTCCCTAATATTGTGTTAATTGAGTCTTTGAAACACACCTACTAGTTTACGGTATAGGATTTACTAGTGCTGAATAATAAGTAATATTTTTAAGTCAATTATAAATATTACTTAAATTGCAATGTAAAAACTAAGTAATGTATGATTTATAGGTTGGTTTTTCTTACAAACACAAACCCAGGCTGAACGTTCATTAGTATGCCTTTATTGACAGAGAACGTATGTGTCACAAATGTAGATAATTTAATTGCACCGCGTCTACTGTGTTTGTCTTTACACTAAGATGTAGTCCGTTCCGTACGAGCCACCACACAATCGCCCGCCGAAGGTACCTACATCAACTAAATTGTACGATCCTGTTGAACACTTATAACTAAAACTAACACATAAGCGTGACCATTGACACGTTTACCATAATAAAAACACGTTATTCACCTAACACTCGTCCACATTTTACTCCAACTTGCATAATCCACGATATTCGATGTTGACAACAGATGCTATGAAGCCAGCCATGCTCCGTTATGGACGGCTAGTGCCTTCACCTGTATAACTTTAACTCCATTGCACATTCACAAATTACACATTTCCAAACATTTGTATACAATTTTATATAGGAATTTCACAATTAAAACGAATAAGCTCTGCGCTTAGTGATAAAAGAAATACACTGTCACTACGACGGGAGCCGAGCACTGATGACTGAAAAGAACTAAATGGCGGCGCTGCGAGTTGCGCGGCGCGCGGTCCTTGTCGCGCGCGTCCGAGCCGCGCATGCTCCTCTCGCTCCCACTTTGGCCCAGTCAGCTGTGGGGTGCGGAGACTACCGAGCGATTCCGAACGTAGGCGAAAGTGCTTTCGGAAGCGCGCTCTGTGTCCGAAGCCGAACACCGACGCATTCTTGCAAGTATTTCTTGGCTCCGAGGGGACAAGTCTATTTATTAGGGATCCGTCTGTTAGTTGTAAAAAACGATCGTTTGTTCAGCACCTGCAATGTAAACGAATTGATAATTTGTAGAAGTATTTAACAACGGCTTTTATAAATGACTAAGCTGCATGTTTGCATAACAGGAAAATTTACATATTATTACTTACGAAAAAGGGTATTGATTATCTACCTATTTCTGCGTTACGAAATTTAACTCAAGTGCATCACACAAAGGCCGTCGATCTAAATACAAGTTCTAAGTACAATTACTTCAAGACAATCAAATAAAATCAGTTCTTCGTGTTTAATGGCTATAAATAATATAAAACTGCTCGTCTTACTAACAGCAATACCGTAGGTTGAATTTATTTAGCATTTTTGTGAGTCATTCATACTTCATAGCACCTACCCAGACGTTCGGTGCAAAAATAAGGCACTGTTGTTTGCCAAAAAAAGTATACGCTACTATAATCTTTACTACTATAGCAATAAAGCGTACAATAGGAACCATGGACATTTTTTGCTAGATTTTGTTTAAACAGATGTTTGCAATACCCAAATGCGTTGTCACGGTAATAGCTTTTTGGTGTGCATGGTGATAATACAAACAGTAGTATTTATAGAATAGCATTATCTTCATAGATCATTAAAGCAAATTTACCTGTGGTATATTTGATATTATGTAACTGATGATCAGACACGCTGGCTACAAACTAAAAAGGAATCCTTAGACGTGTTAGGTACCTATTGAAATTTCTTAAATAAGAAAGTTTTTTCCTTTAACAGTGATTATAATGTATAATCTGTACAAATGCACTTGCTCATTATTTAATTATATCTGTGGTTCATATGTAAATGAAATTATATTATCTTTTAAAAACAGGCTTATGGTTTCGCTAATCAGTTTGCCATAGTTTGAAACAAAGAGGCCTAGATTACGTAGGTACTTCGGGGCGGTGCGGTAGTGCGCAGCGCACTCAGAATCTGGTGTGGAACAGATAAGATATTAATGAATGTCATAGTTATGTAGATAATCAGTATTCGGTGCCAATTTCCCGATTGTAGTATTTTATTCAGAAGAAGATTTTGACACTACCGTTTGTAGGGTCTTGAGTTTGCCAAACGCGCCTAGTATTGCCGACGCCCTGGGATTCCTTTGATTTTCAACCCGGGATTTATTTGTTACGAAATTCTCCGCAGCTGCTCCGAGACGCCCCTTTATTATCGGCGAGATTTGAAGCGAGCAACATTAAATCTTCTCTCTTCCGGGAACAAGCGTTTAGAAATACTTGCAGGAAATTACTGATTTTAATAAATGTTTGCCGAATGGTAGATAGAAATTCTAAAACTTGCAGTAATGTTTATTGATTAATATTTTTTATTAGTCAAGCAGATATTTTAGAGCCTATTTTATTTACAAATTGTAACTGCCCCCTTACCGGAAAGTTGGAAGCGAGACGGCCGCTACGTGCAGTGTAATGCGGCGTCTCGCTTCCACAACGTAAACTGTCCTGGTTTAAGAGTCCTTGGTAAGGGGGCTGTCAGTTGTGCCTAATACAGTGTACAGCAAATACTCTTTAAATAAAATATTATTACTTATAGAATTATAATGCCAAAGGTATGCAATACAGTTCTCATGGTTGCTACGGGTACTCACTGTGTTTTGATATGTTTGTGTATATTGTATGCCGGACTATTTGGACTCGATCAGTAGGCAGGGGGCGCTAATGATGTGATGCCCTAATTCTTTACGCGCGATGTCTTTCGACTTAAAAGGGCAAACAGTTTAAATTCACTTAATTACAAGCTTTGTACTTATTCTATTTCTGAATGTTCTCACAGCACACGCAACAATAATGCCTGTTCCTTATGATATAGATAAAAGTTGTTTTGATTATGTACGAACATATAGATATAATATGCTTTACTGTACATATACCATATAATTGTTACACATCTACATGTAGGTAATCTATTAATAAATAATTTTATCAACAGTTTATCTCGTTGTTGTTGAAGAAATTTTTATTAAGTCGGAGAACTATTTTATACGCACAACAGGAAAATAAATATGATACCTTTTTATTTTATGTGTTATCTGTAATACTCGTTTATATTGCAGTTATTTATAGCTAGGCAGTGGTAAAGTTGATGTGAAGACATAAAGGTTGACGCTATAAAACGTACGCCCGCCTTAACTCGACACAGATCAGCCATGTTCAGATGTCTCGTGTCATTCAGATAAATGATGTTCTTCTTATAACTAGTTGTCTATGTTCCGTATACAAGTTATCATTTTCGTCATGACAAATTTAGTGCCAGCAATGAAGTGTTAGATTAGCGCATACCAAAAACAGAAACGTTATTCTCTTAAATCTTATCAAGGCTGCATATTCAGAGGGAGATAAATTTAGGTTTATGTAACACAGAGCAGACACAGACGGGATGATTTGATTATATGTAGAGTTACATAATTATGTATTAATGTTACGTCGCCTCACGCCTGGGCTTTTCAGACTCACAGTCGTCCTGAATATTTGTTGTAAGTGTATCAATTATTAAACGTATTTTAACAATATTAATGGTTAATTAATACGAATTTAAACGTTTATTTTATTCGTGTTAACCGGTATTAAAGCACAAGTAACATAGTTTGATGTCACCAATTAATTAACAAGTAATGTTTACCTGTTGAAATTAATTAAGGACCAAATACGGTCGCGTGATCTCATTACATATTTTCAATATGAACACAGGCGTCTCCGAGGCTTATTGTTTTTGTTATAGTACATATTTTATGGTTTCGTGCGTTTTGTGTACTAGAAAACCAATTTAGTAGAAGTCGAGAGCGATCTAGAATATATATATTTTTTATTAATTGGATATCTTATTATCTTTAAGTTGTGGAAAGTTATTTAATTGATAACCTTTTCTGGAAGTCATATAATCTGTTTATTAAGTTGCGACCTATTGAAATGATTTTAGTTTATTTCAACAAATAAGTACCAAACGAATTTCTCATAATAGCTGTAGGTACATAGTTGCATTCTGATTTTTCATTGGCTTTTTAATGTAATTTAATTAAGCATACCTAATAAGGGTTTAAACAATTACTTTTTAAGTTTCAGTAATTAACAGAATTTATTTATACGAGGATTCGAATAAGGAATTTTTTTTTGTTACTTATCCCGTTCATATCATAACAATTTTATTATTTTAGCAAAACTATGATAATAATTATGTGTATTATTATTTTGAAGATAAAATATAAGTATGAAGTTACTCAAGCACATCAAGAAAAGGTCATGTATTTATCTGTAACGGTAATCCAAAAAAAAATATTTATATTACACTAAATTAAGATTATAACGAATCCAATTGGCAACCTTGGTTATTTTGGCAATATTGGTCAGATACCAATGAAATATTGCACGTTTTATGGGTTGATACGCACAGCATTTATCAGGCTGCTAGTGATAACATGTTGCTCAATGTTGGTGCTGATAAGAGTAGAGGAAGTCGGTATGTAGGTAAGGAAAACTCGCAGAATTAAATTAGAGGTACTCTTTTCACTACTATCATTATTTCGGCATCGAAGTATTTAAGATAATCTACCTCAGAAATAATAGTGATTTCCTTGTAGTTGGTCAGATTTACTGCAGTACGAACTGTGAGAAGTACCTAATGCTAATGTATTAAAGAACCTTTTCAGGTACCTGTTTTGTAGGTACTAAACAGCTTTAAATAGTGTGTTTATGAGTAATATTCGCAACAACCTCTTACCGGCTCGTAGCACGAGTAATCAAGCTCCTAAGTATCTAAAATTAATAACTTGTCGCACATTTGCTCACACATAACCTTACAAGCCTCCGCACAAGGTGACAATCTCCGATCTCTATGGAATACAATGGTCAAATAAATGTTTAGGGTTATGTACACGGGTCACGTGGTCGCCTGGTAGTACTTACGACAGGACTGACAATTACTTTACTACAATTACTAAGCAGGCATTATTGACGAAGGATTGGGTAATCATGAATTTGAATTGAAACGAAGCCTTTTGATAAATAGGTACTTAATATTGAGACTTTATCCTCATCCTTTTTCTTTGCCATTCAGCGTCTTGACACTTATCCATATAAAATCCAATGTAAGACTATTATTGTGTCAAAACTTATTAAAAAATAAGTTTTTTCAATACATTAAAGACAACTTGTCTATTTTTATACTACAAAGCTGCTAACCGTGAAGGATATTAGGTAATCTTATACGATATGTATAAAATACATTTGTTTGACCAGACGAAGGCGACAACTTAGCGTGTATTATCATTGTGTACGCAAAGATTTAGTAACTTGCGTCATTGTGAGTTGGTATTACTTATCGTATGTAGATGTAGCTTCAAACAACTTGCGCTGATTATATAAACGGGAAGTATTTTGGGTCTGCCACAGACTAGCAACAGCTGATCCTGCCTTGTCTGTAGTCCTTCTAGATTATGATGCTGCCTATCCCTGCTTTATTTAGAAAGGAGAATTATAAAACGTTCTGTACTTTTCTAGAACAAATCTCCACCTTGTGGTTGCTCTGAAACCGGCGCAGATCGATCTGTCTGTGAAGTATCGCCGTGCGCGTCTGTCGTAGATAAATGGCCAATCTTTATAAATGGACACCGTCACCGCGTAACGGATACCACGTTAGGCTGGATTCGAAAATAATCCTCTTTAATAAAAAGTAAGAATGCCTCTTTGGTCTCGTGGTCGCAAAGCGTGATTGTTAAACGTGACGTGCGGGGTCTGATTCTCGGTTCAAGTTTTACTGGATTTTTCCATGGATAGCTGCGTGGAGTCTGGACTCTGTGAGAATTAACTATCGGAATAGTATTAACCGGACACAATAGGTACTAGTATTGTGCCCGGTCACAATGCTAGTAATGCTCGAGTAGTCGTTGTACCCGGTTAGTGGCAAAACGCTCTTCGACGACGCTTGTCACGTTAGTCTGGAAAACCGCCTTAAACTACATCGAATGGAAAAGTGAGGAGCTCTAAACAAAGTTAGTCCATCCGCCTTGTTCGGTATTTCAAGATTCAATTGATAAGAATAGGTCTCCATTACGCTTGTATATATGTCGTATACACATTACTACCAATTTAAACCACTGTCGGGAAAGGATTTTGGCCTTGAGCCCTAGTTTCGTTTCTTGAGCTTTTTATAAATTAAAGTAATAGCAAGCTAGAACCGCAGCATATAGGTTCTGGCTCGATACTATACAAGTTTACAACAGTTCCGTATATGTAAGATTTTGAATATGTAGAATTTGTTTTAACTAATCAAAAACCACCCGTGATTTTTATATAAGTGGTTACTGCATACGTCGCGAATACATAATTCTAATAGGTCCTTATCACTTGATACTAGCACTAGACAGTGTTAAGAATATTGCATACGTATGTTCTTTAATTACTAGTCTTCTTTATTACAAAGACATGCAACTGGTTGTAATTGTTATATTTCGCCGCATTAAAACGTCGCAGTATGTAAATACTTTGTATTTTGATTGAAGTCTAAATTAACAAGTCGAGTGGATGTTGTTTGGATCTAAATATGTTTGTGCTAAAAGAGGGTCGCACATTCAGGAGTGAGCGGTGCGTGCCTTTGAGTCTCTGGAATTTAGAATTTTTGCGATGTCGGCTACCCTAGGGGTTAGTCGATATACGTTTAATATAAGCCTTTCTTTCCCTGGGGCGTATATCCCTATATTCATGAGGCTAGCCTGTAAGAGAAAAACAGATCATGAGATCGTAGAGAGCAATTTCAAACACGTACTTTTAATTTACGAATTACGATCGTCTGGGTAAGTTGGGCCTTACCTGTTGTCTTCTATTTTTTTTGAATTATTATGTAGTTGCAAATAAATAGTTTTCTTAAATTATGAGCGTAAAACTGAGAACAGAATGTTGCTATATTTGAAGCCAATATATCTATGATGGGGAACTTTTGAGCATTACAAAGTGGTGAGTAGGTCGTTGCGAACCGCATCACGAACACCTCGGCGTGAAGTTTCGCCAATCATTATAAGTAAGCGCGATTATTTTGTGACTCGTAAATGTCACGCCCGTACCGTATAAATTTACGCTTATTAGACGGGCAACGCACAGGAAGAGTAGTTTACGCGCCTTTGTAGTTGATTGATAATATTGCTAACGATAGCCGCGTGATTCGCGAACGTTTGATAGGTATTCATTCTCATTATCTCGCTAATTTTATGGAATTTTTTACTGTCTAAATAGTATGACCGCTGGCGGAAAATCTACATAATAATGGAACACTTATGAATAGACGCGGAATGTTATTGAACAGATAACATAAATATAAGTTACTAAGGCCTTGTTTATCTTTTACCTTTCCCTTTCGGGTTTCAGTTCGTCATGAGTATTGATCCGCAGTTTAAAGCGTTTGAACAATCGTGATAAAGTGTGCGTTACTTGTGCACTACAAGAGTTGTAGGTGGCACATCGTTGTACGGTGTACCTAGAGACCGACCGGCGGCACGCCTGTTAGTACAAGCTACGAGTACGACTTTAAATATAATAATATTATTTCACAAACATACTGCATTGATAGCCGAGTGGTATGACCGTTGGACTGCCACGTCAAAGATCGCAAACCCCGGCACGTGCCGATATCTTTTTGAACTCATGTGCGTATTATAAATTAGTTATCAGTTGCTAAAAACGGTGAAGGAAACCAGCACACCTGAGAGATTTTTCAACAGTGTGTAAAGTCATGTCAGAGGCCGGCCTACAGGCGGTTAAAACTCTGCCACCAGGTTGTTCACCAACCATACGATGCGAAGAAGAAGACAAACATACTTCACCAGTGTACAAGTGTAGGTAGTATCTATAGTATAATTCTAAATCATTGAACTTGGTCCCGTCCTTGGTACTTCAAACTGTCAAAGAATAACGTGCAACTAGTATCCACTATTGTGCTCCTTTACATTATATATTAGTATTACATAATGTATGTAAAGAGCTCGTATATCGAGTACTAAACATTAAATAATGTATTGTATTCGTCACATCAAGCGGACCTACCTGATAACATTGCAAATGAATCACTTAGGTAAACATAGAATTACTTCGTTTTACTGAAACGATTTTCTGCAGCTTAAAAAGTATTATTTATTTATAGACAGTGCTGTAAGTAATGCCATTTAATTAACTTTAATTGTTCGTGTATAATAATTTAAGAGACAGAACGATTTATGTGAGAATATAGTAATTCATAATTGCACCATTATGAACGGGTCTTAGCTAGCTTTCATCGATTAGTTAACATAAATTCAATAGAAGTAATGTGGCGGGCGCCGGGCTTCGTAAAACATTGATACACACTTAAAACATAGAAGATTTTCACTGTAATATTATTTTAATAATTTCCAGGGATAATAATAATTATTTACAGGGGTCACACCTATTTCATTAAGGTTTATTTAATTAACATAATGCTGGGAATTACTTGCCTGTCACCATTACTCTACTGAATCTATCGGGCATGATTCTCGAGTTATAAGTATTCTTGTATAAACGAAAACACGTGGATAGGAGGAAGGATAAAGTTATATAAAGGAGTAAACAAGACGATCATGTAATATATAGTAGGTAACTTTATCCTTTGCGTCTTCTCATTCGGCTCGTAGACATAATCTTTCTATTATGAGACATCTTGGCACTTAAGAACAGCTACAGTAAACCGTACACGTAAATCACGCGTATTAGCCAATAAGAATTAAGTTATCATTTAAATTTTATTTATTTTGGTGAATGTTATTACCTTATGGATGAATAACATTAAAATATACTCTTCTAAGTATATTTTACGATGTTTCGTGAATTAAAACTGAAATATTTATGTTTCCTTTATCCATATGAAACGACCTAGGTTTCACTTGAGTATATAATAAGAGTTTTAAATGGTTTAGAATATAAATAAAGAAACTTGCATACACTTTGTGTTTTTAAACAACCGCTTAAATATTTGACGCGCATATATTTATTCCTTTATGCTTATCTTCATGAAATATTCAAGCAACAGTCTCGAGTGGTTTGAGTAATAGTTCGTAGCATCTAGAACTATCAGAGTAAATCTAATAAAGTATATAACTACAGAATAAATAGCAACGCCCTTGGAACGTGCTGAGTGAATGGACTTTTAGTTAGAGAAAACAAACAGCTCCGAGACTGAAGTTAGATTCAGTTTGATATTGGGATCACACCGGGGTTATGGATGTGAATCAACGGAGTATTGAGTTAGCAGCCATCTTGAATAGGGAAGCTTGAGTGCAAGCGCGGCCAGTGATCTTGAAGCCGTTGTATTGTCGCCCTTGCCTCAATCTAGCGCGGTTATATAATCTCTGTCGCCTAGGAAACAAGAAAGCGATAGCCCTTTTACAATCAACATCCGCATAATGTTCTGGGAGAATTCCCAACATTTCCTAAATGTTTCGTTCTATTCGAGATAGCAGAACGAAATATATGTTGACGGCGACTTGTGTTATTTTCCTCTGACTTTTCTCTAGAGGATAAGGTCACGTTTGTTTATATGCCTACTCGGTTTTCTTCTTTCCCACACACATAACTTCAATTAATAGTTACTGTGAACGTGTCGCAACTGTTCCCGGTATATCGAGGTTATATAAAATGCTGGTCTTCGTGTTAGGAATTAAAGAATCTACAGCCTGCTTAATATCGCGGATAAGCGTGTCAGACTTAGATATTTAATTGCACAATTATACTCCGGATCCCAGAACCCGTTTTCCACCAAGGTCATGTTAATTGTTGCATTCGATCTGGACGTGCTTACAAGTGAACTGACGACGCAATGGTGAAAATGATGAATGAATGACTATTATAACGGGCTCAATGAGATCATTCGTTTGATACACGAGTATGAATGGCCTATTTACGAGATTATAATATACACGTAACCTTAAACAAATTACTTCAGAACTCGTACCTTTTGTTACGTAAATACTTGTCTGTAGAGTTGTGTTACAGAGGATATAACTAAATTAGGAAATCCAATTAGATGTAGAATTATACGTCAGTGCTTTGGCAACGTCTACATTATATTTATCGCGCTTAAAGTATTTATATAAATCTGTTTGTTAATTACCTGCGTCATAAATCCGCTACCTGCGGTCATCATTATCAGCTTATTATAATTCATGAATTTTGGGGTTTTGTATTTAATACTGCTTTGCGAAGTAAACAAGTTTACTTAAGAGTGCCTAAGCTTTTGAAATCTACGAACGAGTCGGGTGTCTTGTATTGTTTCCAACTCGGACGTTCTAATGGTTTCTTACAATTCATTACTACTAATAATTTCTTAGTATATGGACACGTTATTCATAGTTTACAGTAGTTACCACTAAACAATGTGTATACCAATTTCTGTGGTATAAAATAATATTACTTTAAAGGCCTAAATCGCGTGCAAAATAACATCAACGTAACATTTGGGCAAGTCCCTTTGTGTTTCATTGCTATGATGCTTTTTCATCATTCTGAATAACTATATCATTTGTATAATTGAGGGCACTCCGTTACCCGTTTAAGCAATTTTTACAACGGTCCGTTCACATTTCCCTGTCTCTCTCTTTAAAGTAAAATACGAATGAGACAACGTTGGCTATTAGCAGGACTATAAATAACCCCCACACGTGAGTTTTCATTCTGAAATACACGCGACTTCCTCCGGACGGGATCCGACTGCGCGGGTAACTTACAACTGTATCGTAGAGCTTCAGAAAATATTAATGCCAGTTACTGATTATATATTCTTCGTCCCTTTAATGTGCTGTAGCAGAAACTCGGTCACATGCCAAAATAGTTAATGACCCTGAGCATAAACCATTACTGTATAACCTATTACAAAATGACAGGCAAAGAAAAGGAATATAGATTTACTAGAATGGACTTATCGATCTAGCTTATTTCAATTTCATTTGAGCCAGTCTAGTGTTATCTCGTTACGGAATCCATCTATTTGAAGTAGATAGCAGTACTACTGGCTTCTTGCTTTCGAGACAGTCCAGTGACTTGCTTAGCCGTTAAAATTTCGGATGCAGTTGCTACCCAAACACGGCGCGCGAGGCAGTCAAGCGCGACTTGCATCGTGCAAACCGTTCGTTATAGGGTGTCTGTATCATGTTACAAATTAAACCGCCCGCGCCCCTCACGCGCAGTGTGAACAGTGAATGTCGTAGGCAAATAATGCAGAAACTGAGCCAATAGTGTAGGAACTAATGAGTCATCATTATAGAACTAAACGAGTTCAATGACATTAGACAAACTATTCGTTTTGAAATAGAAGTGTTTTGCAAGCATTATCAAAAGCAAAATAAGTACATTAATTATTCTAACGGACATAAACTGATTCGAGTAATTGCATGTTCAAGTCTCTGAGTGAGAGTCATGAGTGTCTCCATTTTACTTTTAGATACTGGATCCAGTCGCTGGAGCAATGTGAATTGCATCAGATAAACTGAAGAGATGCCAACACGATCATTAGCAATGTGACGCCGTCGGGTTCAAAGATCGTTATATTGCATCGCTAATTCATTGCATGCAAAGTCTTAATTAACTCCACTCCGCGCGCTAAATATCACGCAGTGGATTAGCATTTTTCTCCTACAACCACAATAATAGAGCTAACTTGTTGAACTGTAACCCAGACTCGTGTTTTTACTTTGCCATCTCTTTCACTTTTATTGCGTAAGAAAAAGATAGTGAGAACTAATTAATCTAGGCACGTGAGCGACAGCGAGCCGGTCTTGACCTTGTCACCTGAAGGGCTTCTTACCCGACGTAACTTTTATTGTTCTACAGAAAATTACTTTGTATATTGAATTAGTAACACAGATGTTATCGAGTTATTGTTACACACAATGTATGCACGGTCATGCATTCGACCCTGTGTTACATACGAGCCAGCTTTATAAATCTTAGGTGTGTCTGTCCATTGATACATTGATTAATGGGATTAACTTGCCATGAGGTAGGTTATGTGTAGTAAGTACAGGTAGATAGAGCATTACACACAACACAACATGCAGTATCGCAGTTTGAAGAGCATGTATGATTTTTATCTGCCTGTTTTAAACATTCTAGACAAAAATAAATGTTCTGTTACAGCATCATATCCGCTGCAGTGAAGAGCAGAAAATATTTGTAAAAGTAATTATAGCTTGTTGTATTTAGGAAGAAATTGTAGGTACCTAATAAGTACAAACAACTTGACATACGAAGAGTCCTTTTTAATAGAAATTGGTATATTATATGGCCATGAAGCTAAAATAGAACGACATCAATTCATATGATTAGCTTCACGTTGTAATATTTTTGTTGAATCCAGTTAAAAGCCGATTTTGTTGGTTTTCCATTTAGAGGATCACTATATTTTTTACAATTGTAATTATAATCAAATACAGTAGTACATGAAATAATCTCACTGATAGCATCAATACTTCCAAACCAGACCTGTTCATGTGGGCAGGAGGATTACGTGCGTTGCCTAACATACACTTACATGCACAAGTGTGGGTGTGTGCGTCACTAGTGAAATTTAACAAGGCCGTTTGGTTTTTGCACATTGTGATAGCTGTACCAACACATTAGGTTACGTCACGCCCCATACACACGTATGGAAACTATAACGCACGCGAACAAGTTCTTATTCCGACTCCGTTAATGTACTGCTGAATAGAATGTGGAAACAGAAGCTAATTCTAATTGGAATACGACAAATAGCCAGTTAAAAACTGTAGGTGTTCCAGCATATTAATTGACTTCTAACTATTAAGCAGATTACTAAAACTGATACAATATCCATTAGATTAATCAATGGGTTTATCGTACTGTAACTGAGTGTGTAGGGCGTCTAAGTATGTATGTTACGTAACATAATCGATTTAGCTCTATTGGATATAAATTGAGTTTCAAATTACGACTCACATTCTGCGACTGCTCCGATCACAGAATGTCATTAGCAGTTACAATAACTCAGTCATTTCAGTTTAGCTATAAATAGTTTATTCTAGAATGGTTATCAGCCAAATTGGATTCGGATAGGCTGGTTTCACAGCTGACCGGGAGTCCCGTTATATATCCATATCTGTATTTGAGGTTGATCATGTAAAATGAACATTGAGGGATACGTAGAAACGTCTGTAAAAAATATCAATTCATATCATACTAGCCAGCCTAGTGTTACAGAAGAGATCACTTAATGCCAGCTAAGCAACAAAAGTTACTTAACTAAAATTATAACTTCAAGCTATGATGACCACGATATTTCTTTAGAGGTCATCATATCTTGACGTGAATATTATATTTCTAATAGTTTTTATAAACAAAATATAAAATTTTATGAGTAGTAGTCTGTAAACAAGTTTTTGCTAGGAAACACGTTCCGCGCATTATTTTAACTACACGTTAAATTGTTTGACGCCACGCTTATACATAGGCATTGGCTAGTAGATTCACACGCCTATATTAAACACAAACATGCCTGAAAAAACATGGTAGGCATAATCTGTAGCGAAAAGGATTCTGGATTTGCCTCACAGAGTATCCAAATATTGAAAAGCGTGTGTTGACATTTTGATGAACAACTTTAATAGTGTGTTTTTTTTGCCGCAAATAACGACCCCTCACTTAAATTAACGAATTCTTAAAATATCAGAAGCAACCTAATACACAACTAGGTATATAACAAAAATAATACTATGGGAGCAATTGATATTTAAAACTTAATATAATTTAATGGATATGATTTGTGTGTTTCAGCTAATTATCACATGAATGTTGTCGTGGAATATCCGTTATAGATAGAGTTATAAGCTGTCTCCTTATGATGTTGGCTCGGCAACACTACCGATGAAATGTTTACGAAATTATTTTGGTGTCTGCGATTTTGTTTGATTTGTTTATGAAACAAAGTTCGTGTTTTACGTTTTACGCGTTTCAGAGATATTGATTGATGAATGATGGCACGCTTGACAGGAATCGTTAAAAACTGTATCGAGGTTCGGCCAATTTGTTTGTAGGTTCTCAATTGTGTTGCCAAACAAACTAGTTTTGTAGTTTTTAAGACGATTAAGACTATGACTTTACATAGTCTGATATCTACGATGCAAGAAAGAATTAATTAAGGTTGATCAAGGCCTTCATCTCTGCGTAATTCCGTAAAGAACAGTATTTTTCTTAGAAGTCACACTAAATTCGAACTCATTTGAATCTTTTAATACAAAACGGTATGCTGCATACTCAATGACGTCAATTGATTATAAATTATTATTGTAGTCTGTTTTCAAACTGAACTCGACGCGAACTCAAAATAAGGAAAAGGCTCATCAATTATTCCGCTTTAAACGTAAGAAGTTTGATTCCGTTTTTATGTTAGAGCCTCACTAATATTCATGTTAGCTGATTAAAGACCATGTGCCCAGAATAGTGCCATTTTTGAATCGCAAATTACCTAAAATTAAGTTAAAAACCAATTTTATACAGACATTGAAGCTGTTTTAAAACATGCTATAAACACGGTTAAACGGCATTATGCAACGTGTGTATTAATAAGAGCACGCTTACAAAACAAGAATTTCTCTGAATTTACAAGGTGGATTTTACCGAACGGAAAGACAACGAAGTATTTCCAAACAGACAGATAATGAACGGAAGCGTGAAAACTGGCTGCAAACAAATTTCCTTTGCCAAAGATAATGTAGGTGCGTATAACCTGACCCAGATACAGTGGAATAAAGTCCATAATATAACGACAGTATATCCTTGAAGTTCGGCCCGTTAGAATTAATCGGCCATGACGCCTCCAAAATTAATTTATTATAATAACTTGTGGAAAGGACACTTAGAATGATCGATGGTGAAAGTTTCTGAGGTAGAGAATATACCTACTCATACGTCTATAATGTTTGGAAGCTATTACTTAACATAACATAACATCACGCCTGTATTCCCCGAAGGAGTAGGCAGAGGTGAACATATAGTACACCCACATTTCGCCAGTTATGTTTTAAGTCCCAATGTAATAGGGGGCGAGCCTATTGCCATCAACCGGGCACAAATCCAGACTCCGTGCTGCTACTGAGATAACCTAATGGAAAACTCAGTAACACTTTGCCCGACCCGGGATTTGAACCCAGGACCTCTTGTTCAGCAGTCGCGCTTAGCAACCACTAGACAACGACGTTAACATTATTTGTATTATATCCGAACAGAACCTATGACATGTTAAATAAGTTAATAAGGATATGCACTAGGCAACAGCATCCGCTATAACTTCACAAATAACATGAATCCGTTTATAGTACATATAACAGTAATACCGCTACGATTTATGAAAAGGTAATGAAAAGACGAAATATGGCCAGAGCTAACATCATCGGCTACATCAATTTAGACCTCTATAGTTCGTTTTCATCTAACAAAACTGTCTGTTTACTTAGAAGTCTGTTACTATTAGTTTATAAAAAACGATCTAAACCGATTATAACCGGATTTATAGCTATAAATAGGTGCGACCGGTATCATGTAATAAATTAATGGTTGATACCAAACAATTGCCTTCTAATAACTTACGAATTCGTCATCGTAGTTTCGCTATACTGTTATATAATAATATTAACTATTGAAGGAGGTTAGAGATTAATAATACTTTCTTTGTTCACATAGGTTTATAGATAATAATATTCTCGATTCCATAATATGCCTAGTAGAATCGGGTTCTTGTGTTTGTTCATTCATAATTCACTTGACAATGCTAAACAGTCAACACTTGTAGATATCGTTTTGTTGATAGGAAACTATTTTTATCAAGTGTTTGTGAATGTCAAGATGATGTAATGTGTAAGACCTTGAATATATCATTATTCATTACATTTACCTAATTACACCGATATTTAATCAATTTTTGTGTAAGTGACCTGTCACTTTCGATCGATTACAATTAGAAGTAATACCTATAAATAAATTGTAAACTTGACAAAATGAAACGGAATAAAAAGTGTCTTTTAGAATACCAATATTATGTTCTGAAGAAAAGCTATCAATTTTTCTTCAGAGCATAATATTGGTTACTATAAAAGCGAATAAAAAACCATTTTTCACTAACCAATACCGATATCAAAAGTCACTAGGTCGTTGCCTTCTTTCAAAAAGCAAAGAGTGTCTTTTATAATACCAATATTATGTTCTAGTTGAAGAAAAGCTAACAATTATTGTTATCTTGAAAGCAAATAAAAAACCAGTATCACTTACCAATATCAAATCACACTAGGATTGTAATTCTGCTTGTTGCCTTGTTTCGAAAAGCATAAACCTGAACTGAACATGTATAATATTTCCCAATCAAGAAAACATTGCTCAAAATCTGGTTACTGACGTCGGATTGAATTTGGTTCCGTGCAAATGAGAGAGCAAATCCTATAATCCTATCAGACTTATGTAAGTACTTATACGCTAGCGCCTGTTTCATACGTTACCTTTGTAATTGTGACCTTTGATTCATTATCGTCTAGAAGGTCTTCATTATTGCGTGTTCATATGAATTATTTCTATTTGCGAAGCCTGTGGAGAAATTAAATCGCGTTAAGTTAACATAGGATTTTTTTAACCTCGCTATACCCTAGGAATTTCTCCTGTATCATGGGTGCGTTTCACAAATGTAAATCACATGCACTAAAATCTAGGCTCATAACAAACAGCGAATTAGCGACACAATCTGCGGATCACACACATTTTGTCCCGTGCGAGAATTAAATCTCGCATCACTTAGCGCTGCTTAGACACTGCCCCAATAAGGTCGTCAAAATAATCAATGATGCAGTTATAAGTTGCTTGGGGTCGTTGAATTGTACTTCAACGTAATTGAGACATGTTATGGCGGTAATTATTGTCAATGCGTTTCACCATAGCAAATTCCTCGTATTCAGGTCATAAACCAAACCCTGATTGCGGTTTCAACACTAAGTCGTAATGTGCAAAATCCGAACAATCTAGAAGTTCTGGACTGTTGAGGAAAAAATACCTTTATACTTCGTTAGTATGAAATATTAATTCGCATGTTTCGTTTTTTTATACACAAGTTGAAACTGACAGCTGAACAGATGCTAGAACAAACAAACATAAAGCTAAAACCGAGCTAGTAATACCACCACAGCCTTTTAAAATCTATGACCTCAACTTATTTTTCTTCATAAAACGCCAAAAAAGATCACTAAAACTCGTGTGTATTAAAACAAAAAGGCGTCAATATTCCTGTATCCAGGTGTATGTCATCGACTCATGCGCATGAGTATTATGTCAAGAACAAAGACTCGCGCACGCGCCGCAAATTGTTCGCTCATGACGCAAAGCAACGCGCATGAATTAGCCTAAAGTACTTCAACAATATCACTGCATCGTTATATCCACAGAAGATAACGTTCTTCGCTGTTTCTTGATAACGTGTTAATTACGGACTGTTTTGTTTGCTTAATTGAGGACTTTGATTTGCTTAATGTACTGGCCGGGTAAGGTCATGCCTATCGGCGTTTGGTCTTCTATCTATCAAAATACGTACTTATGGACCACGGGTTTCCATTTGCTACGATCCTAGCAGTTATAATTTTTCGTTATTTATGTCTGTGTTGACCGGCTTGCCTCCGCATATTATATAAGTCCTTTTCGGCTCATCGTTATTCGTGAGTTCCGTCATCTTTAGGGATTAAAATTGAGTAGGAACCAGCACTTTTTCGTGCCGTATAAAAAAATACAACCGAGAGTGATACATTTTTATATCCATTGGGTATAATGATAAAAAAGAACCTAATTTGATAGATTGTGTGTTCTTTAAGCACAATCTTACAGTAAAGATTCCGGAGTATTTAGTACAACATTTCGTCTTGAAGGCTCTAAGCTCGTACCCTCAAAGGCTCAAGTCTTATACCTGCCCTTGGGCGCTATTGTGCTCTGTAGTTGAGTTGAATCCCTATTGTTCACATAGAGCTTAGTACGCTCGCCTCCGGTCTCTGGTCGATGGCGTTTTAAATACTGGTTGTGCAGGCGTTTTTATTTTTCAAGTCTAGTACGGTGGTAAGCTCCAATTTATTATTACGACACAATTTGTCGTTGCATTCTAGAATTAACATCCTGACTGAATATGTACCGAAACCAGGACTAAATGCTGATCTAAATCAAACATGAATATTTTATTTTTTTATTCAGAAAGATGTAAATGTAAATATTGTAACACATGTGAGGAAATCTGCAGATAAACTTATGCGATGATGCGGCGGCTATCAGTTCTCGGTACTAGCTGTGACCCGCTTACTTCGTTCCGATGCCCAGGTGTTCTATATTTATATCGCATCCTGTCTGCAACTTCATAGGTGTACGCTCTCTGTGTACACAAATTTTATTCATAAAAAGGTTCAGAAGACTCCTTTGAAACACGATATAAACGATTAAATAAAGTAAATCAAGAAGGATAATCCATCCATAAATGTGTTCGTAAGTGTAGATTAACCTATCGCGGACAGTCTTTAAGTCTATTGTGCTAACATTTTCAGTAGCAGCACGGAGTTTGTGCCTGGTTGATAGCAATACGCACGCCCCCTATTACATTGGGACCTTAACATTTCTGGCGAAATGTGGGTGTACTATATGTGCATTGTGCACCTCTGCCTACTTCTTGGGGTAACACAGACGTTATGTTATGTATGTATATTGAACCTTGGCTGTATAGAAAACAATAATAACTTGGCTCGACCTAGTTAATCGAAATCCGGCTTACCTAGACAGACACAGTTTGTTAAGCTGTTCCTAACACTATCGGTAGGTAATACTATTACTAAAGTCTCAACCACAGTAATGTTGTTCCATCCGACGTTACTTCAGATGTGCTAGTTTGTTATCGCGTGTATGAAGTTGACCTATTGTATCCGGTTTGGTCGCAGCTTCGTGTGCATGTTATAGCAATACATTAGTGTATGTAGTTGTTTCAACTGTCACTAGCATGGATGTGTTGATGTGTTTTCTGATCTTTGTTGTATCTCTGTACTCTCGTCGTAATGGGTAGATGAAAGAGGTGTTCTAAAATACATAGTGTCTTATAGCTGTATGTATAATACATAATACCACAGTCATGATATATTACTAACGCAATTACTCCCTAGTGATTAGAATCGCCTTAAAATCAAAACCTCAATAAAATATACAAAATTCTCCGAATGGTATATGTTTGTGTAAAATCATACAATTCCGAACATTCATATATAAATTGCTGTTTCCCTTATGTTAAATTCATGAAGGACTCAAAGCCGAACTGCTCATTAAATATTCGCTTTCATTTAACCTCGGTTTTGAACGGAATTTGTGTTTAATGGCATTTTTTTGTACAAATATGTTTGCACAAGAAAATTATTACTTTAAATTGGATAAATCCGTGAACATTGTATGGCTTATGATATAAAAATGCTGTCCGGGAAAATGGTGTATAAATCGTCGCAGCAAATTTTGTGGAACTTTTGGTTCGAGTTTTCTTTCAAATCAACACAACTACTTCTATAAAATTAGTTTTAAACTGAAGACACTCGCCGATTTATTGTTTAAGTTTAAGACATTATTTTTCTTGATTAATATGCTACGATTACTGTAACTGTAAATAAATGTTCACTTTGATAAAGTTAAGGTCGTTCCTATTACGCAACTTATAAAATTAAGCAGTCTGTGGGTTGTATTGGAAGACATATATTTTAAGAATACTTTTGCAAATATTTTTACTCTTTGTATAGATGTTGTTTTCTCCTGTCATCTTCCTTTCACGTCTTCGTTTACATCTCATCAACACGCGACCGCTTGCCGCCTACGACAAATCGCACCGTCGCGTCAGAAGTGGGCAGTCCGACTTATTCTCAAAACGTCACGATAACAATTACTACAGCTTTGTTGAACAGTCATTGTTATGTTGTATGTGTTTCACCTTTTTGTCATTTGTCGATGATTTTTCGCTGTCATTAGTCAATTCTTTCACTAGCGTTCCGTTTTGAGAGCGTCATTATTAATTATGTATAAAAATCCACTGGAATGACGCATACGTAATATTAAGACGATGTTTACTTGCAGAAGTGCAGCCTCATTTCTAAAGGTCAGTTAACGCAATCTTGTTACGATTCGGAATAATTTAAGAACGATCTTCAGAATCGGAACAACCGAGATGTTCAGAAATACTGCCAAGACGTGTTTATAATTCAGTTGTTTGAAAAACATATTAAGATTGAGCTAAATAGCTCAATTATCGATTTGTATCAAGGCCTGAGAAGTCTCATGACGTAAAACAATTTGCTTTTGATGAATGTAATCGACCTATTTTTTGCCCTCATTGGTGTTCATCAGTTATCTATTAATACGTTGGATGTAACGGATGACACGTGGGTTTAAATAGCAATGATCGATAAGCTACTTTCGGGCCACGGGCTGAGATCGGATATGACGCTGGCATTTCTCGCGCTTCCTTCCTTAGGTGAAATTGGTTCTGAAAGCACATTTAGTCTTATTTAGTAATGTGTTTATTTATCCTAAAGTGTTCCAAATTAGCTGTTACACGTATGTATTTTTATTATTTTCTCGTTACATTGGCAAAAGACTTCGTCCTTAGATGTGGCAAAGTTATAGTTGTTTGTTTCTCAACATATCTATATGCTGCATCGTATTCTGTCTTAGCCACTATGTAGGTACTTATCACCATGTTTATTTTTAACTAATATCAAAGTTAAATATTTAGAAACCATGACTGACAATGCTTAGTGCCTGAGAAAGAAATTCTTACCTACCTAGGTTGGTCTATTGTTCATGATTTGAAACAATAGCAGGTCCATTAACCGTAACAATCGTATTCGCTCACATGAAATTAGTTTCTCTATTCTTGTTTATAATATCAAATACTAGGTATTTTTCAGTAGCTAGTCTTTTTTTACAATGAGGAAATCTTGGGACACAGAATATAGAAAAAAACATAGTTTGGTCACTTAATTGTTATTATCAATGTAATAAAATTGTGGTAAGCATCTATAAATACTCTCACTTCAATGATTCCAGCTAACACCTGTCTCGAAAGTAAATTTTTCCCCTTTCTATGGACTGTAGCCAAAAATTGTGCGCAAACGTCCCCAGACGGATTCTTAAATTAATTTAGTGCGTTATCATTGGATTGTTTATTATTCTGGTCGGAGACCGTCGCGTGGCCGTTATTCGCTGCCCGATGGGCATATTCGTGAAGTCGTAAATTCATTCCTTTAATATTAGATGTTCATGTCTACGCATGATTTTGGTTGGGATTGGTTTCTGATATTGGATTTTTATGCTTAGAAATGGAGGTTTGGATAACCTTTGATGATTATTATTAAAGCAGAGAACTGTGTGAAGCCTTGATTAATTCACCTTATTTGTTTGATCGTACGTCAGATATATTTTGTATACTGAGTTTGTGCTTACTTCGATAGTTTACATATCGTTTTCGTATTGCACGCCCTGTGAAAAGTATTGCGAGAAAAGGTCCTGTCTTAGTAAGAATTAGATCCATGCTAGCAGCCCTAGCACGTTAAAATGTTATCAATGATTGTTTGACAGCTACTCATAGAATTATTTACAGTGACTATTGAATGAAGATCAATATTATGAATTACTATGCGAGTTTTGACTATAGAGTATCAACCCTGCGATATAGCTGTCCTGTTTTGTACAGTCGGTCTTATCCAATCTTTTTACGTAACAGCTCTTATTTTTTGATGTCGGAGGACATGGCCTTGGGAGGATTAATAATGCCATTCGCAGATATTAACGTTATATATTTCTACTGAAAATATCTTAAATACCTTCATCAGTTTGTGTTTAAGACAAGTTTAGTGTGCTTCATGAAAATGTAGTATCGCTCGTTTGGAGTATTCCCGTAACTTTAAACCACGCAGATTTAGTCCAGTTTTAAGTGTCAGATGATACCTTTAGACATTACCAAATAATGTATTTTTTACATTTAATCATTACAATTAGGACTCGTTCTTTAAAACTATGTCTGAAACGGAGAAGAATTTACTCCTTTGATTACAATTATTTCCGAACTGGTTTACATATTTAATTGGGTATTTTTTACCATTTTTGGGTACGTCGCCGTCGCCGACGTAACAAAATGGCTAGCCAGCAATTGCCTATTTCCCAATATGGCGTCAGTCTGGGCGCGTTACTATCACGGAGACGCTGGTTATGGGCTGATGTAACGAATGTAATACATCTTCATTTGATATAGGTTTTAGTACTAGGCTCTCTTTATTGCGTTGTTGTGTATGCCATTGTTTAGCAATTCGTTGCGGATATAAGGTTGACAACCGTTGCATATCTTATGTATATTAGATTCCTTTTATGTATTAGTGTTTTTTAATAAGGAGCAGAGTACTTTACTAGACTACTTAAAATAAATCATCATTTATGTTGTGTCGGTTATTATCATTGGAGACGCTGATATAATTTTCATTAGTTTGTGAATGAATATTACTCCGAAGATTTGCATAGTCACCTGGCGCGTTACAATTAAATCTGTAATGACTAAAGAACTCGCCTTGAAAAAGAACCAATACTAGACGTTGACATTACGTTTATTTTTATTAGGTCTAAGTACTCTTTGTCCTTCCTCACTGCAAGAGAACGCGATACAACACTTATTCAATCGTTGCCCAGCGTATTTCGCACCACTTATCACATTCAGTTTTATCTTCGTGCCTAGTATTATATAAAGAGGTGCTGTCACACTATTATGCCGAGCAACTACAATAATAATCGATCCCCTTCAGGCTTCATTACGTGTCGCTTCTTGTGATATAACGTGATCGCCACCTCAACGTGGACGGTAAAAGAGCACGTCCGACCTACAAATTTAACGTAACAGTACCGTTATACATATTGAACCAAATTTTAACAGCATTGGTTCTCTGTATTGGTTTTATGGCAACAATTTGATGAGGCCTATGTCGAGCAGTGGACATATTAAAAAGTTTATTTGTTTGATCGTCTTTTAGGCGTTCCTATCTATTCATCCGATTACGATGAAACAAGTTGTAAGTGGTTGTTGTGTGCCCGCCTATGCTACCGATAAGATATACCTATCTAACAATGCTACATATGGGTACAGTATTGGAAAGCTATCCATGTATCTTTTAGGAAAACATATACATACATGCATTTCATACTTAACTGAGTATACAATAAAAATACATAAATACTACAGTTAATCTTACCTAAAGGTATCGTTATAGTAATTGGGTTGCTGTGGTCTGTTGGCAGTAGTTCTATGTATCAAATATACTCAACCGTATTTACATAAACGGAATGCCGACTCTTAACATAATTGAAAGGCTAGGCGGAAGGTCATGACGGATACAAGAAAAGGCCTGGAATATTCGGACATGGAAACCTATATGTATGAATGTGTATAATGACGCCATTTTTAATTAAAGTAACACGTCACTGTCTGTTTACATAAAAGTTAATCACAATCCCTCCCATAGAACGCGCAATGAATGATATTCGGGCGGGCATATTATATAAGAGAATGTCAAATATCACGTTTGGGTACCATAAAAGATAAATAATGCCTTTATTTGTGGGTCCTTATACTAAGCGGCGTATGCTAGAAATTACGCCTGCAGGCGTTGACTAAGCCATATACAGTTGATTAAACATTCAACCAAATTCGATTAACCAATCAAAAACACATTAATTATAAAATAATTTCCCTAACTTTTATTTGCAGACGAAACGACTGTAATCTAGATGCTAACCTTGACCGAAATTGTTTACCTGTCGATAAACAGCTCGAAGAATTTCCGATAAAGGTGGCCGCGTTATTTGTCGAAGTTATTTGTTATTGACCAGTCCTCGAAGTGAGAATACACTTTATCACCTGCTTTCTTCAAACTGTGCGATACTAGTTATATTTATGACTGTAACTCTGCATACAGACTAGTTAAACATATTATAATATTTTAGTCTTAAGTTCTTAACGCTGACGATGACGACAGCTACGGTTTCGAGCTCTCCTGCCGCTGTTTCACTCATACTCATTATACAATAAGAAATAGGCATACAATATTATTAAATAGGAGTCTTAAAAGAACCAAATATGAACATTATATGTATTGTCTATAATTACACAAACACAGCGATAAAGCACTAAAAATAGCTCAGATATGACGTAGAAAACAAACAAGAGCTTCACATTACGAAAGTGTTTGTTATTGTAGCTTTAATAGGGTTACAGGCAATTTCTATTGACACAAATTATTAATGAAATACATTGTTCGCGTCCATATCTACATATTATCTAGGAAGGTATATGAAACGGCTGGCTCTAGTGTTTATTCCATGTCGTGTGTGCGTATATTACCAATTTCGCATGCACAACACAGACAGTGTCAATGCCAACTCATATGTTACCTCACCGTATCAAATTATCGCTAAAATGTTGTCGAAATAATGGATATTCAGTTGCTATCGATACCGATAAAATGTGAACGCCTATCAATCATTTTTTAGCTGTATTATGTTATACGAAATGGCTTTTCACTTGTTATATTACTGTTATAGGACAATTATATGAAAAATCATGCAAAGCTCCTCCAAATGAATTGCAGACTTTAAACAAAGCAATAGGAAGTTTGCAGTGAGTTTGTTATTATAATACTTATAAAAAATTGGAGATGACACAGTATCGTTGATAATTATAATCTGTGTGTCTGCGTGTGCAATCGTTGTCTACAATTTTCTGAAACTCATCTTTCGCATACATTTTTTACTTTCTATAAACATCAACCAACCGTAGAAAGTAACCGTCTACATGTCCATACAGGCTTATCTATTATCTTGCACCTTGATCTTAAAGTTCAACCCATTATAGTAATGCGCGATTAAACGATACCAATGCACTTAGTAAAGTAGCGTTATATTACGACCGTCTTGAAGGAAATTGTTAAAATACCGATTTGAAATGGCAGCGTCCTGTGTTTGCTTCAGAAACTGTGAATGACACATTTGCCGGGAAGTATGGAAACCAGTCGTAAAAAGTTGTCAACTTTATGAGTAAACTCATAAGACGCGTTCACGCCAAACCCAGAATATACACGCGGATTATGTATCTTTTCGTCAATATTATTCGATTGGAAAGTGTGATTATTACGAACAATTTTATGTTTTTATCAGCCTCAGAATACATTATCAGCAATTTAAAATACACATACACCCAAAACAAACTTATTTATATTTGTTCCGGGCCAATACCATGCAATTCAGATTTTATATTGTGCAGTGTGTACTGTGTTGCACTTGAGCCAACTCCGATATCGTCTTAATATAAAATGGTTACGGAAGATAATGGTCCATTGATATGAATATTGCAAAGGTATAACGGTATTAAATAAATATACCTAATGTGGTTAGTTCTGAAGAGAAATCTGTTGAAGCGTACTGATAAATGTATACTTGTAGTATTACTTGTTATTATTTTAGTACTTAACATAATATATGTTTGTATAGATAATCTCATATTCGGTGTCCGTATGCTGTACAAATTACGAAATACTGACGTCACAGACAAACGAATTAACGATCCACACGTGACCTAGTCTAACCTAGCGCCATGATAATTTATTTATACATTTATTACTGCTAAAATCTTCCTGTCACTACCCGGAGACACGTTTGTCAATAAAGTTACTATGTAGGTCGTCTGAACCTCGTATTATGTACCGATCTGTGTCTGAACTACGTGGGTGTTTTCCTATAGTGTATGTCTACTTAGCTAGGATGCGAAACTGACGCCATCTGTGCAAACATTGACCTTCGTAGCTACGGTTGTTTGTCGCGACCCGACCCATCAATACTTTACGATCGTTTTCACTATAAACACTCAACGCTTTGAAGATAGAAATAAACAAAAGATAATTTCAGGCGTGATTTTTATAGATGAGCGTTACCTCACCTGACTTTACAAAGCCGTGCAAGCGATAAATCAATATGATTCGAACAGCTCCGCGGATTTAAGTTCATTACCAATTGCGTATCTTACTTAGCCGGCGTAATGAAAGATATGGTTGGCTGGTTTGTCTGTCTGACCTTTTATTAAAACACTATAATATAAGATACCTTAAATAGGTATATTTACGTTTCGTATTCTGGCGATAACTGACCTTTTACTAATGTTACATAATTGATTTTCTTATTTTTTGCATCTCCGTGGGAGGTTACCCAAAATAGTATTCTTCTCTATTTATTGGTTTGGTTTTGGTACAAAAATATATAATGAAGACCCACGCTGATATTGTGTCAATCACAACTAGTTAAAATTGCAATTATTACAAAAAAAGATAGGCCGCTGTATTTGCTAGAAAGGCATCGATGCGTTCTCCGCTTTCCTGCAACTAGTTTAGCCGACACAGTGTTGCGTTCGCCGAATGAATCGCGCGGAACTTTCGTTTGACAGTCGTCACGGTGTTTGCCGGTGCCGCTGCGTGCGTGGTGAATAGATAGGCGCCGTTATCGCCGTCAAGATGGCGGCGCGTGGCGTCGGCCATTGCGCGCCGCGGTCGTTGACGCGACCCAAACGTTGGCGTGGCGAGCTATTGATTGCGCTTGGGTAGTACCGGCGACGTACAGCGACATCTCGTGTCGCTTCGCGGAAATGAAGACTCCTTTTGTGATGATAGATGGCGTAACTTCTATGTTATTTTGTGGAGGGAAATTACTTTTTGAACTTCATTTTTGTTTTAGAAACAAAGTACATAGTCATCGTTCTCTGAATATTTTTCCATTACAGATTAAGTAGGTATTTTAGATGTAGCAAGGTAGTTTTAAACCTGTATTACAAATTATCTCAAAAATGTATAATTTTCTCAACATAAATTTGAATTGAAAATTACAATTAGGTGTATGGACGACAAGAACTTTTAACTAAAAAAAATTTAACGATTTTTTTGTCTGCAGTGCAAAGACTTCGAGAAGGTGGGTGCCACCATAGCAGTGACGCCATGCGACGTAGTAGAAGAAGCTGACATCACATTTTCGTGTGTCGCAGATCCTCAAGCAGCCAAGGAGGTAATAACTCATATAATTATTTTTTGGTGACATAGACCATCACCCTGTCACACAATCGAGGATGTTGATTATTTTATCATCATGGACTGAGGCTGAGCTGCCGAGCTGTCTAGCCTGCTGAGATCTTAATATTTTCTCTATTACAAAATTTGAATGCACCAGGCATGCTCAAATATTTAAACAAAACCGTGACCAAAACCAAAAACATGAGTACGTTTAGTGAATCATATTATATGTTACTCAGAGCACCACGACTTACGCCTACGGAATACGACTGAATCGTTTGCGGTTCAGGAATAATCGGTTTAAAGTTCATGCGCAAGTATTACTCATGTGACATTATCCATTCTTTTATTTATACTATTAAACAAAGGTCAACAGAGGTCTGACTTTTAAGTGATACGACGACCTCCAGAGAGAATATTCATGGGTCAGAAATTCAATGAAAACTGTACCAGAGCCTGTTATCATAGGAATCCTGTAGACCCACGTATCTTGATAACACGGTTTTTATTTAATAATTTGTAGTTTTTTTTATCTTTCGTCACTCAATACATATTAATATGTCACATTTTGCGGTGGTGACTAGCATGGCCTAAGTGAACATGTTACTACTAAAGCATATTAGTGGTAGTCCGCATACCGCAAAGGATCTCCATTGTAAAGAATATTTAACAATGGCACACTGCTCGTATTAAGATGGCTTACATCCTATTGTGTTTCACAGCAGAAACATTTCGCGGTTGATATCACTTTGTTATAAATGTGTTGAGTTTGCTTCAAGCAATTGGAGGTCATGCGAGTTTTCGAGACTATTAATCATCATCATTATTCCTACCGTCACTGTTTTGTTTGACCCTCCTCATGCCTTCATTTTTTACTTAAAAAATTAGGATAATAGGAGCTCCTAATATTGTGTTTGAATATTTCTATGACACAAAATAGTTACATTGATTTCAAATCTGTATCCAGTCAATAGTGCCTTTTATAAAAATAATATAGAATAATTACCCTAAAATATTGTAATGTCAATGTGAAATATTACTTAATGAACTCTTGAATATTCAGATGGTGTTTGGCAACTGCGGCGTGCTCCACTGTCCGTCACTGGAGTCGAAGGGCTACGTGGAAATGACGTCGATAGACGCCGACACGTCGCACGATATCGTCGAGGCGATCAGTGGCAAGGGCGGCAGATATTTGGAGGCTCAGGTACTTGATACTAATATTTATTTAGTATAGGTACGTTTAAGGAACGATGGCAGATAGGGTTTGGGTATGCTCCTAGTGTGACCAGCAGCAGACGATGCAGCTGGACTAGTATTTTATATGGCGCAGGTGTCTATACTACACATTTTTCAGGATGGTCTCTCGTAGGTAACTCTGAGAAGAGTTCTTATTGCTTGACTGGTTGTTGAACGAGACCTAAGCAAAGGCCTTTAACCAGAGGATTCTTTTATATACCCCTTATCAAGACTGGCTGACAGGCTTTCTGGCTTCTGATTACCTTTATCGACGGAAATAAAATTATAAATCTTGTTCGATTGATCTTGTGTGCGGCTGTTACTTAGCCACACGCATCTCATAGTCGTCCTGTACAAGAGAAGGCATAAATACTGATACACAGCTAAAGATAACACGAGGACTAGGCAGTCGCGAACACCTGTGGCCAAAATTAATATTTTTTTTTGTATTCTAGTTTAAATACATTAAATACCGCAGGAATAACGTTTTTCATTACATACAGCACGATTGCTGTCTTTTCATTAAGTTTTAGTGCAGTTATAAAAGTTTTATGTTTAATTCTGTCTCTACAAGACCTTCCACAGTAGTAAATAAAAGCATTATGTCAGAAAATAACATCTTTTGATTAAAATTCTTCAATTACTTGAAGTACTTACGTCATGTCCTCGTCCTAACTTTATTCTGTTTTTATGTTGATGGATATCTTATAAATTGGTTGTAGTATGTATGTATAATGTTAATGTATGTCATAAACGCTTTATTCGCTTAAAAGACAGACAGAGGTGCTCTTTTGCTATTTAGTCAGGTGGTATTTGGCATGAGAAGAGATTTCTACTTTTAAATTAGTATGCATAAAAACCTGTAAACCTGTAAGTGTAAGCAAGAAAACTTGAAACTAATTCTTATTCTCAAAGACATGCCTTAACGCACTGGTCGATGATGTGTTAGGCAGTGATTATTTTATAACTGTAATCAACAGGTATTCAAAGGTCAAAGATTTAGGAGAAAATGTTGCTTACAACTTTCTTAAAAATACAATGTAATGTAAAATTCAATTGTGATACCTGCTACAACAGCCTATTTGTCTTTGCAGATCCAAGGGTCGAAGACACAAGCGGAGGAAGGCACGCTGATCATCCTGGCTGCAGGAGACCGCTCTCTCTTCGACGACTGCCAGTCTTGCTTCAAGGCGATGAGCAAAAACTCCTTTTACCTTGGTAGTAGTCAGCTACTCCGGTTGCAGGCGCAAGGAACCTTGGACGTTGACATTTATGTTGTGTTTCTGTAGGGCTGGCCTGCGGTGCGATAGGATATGTACATATTTGCATAGATACAAAATGGGATTCAAATAAATTAGGTCAATTTAAACCATTTCCCACTGTGTTACTTCGTGTGTATGTTGTTGAAATCTACGGAGATGACCACCAAAATAAATTAGGACCAATACCAATACTGTTGGTAATATTATGACATATAAGAAGTATTTTTAACACTGAAATAACTTCGCGTAGCATTCTTTTTAAGTTCCTTTTTATGATTTTAGAATATGTACTGTTGCATGTAATTACACCTGTATTTTTTCTCATGACTGTATTTAGTCTATGCAAGAGTGCTAATGTAATAGAATGACAGAAACCCAGGATAGGTTACATTACGTTTTTTTAAATCAAAATATTTTAACGTGCACCGCAGGCTTTAGTTTTTATATGTTGTATTTAATTGATTTACTTATTATAATTTGTTTTGTTTTTATTTTTGGTTAACTGTCAACGTCTAAATCTGCGCGTCTTTTAAAATGTAATATATTTAAGGTGCAGGGAATTCTGCTTATATCATCACACCTCATGTTCGAAGAGATCTATTTCTCTATTCATGCTGTATTAGATTGTTATGCTGTATAGTTTGGGATGTAACGACGCTGCTTGTAGATCTTATCGAGAGGGTTCAGGAGTCGTCTTGGCCGCTTATGTCTCTCCGCCCCGCCCATCTCCCCCTGCCGGTTTCCTCGGTACACCTGTAACATATAAAGATACACTAACACTGCTCTTATTATCTCCTTTACTTCATATTCCTTAAACGGAAAGACCATTGTATGCACAATCATATTGTCCATCACTAATTTGGTTCATGGCTTATTAATTAACAAATAAATTTTTGTAAATACCTGTACTCTGCTGCTGTCATTGCGAAGTTCATTGATCATTACGTTTGCTCACGATGTGCGATTTTACACACAATTTTTATTTACCGTAACTCAGTGGTATCTTGTTTAACGTACAAAAGTACGACGAAGAACAAATGACTTATAGTTGTTTATTTTGAGGTTATGATTATTTAAACAACTGAACCTGTGAATTTTTCACGAAACGGTTTATTCTGATGTTAGATAACATTTCGTCTCTCTCTATAGCTACTTTAGTGACGATACAATAATGCTTATATTCCCTGAATTTTGGAAATTAGACCCAGAATAACGCCAAAGGAGATTTAGGCAGAGTAAGAAGGGGTTCCAAGTACTAGGGGTGATTGCTGAGCAGTTTTGCCATAAGTTGCAGTTGCGCTTTGTAAACACAAAAACTGAACACAGCAGAACATATTTGCCGCTTGTCAAGCGTAGGTATTATGGCAACCACTATTTAAGGGGGAGACCTTTGTTCAACACAGATCGTCTTCCGGCTGATGATGATTATGATGAATCATAATTTAATGAATATATGTGTTGACGGCCTAAGGTCGAGTTCAGTGTCGTGCCATAGGAGAAGCATAATCTAGCAGCGAACGGAGGATAGGCTGGCGATAATGTGTAAAGACAACAAATGAGATTAACACGGCTCGTTGTTTGCAGGCGACATCGGCAACGCGTCGAAGATGAACTCAGTGCTGCAGGTGGTGGGCGGTGTGTCGCTGGCCGCGCTGGCTGAGGGGCTCGCGCTGGCCGACCGCGCGGGGCTCAACCAGGCCGACCTGCTGGACGTGCTCGCGCTCACACCGCTCGCCTCGCCGCATCTCATACTCAAGGGCCGCGGTCAGTACACTATACTATGAGGGGCTCGCGCTGGCCGACCGCGCGGGGCTCAACCAGGCCGACCTGCTGGACGTGCTCGCGCTCACACCGCTCGCCTCGCCGCATCTCATACTCAAGGGCCGCGGTCAGTACACTATACTATGAGGGGCTCGCGCTGGCCGACCGCGCGGGGCTCAACCAGGCCGACCTGCTGGACGTGCTCGCGCTCACACCGCTCGCCTCGCCGCATCTCATACTCAAGGGCCGCGGTCAGTACACTATACTATGAGGGGCTCGCGCTGGCCGACCGCGCGGGGCTCAACCAGGCCGACCTGCTGGACGTGCTCGCGCTCACACCGCTCGCCTCGCCGCATCTCATACTCAAGGGCCGCGGTCAGTACACTATACTATGAGGGGCTCGCGCTGGCCGACCGCGCGGGGCTCAACCAGGCCGACCTGCTGGACGTGCTCGCGCTCACACCGCTCGCCTCGCCGCATCTCATACTCAAGGGCCGCGGTCAGTACACTATACTTTGAGGGGCTCGCGCTGGCCGACCGCGCGGGGCTCAACCAGGCCGACCTGCTGGACGTGCTCGCGCTCACACCGCTCGCCTCGCCGCATCTCATACTCAAGGGCCGCGGTCAGTACACTATACTATGAGGGGCTCGCGCTGGCCGACCGCGCGGGGCTCAACCAGGCCGACCTGCTGGACGTGCTCGCGCTCACACCGCTCGCCTCGCCGCATCTCATACTCAAGGGCCGCGGTCAGTACACTATACTATGAGGGGCTCGCGCTGGCCGACCGCGCGGGGCTCAACCAGGCCGACCTGCTGGACGTGCTCGCGCTCACACCGCTCGCCTCGCCGCATCTCATACTCAAGGGCCGCGGTCAGTACACTATACTATGAGGGGCTCGCGCTGGCCGACCGCGCGGGGCTCAACCAGGCCGACCTGCTGGACGTGCTCGCGCTCACACCGCTCGCCTCGCCGCATCTCATACTCAAGGGCCGCGGTCAGTACACTATACTATGAGGGGCTCGCGCTGGCCGACCGCGCGGGGCTCAACCAGGCCGACCTGCTGGACGTGCTCGCGCTCACACCGCTCGCCTCGCCGCATCTCATACTCAAGGGCCGCGGTCAGTACACTATACTATGAGGGGCTCGCGCTGGCCGACCGCGCGGGGCTCAACCAGGCCGACCTGCTGGACGTGCTCGCGCTCACACCGCTCGCCTCGCCGCATCTCATACTCAAGGGCCGCGGTCAGTACACTATACTTTGAGGGGCTCGCGCTGGCCGACCGCGCGGGGCTCAACCAGGCCGACCTGCTGGACGTGCTCGCGCTCACACCGCTCGCCTCGCCGCATCTCATACTCAAGGGCCGCGGTCAGTACACTATACTATGAGGGGCTCGCGCTGGCCGACCGCGCGGGGCTCAACCAGGCCGACCTGCTGGACGTGCTCGCGCTCACACCGCTCGCCTCGCCGCATCTCATACTCAAGGGCCGCGGTCAGTACACTATACTATGAGGGGCTCGCGCTGGCCGACCGCGCGGGGCTCAACCAGGCCGACCTGCTGGACGTGCTCGCGCTCACACCGCTCGCCTCGCCGCATCTCATACTCAAGGGCCGCGGTCAGTACACTATACTATGAGGGGCTCGCGCTGGCCGACCGCGCGGGGCTCAACCAGGCCGACCTGCTGGACGTGCTCGCGCTCACACCGCTCGCCTCGCCGCATCTCATACTCAAGGGCCGCGGTCAGTACACTATACTATGAGGGGCTCGCGCTGGCCGACCGCGCGGGGCTCAACCAGGCCGACCTGCTGGACGTGCTCGCGCTCACACCGCTCGCCTCGCCGCATCTCATACTCAAGGGCCGCGGTCAGTACACTATACTATGAGGGGCTCGCGCTGGCCGACCGCGCGGGGCTCAACCAGGCCGACCTGCTGGACGTGCTCGCGCTCACACCGCTCGCCTCGCCGCATCTCATACTCAAGGGCCGCGGTCAGTACACTATACTTTGAGGGGCTCGCGCTGGCCGACCGCGCGGGGCTCAACCAGGCCGACCTGCTGGACGTGCTCGCGCTCACACCGCTCGCCTCGCCGCATCTCATACTCAAGGGCCGCGGTCAGTACACTATACTTTGAGGGGCTCGCGCTGGCCGACCGCGCGGGGCTCAACCAGGCCGACCTGCTGGACGTGCTCGCGCTCACACCGCTCGCCTCGCCGCATCTCATACTCAAGGGCCGCGGTCAGTACACTATACTTTGAGGGGCTCGCGCTGGCCGACCGCGCGGGGCTCAACCAGGCCGACCTGCTGGACGTGCTCGCGCTCACACCGCTCGCCTCGCCGCATCTCATACTCAAGGGCCGCGGTCAGTACACTATACTATGAGGGGCTCGCGCTGGCCGACCGCGCGGGGCTCAACCAGGCCGACCTGCTGGACGTGCTCGCGCTCACACCGCTCGCCTCGCCGCATCTCATACTCAAGGGCCGCGGTCAGTACACTATACTTTGAGGGGCTCGCGCTGGCCGACCGCGCGGGGCTCAACCAGGCCGACCTGCTGGACGTGCTCGCGCTCACACCGCTCGCCTCGCCGCATCTCATACTCAAGGGTCGCGGTCAGTACACTATACTATGAGGGGCTCGCGCTGGCCGACCGCGCGGGGCTCAACCAGGCCGACCTGCTGGACGTGCTCGCGCTCACACCGCTCGCCTCGCCGCATCTCATACTCAAGGGCCGCGGTCAGTACACTATACTTTGAGGGGCTCGCGCTGGCCGACCGCGCGGGGCTCAACCAGGCCGACCTGCTGGACGTGCTCGCGCTCACACCGCTCGCCTCGCCGCATCTCATACTCAAGGGCCGCGGTCAGTACACTATACTTTGAGGGGCTCGCGCTGGCCGACCGCGCGGGGCTCAACCAGGCCGACCTGCTGGACGTGCTCGCGCTCACACCGCTCGCCTCGCCGCATCTCATACTCAAGGGCCGCGGTCAGTACACTATACTTTGAGGGGCTCGCGCTGGCCGACCGCGCGGGGCTCAACCAGGCCGACCTGCTGGACGTGCTCGCGCTCACACCGCTCGCCTCGCCGCATCTCATACTCAAGGGCCGCGGTCAGTACACTATACTTTGAGGGGCTCGCGCTGGCCGACCGCGCGGGGCTCAACCAGGCCGACCTGCTGGACGTGCTCGCGCTCACACCGCTCGCCTCGCCGCATCTCATACTCAAGGGCCGCGGTCAGTACACTATACTTTGAGGGGCTCGCGCTGGCCGACCGCGCGGGGCTCAACCAGGCCGACCTGCTGGACGTGCTCGCGCTCACACCGCTCGCCTCGCCGCATCTCATACTCAAGGGCCGCGGTCAGTACACTATACTTTGAGGGGCTCGCGCTGGCCGACCGCGCGGGGCTCAACCAGGCCGACCTGCTGGACGTGCTCGCGCTCACACCGCTCGCCTTGCCGCATCTCATACTCAAGGGCCGCGGTCAGTACACTATACTTTGAGGGGCTCGCGCTGGCCGACCGCGCGGGGCTCAACCAGGCCGACCTGCTGGACGTGCTCGCGCTCACACCGCTCGCCTCGCCGCATCTCATACTCAAG